>CM055103.1:27000292-27502314 GCA_029204225.1 Diphasiastrum complanatum | reverse complement strand
TTCATGAAGTACATCAGCTGTTGTAGGTTTGGGGCTTGGTGCTCACTGTCCTGATGCAGCGAGTGAGTGAAGATCGTTTCTGATCTTCTCAACGTGCTGGTCTATCTGGTTGCCATCCCATCGTAAGGGATTGTAGCTAATTGTGGAAGATGCATCACTGAAGCCGAAGTCCTCACTTCATACTTTTGTTTTATCTTTCCCCCATGCTTGCATGGATGCTTTCGCAGTCTTCAATCTGTATGAGTAGATCTTTGTTAATGGACAAATCGATGTTTGCCAGTGCACGCTCATTCCTTTCTGATCCATTCAGCTCTCCTCGGGTTCCCTCTGGAGGCTGCACCTTCTGAGAGTCTCGGTCATCCTACCATGATGCCTGCGCCCTTAAGAAGTTGGGGGTGTTTTGATTTTGAACTTTCCATATCAGGTAGTTTGCGCCATCCAGACTGATTCCTAACTCTTGTCTGGATCGTTGTAGCCATATTGTGTTGTCTACAAAATCGACCTCGCAGATAACAGTAGTGATAACATGTAGGCTCTGATACCATGTTGAAACGAGTTTGTTTTGGTATCGCGAATGTATTTGTTTCTTTGAATTTTATGTGCGGAAGCTCACAGGAACCTAGACACGCGACTACAGATCACAGAACAGATTTCATTCTAGCAATCAAGACAACGAAGACAAGGAGATGCACGAGATAGAGCTACTATATTATGAGTTTAATTTTTAGAGCGAGATGGTCAGTGTCTCACGGATCAGTATGAATCTAAATATTTATGGTTGACGAGTCATAAATAGATACTTAATTATTGTCAGAGGATAATAAGAAATTGTAATGATTCTTAAGTGAGATGATTAATTCTTGATCTATTATTTGAGTAAGAATTCAGAATCATTGTTTTTAAATCTCTCTACTCCAGTGTTATATATTGAGGACCTTGGATCTCACATACATTCTCACAAGATAGTTATCTTATTTGTGGAGAATTAATTAGTCTAGTGGATGCTATTCTACTACAGTTTATGGTCTACAGATGCTTGAGTACATTCATGTAAGTGCTTTACATGAAGGTGATGTTACTAACTTTTGATGAATGTAACCCAGATGGAAAATTATCGCTTAGTGTACTTTTCAAACCTGAGTTTGTACTCAGAGCAGAGATTAACGATTTGAAATAGGTTTATCTCTGAGTACTTGTTTAATATGAAAGTCAGACTTAAGGATATTGATTTTCTCGGTTAATATTGAAAGTTAAAGAAACTATAATTCTTTCCTATTTAGAGAGCTTCTAAGGATAGAAGCAGTTTAAGGAGGGAAGAATGTTATGTTCCATGACCAGTAAGTAGGATTCAGTATACTCCTAGTCTTGGATACACGGTACTCCAGTTAAATCAAGCTGTTAGTTATTCCACATCATATTGGATGTGACCCGAAAGTAAGTAATATCCTTGTGAGGCCCAGAACACACTAATGAGTTTAGACAAGGATTGAGACAGTGTATGCCTGTGTAGAGTTATCAATAGCAAATAGTTGGTCCATGCATAGGACTCTATTCTAGGTGAATCTTTGTAAAGGGAACTTAGGGCTATGCATGGCTATGTGCCCATGATGCTCATGGCTCTATAAGAAGAGGCCAAACTCGCCCTACTGCTCATTATGATCATGGATTCATTGCCAGAATTTCACTCTACATTCATGCCTCTTGTACCTTGGGCTTGGGGGTGAAGCTTCTAGAGTTGATGGTTGCTTCTACTTGGTTGGGTGGTTGCTCCATAGTGTGTTTTCCATTGTGTGTTATTTTGTAAGCAGGATCTTAGGGGGGCTTCCCTTATAGTTGCTATCCGTACAAACCAGCAAGCTACTGTATTTCACACATGTGGATCCAAAAATAGCAAATTTAGATCATTCTACACATAGAATTGCAAGCAATCACCAAGATAGTGCACCAATGGATAGTAGAACCCAAGAGAACCATGTATAAGCATGAAATGAGATAGAGAAGAGAGAAGATAGCTCTCCTCCATGAGTTACATCCTTTTATAACAGTCCAAACCCTCTATTTGGCCACTTGGTTTTCCCACCAAAATGCTAACCCTACTAATTTTGGGTCTGGATTCAATGTACCCCAACTATTCAAATTTGAATCTACTCAAACTCGCATTCTAACTTTCCCACACTTTCAAAAAGTGTTTATTCAAATGAAATTTAGACTAATGAACTTTGAAAAGTCAATCTTAAGTCAAACAAGTTTTGGCCTCAATATGCCAAATATGGAAATATAGCAAAATGTGATGAAATTAGTTGAATCTTTCACATTGGGTACTTTGAATATAGACCCAAAAATAGTCGGTTAGCATTTTGGAGGGAAAGCCAAGTGGCCAAATAGGGTTTGGACCTGTTATAAAAGGATGTAACTCGTGAAGAGACATATCTTCTCTCTTCTCTATCTCATTTCATGCTTATACATGGTTCTCTTGGGTTCTACTATCCATTGGTGCACTATACTTGTCATTGCATGCAATTCTATGTGTAGAATGATCTATATTTGCTATTTTTGGATCCCACACGTGTGAAATACAGTAGCTTGCTAGTTTTGTACGGACAACCAATATATCTTATCATTTGATTCATGTTTGATCAAGTTCTATTAGAGTTTGCATCTCATTTTGTGCGTAGATGCTGATTTTTCTACATTGGTGAGATTGGTAGAGTATCTTCTATTGTAACCCAAGATCTTTTTGTGGATTGGGTCATAAATGATCTGAAATCCTTCACAATAAAGATACACAAATGGGTTTTATTTAATGCAATTTGGCCATTTGGAACAATTTTGATAAGTTAGGATTATTTTTTAATTTTTTGGGCTATATGACTTAGAGAGCGGAGAGAGAGAGTCAATCTCTCAGCTATAAATTGCAAGTAGGGTGTAAACAAGAACGATGTGGCATTGTACCACAAAGGCCTTGCCTTGTCATATTGTCATATTTTAACTTTTTGTGAAGATTAAAAGAATGTAGAAAGAAAATAGCTTAGTGAAATTTTGATGGATGTTTTAAACCTTAATAGACAAATGTTTTATGGGTTGTGATGATGGGGTTTTTTTTGGTTAATCCAACAATTTCAACATTATGGCAAGGCCTTCACATAATACCACAATGATAACTCAAATACATACATTAAAACTTCAAATAGATAATAACAAAGTTCAGTACTAGCAATAGAAATGTCAATCTCTTAGGATACAAATTTTGTCTATTTGTTTTTTAGAAGACGAGTTTGGACTTGTAAATCTAAAAGTGCTAAAACCGCCTTGTTATTGAGTTCACGCAAAAAGATTTGACATGATGATTTTTTGATGATTATTATTATGTTTTATTAGACAACACAATTAACCAAAAAAAGTTCTCTATAAAAGACTCTTGCTCGCTTCTGCTTTCCAATCTACCACTAATTATCATGTCACAGACTCAAAATCAATAGTCACAAAATTATGTAAATTTTCAAAATAGTAGGTTCACAATATTGCAATCAGTTTTCAGAAGTAACGACAAATTTTATTATTCAATATTTGTAGTTTTATAGCTTAATATAAAATTTTCAAAATGAAAATTCACAAAAAGTAGTAGTAAATTTCACCGATGTAATATTTACAATTCATGATGCTCATTCACAATTGTAGAAATGAATATCACAATTTATTATGTATGAATTGATGAAAGTAGTGATAAATTTTATCGTTTTCAAGTTCATGATTAAATTCACAAAACTGGTCACAATTTGTGCAATTAAACACTCAAAATATCACAATTTCTATTAACAAATTTCATCGTAGGTATTCATGAGAGTAACCACAAATATCATGATTGAGTACTCACCAATTTCATAATTCGATATAATCAATGAAATTCACATTCGATATAAAAAAAATCACAATTTTTAGCATTTAGAAAAATTGCAATTTTCTATTCACAATTGCATCATTAAAAATATGTCACGATTAAAGTATTCAAAGTATCACGATTAGTATTTAGAGTTTCATGATCAATATTCAAAGTTTCACGATCAGTATTCAGAGGTTTACGATTAGTATTCAAAAGCACCAAAGCAATCATGAATGCACTATAAAGGCTATACCGAGTGTTGGGGAATTTAGCTTGAAAATGTTTTTTCATGCAGTGTTTGCATGACAATGTCCAATCATGCATTGTTTACATGTCATGAATTTTAAATAACAACAAATGCATGATAGTTTAGCCCTTAGCCAAAGACCAAGCCTTAAAAGTTTACACCATCACCACATATTAGTCTTTAACGTTGACTTTATTCTAAACTCCATTGATCTACCTCAACACATAGTATTGCCTTTGCAAGGCAAGGCCAAAAAACTAGTTGGAGTGATTGATATTGTTTTGGAAAGCATTCCATACAATTACTATCTCTATTTTGCTCATTTATCCACATTTATCTTTGAGATGGGTAGAGTAGCTAGATTTGGATGCTATTGATGAATGCATTTATGACTTGTTTGCTACTAGGTGGCCTATTTACATCAAGTTTCAGATCAAATATATTTGTAGAAAGATTCCATCTTTTGTCATTTCAATCATATGTGATGTTGGTTTGATCTTAGAAGCAAAATTGTCAATAATTTGATTGGCTTGTGGTTTGTGGATACTTATGCATTTATTTTGGCTAGATCCTAGGTCTATATCATATTTGGATATGAGTTTTTCACATTGATTTTGGAGGTAGAATTGGCAACAACATTTGCAAGACATTGTTCTTTTTATTCGGCCATAATTGTTTCATTAAGGGAACAAATTATGCCAACTCAACTGTTAAGGTACTTATCTTGAGTTGCTACAATGTGCCATACACGAGATGACATTTGCCCCCTACTATGTATGGACATTGAGTGAAAGTGGCTTTTGACATTGCTTTGCAAAAGCCATATTGTGTTCAAATTCATCAATGGGGTTTATGCAGAAGTCAACATTAAAGTCAATGTCTTAAATCATAAACGTATGTGGGCACAAAAAACGTTATCTCATTGCTAAGGATTTTATGGCAAGAACTCAATCCTTTAGATGCACTTTTAAATAGCCATGTCCCTCTCTTTTGCTTGCATATGTTTATATCTTTAGAATCACTTTTAATTGCAAGTCATAAATGGCAAAAATTCAAGTCCCTCTCTTTTTCTTGCATTCATAGGCTCTTAACCTGCATGATGCATCATTATCAACAATAATCAAATAAAGATTATCTATTTGTTGATACAATATTTTTATTGTCATCATATCTCTACAAATGCACACACTTTGAATCATAGTTCAATGCTTGAGATAAAAAAAGTAATTGTTAACTATTACGCCAGAGTTCCAAGAAAATTAGAATTTGAAAACAACTCATTACATTGCATCCAATCTAGGACAATCACATTTTTATTCAAGAAATTTGTGACAATGTTGTGCTATACCACAACATTGTTGTTTGGATTGAGGATCATTGTTCGCTAATTGCCTGCAACAACTTGAAAAAAAATGTATCAACAACAAAAAACCACCAACAATCCATTTAACACTTATCCCCAAGTTGTGAAATAGGGGATGATGTGGTAACAATGATCTTCTTAAAAAAATTTGACCTAGGCCGTTGACATGGATCTAGCCCCAAGGGAAATGCAAGGGGGGAAATGCAAGGGTGGTTGCTGAGGTATGCTTCCATTAGGAGGATGTAAGGAGTGCATTGAAAAATCGACAAACTATAGGAATGGAATCGGCAAGTTTTTTAAAAAAATTAACATCATAAAATGTTTGACGATTTTTTATACATGCATATATACCTTTTTATAAGTAAAAGACTTAAAAAAAATCGAGAATTTTTATAAGATAGCAAGTTTTTTTTTTGAGGGTAACTCAAAAGAAGTTTCCCGACGAGCACTGATTTTGTAGGAAGTCAAGGGGGCGCGCGCGGGAAGACGGACGCTGGAGCGTCGCGCCCTGGCCGTGGCAGCGGGAAGTCGCAAGGCACCGTCAGCATCGCTTTCTCTCGAGGAGCGAGCGATGGCGCTTCTTGGGAGCTTGATGAGCCTGAGATACACATAATTTTTGCTACGCAGGGTTGCCTTTGAACGTGTTCTGGCTTCAGGGATATGCAATTTTGAAGGAGCGCAGCCAAATGATTCAAGTTCAGCAGATTTCGTCAATTTCTCACTGCATACTTCAATTTTCTTGGTCGAGAGCAGGGAAATGATTCTAAGATCGGCAAATTTCATCAATATCTCATTGCGTAATTTAGTTTTCTTTCTTGAACGCAGCAAAATGATTTAGAGATGAGCAAATTTCATGAATTTCTCGTTGCCTGCTCTCGTTTACCATTCGTGTTTTTCTCAGGAGGGGTCTGTTTTTGCACGCTCTCTGCTTGTCACGAGGTTCAATTGTTAGTAATGATTTGAGTTCTCTATGCCGATGGCTTTGCTATGTATTTTCAAGGAGACGTAAAAAGCAGAGACTGCAAGTAAAATTTTAGTGACAAGATTAGTAGTAGGAACGGACCAGAGAATCCTGGATAGACGATTCGATCGAGGAATTTGCCGTTATGTACAAGGTTATTGCACCTTCAAACTTCTCTTCCATTTGCGATAATCGCTTCCTCTTATTGCAAATATCTGTCAACAACTTTATCGACATGTATACGGCATCTACCTTTTCTTCGATCTCTCCATATAGTAAAACCGAGGCCTCCTTTTTGTCTACTCGTATTTTTTACAAAATGCGGGTGAATGATGCTTGGACCTTCACAATTTCTCGTTTTTTAATCAGAAACTTTTTGTTTTGACATTCAAAGTTCATCTGGGACATCTTGGGCTTTATTGATTTCATGGTCTTATCTACGATCACAAGACTGCAAGTCGTCTATCATCAGACTTTTGATGAAGACTTTAAGCGATCATCTGGCGGCAAGTCTTCGTTTGGTTTGTGAAACTCTGACAATAAGATAATATGTCTTTATTATTTCCCATCAACTTGTTGGCGCGTGAATTGTTTGTTACTTGTTAGTACTTACTCTATAGCCTTAACATAAAAATGTGCTTTAGGGATGTCTGTATCTTTCATTTCGTGAATGCACTCTTCCGCATTACGACCCTAGTCAACTCCTAATACCGTACATTTGACAGGGTCAAGAAATATTTAGCTGGAAAGGGAACCGTGCACATATGTAACATTAACCTTGAACTTCCAAGATGGTCACGATTTCCTGTGCAGTTTCTTAATCATTCCGTCAACGTTATATGAAAGTATTTGGCGGTCAAAGAAGCTGTAAGATAATAAACAGATGTGCTTATTTTGTCGCTCTAACGAGAAAGGATGACCGTTCCTCTTCACGTGCATTGATGCTTATCTAATATCAGGTATACAAGTTCTGGTTTGAGTTACGGTGAGGCCACATCTTTTCAGATTTAATAGGAGAGCCAGCCTTCAAGGTTTGAGTCTTGAGGCGAGTAGGACGAGCGCAAATCAGTGATCATCTGGTTGTTCTTAGTGGACGTCCTTCACATTATCTTTTAACTGCAAAAGCACGACAGATTCTGCTTGCCTCACTTTTTCCCGTTTACCACTAAAGAGACGTGAATACTCGTCTTACTTGAGCAAATTACGATCAGTAATACGGCAGCCATGCTATCTGATAAACCCGACATCGCTTCCCTATCACTGGATCCCGTTTCACATGTGCTCTCGAGAAAAGTGGATGCAAGCTGCACTGTCAGCCATGATGGGATCAACAGCCTTCTCGAAAACGAACATCGACATCTAAGAAATATTGAGACACGCAAGGCCTCAGACGAGAAAACGCTGAGCGAGTTAATGGCTCCGGGCCCTTCTTCACGTCCTCTACGTCAGATTGAAACTGTAAAAAGCTCGGAATGTCTAGAAGGTATGATATCTCCGAGTATCAGATCTGCAGGCACTCCCCGAGCAGGACTACCTTCATTCGAGCCTCATCCTATGGTTGGAGAAGCCTGGGAAAATCTGAGGAGGTCTTTGGTGTACTTCAGAGGTATACCTGTTGGTACTATTGCGGCACTGGATCCAACTCAAGAGGCCTTAAATTACAATCAGGTACGAGTTTTCAAAGAGCTGGAGTTCTTGAACTATGTACAATGTCTAGCCTAGTCTGCTGTGGATAATGTGGAATAAAAATCACAAAAATAACTCAATCAAACCACGTATGTGTATGAGGTGCTTCGTGGGTATGTATTCTTGATTGCACAAGTCTGCAATTAAATTAAAGTATCAATAGACTTAGGCTATATATGCTTTTTAATTATTGAAAGTCAGAAGCCTAAAGATCATCACATATGTGATTAAATTGTACCAGAATACCCCAATTCGCTGCTCAAGACAGTAACTCGCAATTGCTTTGTGTACTTACTCACGATTTCTTGACGTGTCCTCAGAAATTGGATGAAAACCCTCCTTTCTTTTCTCTATGTGTTGCTCTGCTCCCCCTCTCTCGTACTACTCAGTACTCTGAACAGGAGCTCTTTTCACATCTAGAGAATTACGCATCGGGTCACTTTTTTACTTCTATGATCTATCTAAATAATATAATGTTTTTCCTTAAACTGCCTTTATAAAGTTATATGAGTTTTCAGTTTGATTGCCTTCACTACTCACATCAAAATTTCGTAGCTCTTGGACTCATATGCTATTGAAGAACAGGTGTTTGTGAGGGACTTTGTTCCTAGTGCTTTAGCGTTTCTCATGAATGGTGAGTCCGAAGTTGTGAAAAATTTCTTATTAAAAGCACTTAGACTTCAAGCCTGGGAGAAACGAATTGACTGTTTCACGTTAGGAGAAGGTGCTATGCCTGCAAGCTTCAAAGTGCTGCATGATCCAGTTCGGAAAAGTGATACTATGGCTGCTGACTTTGGAGAAAGTGCTATTGGAAGAGTCGCTCCAGTTGATTCTGGATTTTGGTGGATTATCATGCTTCGTGCTTACACAAAATCCACAGGAGATCATAGTCTTGCAGATATGCCTGATTGCCAGCGAGGGATGAGGCTTATATTATCATTATGTCTTGCAGAAGGATTTGATACCTTCCCAACATTGCTCTGTGCGGATGGTTGTTCAATGATTGATCGCCGAATGGTGTGTATTTCATCACTCCTGCTTTTGTATATTCAACAATCCAACAACATAAGTGACGATCATGAGTGCTTGAAATTTCAGCTGAATATTGAATTTGCTTTCTGTTGGCCAAAGCGTTGAGCACTAACAAAGGGTCAACTGCTTGTAAGCAAGTAGTAAACTGAGGTTTCTTTTCTGTGCCTGCACTCAACCTTACAATGAATGTTCAGTACATTTAATTGGGCACTCAGGCCGGAATCTTAACTATATTAGACATTTTATAATCATTATGGTGCATTGATTTCTCAGCTTGCTTGTCTCTTATGTTGTCCCCTTAGTTTTGAGTTTTATCTTCTTTTTCCCCTAGAATTTCTCTTTCAAATTTGCTCTCCATGTCCACTCTAATAAGATGTATCTTATGGTTTTTCAGCTTCATTATGAAAGTCTTGAGGGCAGTAATTACAGTTTTGGTTTGAAGGGCATCAAAGAAGTCTAGTTTTGGAAGTTACTCTGCTCTTCAAAGGGCTATTCTAAGAAACCGTTAGATTTCAAGCTTGTTCAAAATGCACTTGCAAGTTGTTGGGATATCCCACCACTCGTTAAATAAAAAATGATAGAGGGACATATGCAAGCTTAAATTTTTTGGATTGCTTATTTATGAAAAACTAAGATATATTTGAACATACCTTGTATACATGTGGTTATCCATCATTCTAGAACTTCTTACGGTTGTATAACTTAATGCTTGTTTTGGATTGTTCTATTGACTGAATCATCACTTTGATTGAATATTATTATTATTTGACTGAAGAAATAATTTACGAGTTATAGTGATATCGTAAGAAAGTAGCAGGATAGGTTAACTAATCTGCTTCGCTACGATTTTTTCAGGCCATTTATGGGTACCCTATTGAAATCCAAGCACTTTTTTTTATGGCGCTAAAATGTGCAAAACTTATGCTAAAGCCTGAAGCTGGGGGAAAGGCGTTTATAGAGCGTATAGACAAACGGCTTTATGCCTTAAGTTACCATATTCGCTCATATTTTTGGTTAGATTTTCAGCAGCTTAATAACATATATCGCTACAAGACCGAAGAATACTCTCACACTGCCGTGAACAAGTTTAATGTCATTCCTGATTCTATTCCTGATTGGGTTTTTGACTTCATGCCAATGAGAGGAGGGTACTTCATAGGAAATGTTAGTCCAGCCCGTATGGACTTTAGATGGTTCCTCCTCGGGAACTGTGTTGCAGTACTCTCATCTCTTGCCACTCCCGAGCAGTCATCCGCTATCATGGACTTGATTGAAGCACGTTGGATGGATCTAGTTGGAGAGATGCCTTTGAAAATTGTGTACCCGGCGTTGGAAGGACATGAATGGAACATTGTGACAGGTTGTGATCCCAAGAACACGAGATGGAGCTATCACAATGGAGGATCTTGGCCAGGTCAGGATCTCTTCATACGATTCTTGACGCATTGATAGCATAGCGGACACTGATAATGACTTGTTCCTCGTAACTTGGGTTGTTCCACTTGAGTCTTGTGCTGGCTGGTATTAGGTAAAACACGAAGTGGCTACGTTTAATAGGAAGTTTAAATGCTTGGTTCTGAAAAAGGACCACTCGACTTTAGAAGTGACTTGATTTGACTGTTGACATAGAATAAATTGTTAAGCGCTGCAATACCCAAGGGCCAAGACTCCAGAGTCCAGAGTACTACCATCTTCTTGGAAAGTATCATAGCTCTTTCATGTTTGGCCTTAAATTGTCATTTAAGTTTAGTTTGTGACTGCAATACGAAGTCAAGTACAGCTATGATTAATGTGCATTACTTTCCTCCTGTTGGATTTTTTCTAGAATCCAAACTCGAAACTGTACTGAGTGTACACGAAGGTCTCACTCTCATCCTTAAACCAGCTGAACTGTATGTCTCAACTTTCTTCACACTGCCATGGGAGATCCTTCTAACATGTAGTGATTTGTGCTGCAGTTTTGATATGGCTTCTGACAGCTGCATGTATAAAGACTGGAAGACCTCAAATAGCAAGGAAAGCTCTTGAGCTGGTTGAGAGCAGGTTGTCGAAAGACGGTTGGCCAGAATATTACGACGGAAAGCTGGGAAGGTATGTTGGGAAACAAGCTCGAAAATTTCAGACGTGGTCGATCTCAGGTTATCTTGTAGCAAAGATGATGATGGAAGATCCATCACACTTGGGTATGATATCTCTTGAGGAGGACAAAAAGATGATGAAACGCTACCTAAGCAGATCGGCTTCTTGGACGTTCTAGATTGGAAGTTAGTTGTTACAAACTGACTAACAGCAGTGCCACTTATGAGATTTGCTTGCCAAGGCACTTGTTGTCGCCATTTCTCTTCCCAGAAATGTGAATGGGCTCCTAGGAACATGTGACGTCACAGTACCCCATTTAGACACCTTTAATACTAAATTTTTGGACAAAGATTGTGTTAACCATTGTTACTTAGGCTGGGCCCCTTTGAGTTTTCTAAAAGAATCGGAAGTTTGTAATGTAAGATGCATTGCAGAAAATCTGCAGTGTCAGAATGTAATTCGATTTTTTGCCAATACATGAATGAATGAATGATTTATTTGTCATGTGAGCCATGTTGTTTCATAGACAAAGATGCCATGCTGTACAATCTTCAGCCAAATACTCGACTAACTAGTTACCTTACATGTACTCTCATTGTATTTAGGCTATACATTTAAAGAAAACGAGGAAAATCATTACAGAGAGCGAAAATGAAGAGTGTAGACTTGTTTGAAAGTTATTTAGGCTTGTTTAATACTAATTTTCTTCAATTCTGCAAAGAAAATTGCAACATCTGAGGCATGAAAGTATAGAATTTTAGCCATTGTTGGCCTCAAGACCTCTCGTACAAGCAAATTAATGTAGGGTCTAGACCATGGAAGCATTACAAGCAGATGCTTTTTCTCAATCTGCTCGTTTTTTTCTTGTCAATGAAATAAAGTGAATCCATAATTCAGTGGTACAATGATCATTTTAAAACTAGACTTGAAGCAGGGGAGTAAGAGCCGACTCCTGAGAGATGTACGATGAGCCCAAAATTTGCAGAATTGTGAGAGGTGGTGGAATCTTGTTTTGGATTTAGCCTTTGACTTTGTCTACTTTTGTGCTCAAAGCACGAAAGAAGTTTATTGACCATCTTGGCCACATGCGCTTGACTCTAAAAGTTGTGAATGGAAGTGATCTAGCTTCTAAATTTCAATAACTGTTGGGATGTGTTTAATATCCTTTTGAACTTTGGAAGGTGTTCATGAGAAGTGTATAAAAATTCCAACAGGTCAAACGGATTAGTTCTTATCAACTTTATAGAAGAGAACCCAAATACTTGATAACTCTTACAAAATGGTGTTTCATTGAATGCCAAGTAAATTGATTGGAGGGTGTTTACATAAATAAGGAAGATAACAAATAGGTGAGATACTTGCCTATTGTTTGATCTTGCAACTCAACTATGAAAGTTCATTCCACCAAAGAGATGGTTGCCTATCATTTACACTTATGAGAAATTTAGACTCAAGTATTGTGATATCAATTTTGGAGCAGAATAACCCGACTAAGCTTTTATTTTTCTTGTAAATGATACACCACGGTTTTGTTATTAAAGCATGGAGTGTTTTGGGTGCACTCAACTTCCAAAAAAGGAACTTGCATTCTATGTTGACACTTGATATGTCTTGTCCCATGAATAAATGTGGAAAGGAAACTTCACAAACTTCTATAAAAAAAAGCTTATTGTATGTAATTTTCATCCTTGTGTGAGAGAGCCAAGTGTTGCTATTTTGGATCCACACATGCGGATTTTGACATTCTGTAAGTAAATTTTTTGTGAGTTTTCCTAGTTTCTTGTCATGATTCAACAAGAATATAGCACATGATGTGCTACCCTTTTTATGCCACGACTTCAATGTTTATTATTAAGAGTGGAGTTTGGTACATAGTTAAAAATCTCACAAAGTAAAAAAGAAAAATTTCAAATAAATTTTTTTTGCAACCTCCAAACATAGCATGTTGGTGTGTTGGGCTTGGCCCCCCGGAAAAAAAAAAAAAATTTAGCCCGGCCCACAACGTCGGTGTGCTATGTTTGGAGGCTGCAAATTTTTTTCTCATTTTATATAGCACGTCGGCGGGCTATGTTTTGGAGGTTGCAAAAAATTATCTCATTTTATATCGTACGTCGGCGTGCTATCCTTAAAGGTTGCAATTTTTTTTTTATAATTGTTTTACTTAGCACGCCTACATTTTTATGTTTGGAAATTGAAGTAAAACAGCTATAAAAAGTTTTTTTCAGCCTTGCTATATAAAATGACATAATTTTTTGCAACCTCCAAACATAGCTCGCCAATGTGCTTGGCCAGGCCGCTCCGAAGAAAAAAAAAATTCCGGTCCAATTTTTTTTTTCAGGCGGTCAGACTACAAAAAAATTTAATTAATTAATGTTTTAATAGTGTGAGATTTTTAACTATGTACCAAACAACATTCTTAATAATAAACATTGAAGTAGTTGCATAAAAAGGGTAGCACACCATGTGCTATATTTTTGTTAAATCATGACAAAAAAGAAACTCGCAAAATATTTACTCGCAAAATGCCAAGGCCCCACATGTGCCTGGTATGGTGTTTGGTCATTTTTAACTTGACTTTGTATTTGTTGCTATCTTTTCTAAGTTATTGCTATTTTGACTCCTAGTTAGATGTGTGGTTTGCTTCTAAATGTTTAGCTAACTAGGAGAGAGAGAGAGAGAGAGAGAGAGAGAGAGAGAGAGAGAGAGAGAGAGAGAGAGAGAGAGAGAGAGAGAGAGAGGATTTCACATAGTCCCTCTTGACAAGTCAAGACTAAACCCTTTGAACCCTTTAATTTATAACATAACAAATAAGAACAAAACTGTATAAAGTCTTACAGTACAAGGTACCATGAAGCGAAGCAAGTTTTAGGACACACTTGCTATTACTTGCCACCATCTCACAAAACACAACCGCACGAGTTAGTTACGTGAGGAAGACATGTGTTATAGCTGAGTATTAGTTGTTATCCATGTCTGAAACAAGATTCACTACCTTATCAGCTCAATTGCAAATACAAATCATACGTCCAATCTTCCCTACCATGTATTACATCATTAGCAATATATTTTGCCTAAAACAAAACCGTATCAAGGCAGATGCCATACTGATCAGTATAAGGGTGAACCGAATGTATTAAGTTCATATTAACATTCTACACATAGAAGAAGCGATCTTGCAATACACAATATATAAGGAAACATGACCCTTACATTAGTGCTAGGTATTAGGGCAGATCCGTGCTATACTAGCCCCAAGGACTTACCATAACAACACTAAGGAGTCCAAGCACCTTGTAGCTTGGGCGAATCCATGCCATACAAGCTCACTCGAGCAAAAAAAAAACCCTAAACCAAACAATAGCATACATATAATAGCCGTTCTTATGTTTTTATGCAAACATGAGACGCATATCTTCAGGACTAAAGTTTGAAAACGAACAACATTACCCCATCATTTAAGTTTCTCATGAGCAAATAGACCGTATCGCCTATGCGTTGGACATGCTTGCACAAACCCTAGAAATGGGTGAGAAGACAAAACATACTGATATTTTACATATAGCTTCATACTTGGATGCGAGGCGAAGACATCTCTTGAGAGCTACCCATCTCCAAATGATTTAAGCGAAACACCCTCTTTAGTTACTAATGATTCCAATACGACAATGATAAATTAATGATAGCACAATGTCTTTACTAGATTATCTTATATCAAGAATAGTATAAGGTTTAGGTCAAGCAGGTTATATGCATGAATCATCTTAAGTTTCTAACAAGCGGTTACATTCACCTCATGTGCCATAGAGACATTTCATGCTAGTTCTTTACTTACATTTCAACAAACCCTAAAAAGAATCATCTCTTTTGTTATTCTCATGTACAAAAAATCTTAACCCTTTCCATGTTTGATAGAAACTCCTTAAGTAATTGTCAACCTAAAATCATAGAAACCGTATGAGTACGTAAGCACATAAGTTTTACATGCTCTTTTGTAGTACAACAGCATGATTATAAAGCGACCCGAGGGTTTATTGGGCGGCCTTATGCAATTTACTACAAGCTGCGTTTGAACAGAAACCAGAAAACCTCAAGACATCGTGTGTAAATGGTGCTCATATGCAAACAACAATCAAGCTTCTCATAGATGGGCGACCATCTATCCATTAGGCAGGACGCCAAAGCACCTATGCATTTCAATGTATAAATCAATCTATATTGTTTGTAGAAGTGCATTCTACTAGCAATCAAGTAGTCATTGGCCAGCGGCCCACAAACTCCATTAAAACACCTGTCATAAAGCATTCCTAACTGTGATTTACCCTCAGGTAAATAGTCGTTGTTCAATGGCAACAAATTTGTAGTAAATTTGAGTGTCGTACCTTGTAGATTGAACAAGAATGAAGTTGAGGCAACGCCTAACCGTAGACACTTTGATTGCTCTTTTAGAAGCAAAAATACTATACCAATCCACAATTCCCATCACATATGTGAGCCATTCACATCAAGCATAACTAGCAAGCTCAAAACTTTCATGTATAAGTGAGTATTAAGCCAAAGAATCGATAGGAATCTTATTTTAATTTGTAGCAATTCCCCTTACGAATACTCTCCCAAATGCATTCACAAGTCTCCAATCATCCAAGGCGAATTAAGTCGCAGTAGAGAGCTGAAATGAGAGAGAGAGAGAGAGAGAGAGAGAGAGAGAGAGAGAGAGAGAGAGAGAGAGAGAGAGAGAGAGAGAGAGAGAGAGAGAGAGAGAGAGAGAGAGAGAGAGAGAGAGAGAGAGAGAGAGAGAGAGAGAGAGAGAGAGAGAGAGAGAGAGAGAGAGAACTGTCACGGATACTCGGATTTTGAACACTCTTGAACTCTTGAAATCACTTGCAATCATTCTACCATGCAAGCACACCAAGAATGCCCAAAAACAGCTCTTCTTGAAACATGGTTGGGCATTACTATGGCACTTAAAAACAGAATACTAGAACGGATCATTACAAACGGAAACTAAACTACTTGCACAATCAAAAACTAGACTAGCATGCCACATTATGAGATGATGCATAAAGGACATAAAAGTAATAATTTATGTGGTTGATGAATAAAAAATATCCATGGCCACCCTTTAGTCTATACATGCATAAGGGTGACACTAGCCACTCTTGATTGAACATCTTTTGTGCCATTTTATAAATCTAAAGGACGCTAGATATTTTATTGTGATGGTGCATAAAGGATAACTATAGGTCTCCCTTTATGCATGTTGTGCATAATGATTTTTGGAATTGTCTACAGGTGACAAACAACTGTCTTTTATGCCACAATTGCTTGAAGGGTGGCAAGCAACCTCCCTTTATGTCACAATTGTTTAAAAGGTGGCAAACAGTCACTGTTTATGCAAGATTGTTCAAAAGGCAGCAAATAGCCACCCTTTATGCCACAATTTGTCCAAAGGGTGGCAAACAACCACCCTTTATGCCACAATTGTTTAAAAGGCGGCAAAACAGTCGCCATTTATGCAAGATTGTTTTAAGGGCAACAAATAGCCACTCTTTATGCCACAATTGCCTAACTTGGCAGCCATTTTCCACCCTTTATGTAACATAGCAATAAAGTATCACCCTTTTAGCATTCTATTTATGCAGACATTGGTTAGATGGCCAACCATTATTTGGATAGTGCATAAAGAGCACTAAAGTGGCACCATTTACTTTCTCATTATAACTAAAGAGCGGTCATGAGGCAAATAGCCGCCCTTTATGCCACAATTGTCTAAAGGGCCGCAAACATTCGCCCTTTATGCCACAATTGCTTAAATGGTGGCAAACAATTGCCCTTTATGTCACAATAGCTTAAAAGGCAGCAAACAGTCGCCATTTACGCACGATTGTTTAAAGGGTGGCAAATAGCCACCCTTTATGCCACAACTGTCCAAAGGGCGGCAAACAACCGCCCTTTATGCCACATGTATAATTGCTTAAAAGGGAGCGGCAAACAGTCATCGTTTATGCAAGATTGTTTTAAGGGCAGCAAATAGCCATCCTTTATGCCACAATTGTCTAAAGAGCGGCCATATGCCACCCTTTATGTAACATAGCAATAAAGAATCACCCTTTCAGCATTCTATTTATGCAAACATTGGTTAGATGGCTAATTGTTATTTGGATAGTGCATAAAGAACACTAAAGTGGCACTCTTTACTTTCTCTGGATAACTAAAGAATGGCCATGAGACAAATAGCCGCCCTTTATGCCACAATTGTCAATTACATGTTTGAGAGGTAGATTTTAGGGAGGTTAACTACTGTTAGACATGTTTAAAGTAAATTTTATGATTTTTTTTTTGGCTGAGCATGAGGATGTTCTTAGTTTGCTTCATTAACACCAAATTGGCACCTTGGATAAGGCATCGAGATGGAACCAAAAGTTCAAAGCATTGAAGATCAATTTTTGCAAGTTTTTAAAGGTTTGAGAAAGGTCAAATGAACAACACAAAAGTATTCTTATATCTTATAGTACTCATTTTATTTCATGTATGAGCAATTTCATGTCAATATGTGAAAATTGTCAAGTTTTGATAAAACCTAATTTGTAGTATTGTGCTTGCATGGATTTGGTTGCATGCTGATTCTCATAGTGGTTCTGACATGCATGAGGGATTTACAATCGATTTGAGTGGTCATATGCATGTGCTCAGATAGTTGGGTCACAAATCAGTGTTAATGGCTGACAAATTTCGTAAAACTGAAGTTTACGTAAAAAAAATTCCGTAATGACGTTTATGATTGATGTAGTGTGCTTTGCATGGGAGAGAGAGAGAGAGAGAGAGAGAGAGAGAGAGAGAGAGAGAGAGAGAGAGAGAGAGAGAGAGAGAGAGAGAGAGAGAGAGAGAGAGAGAGAGAGAGAGAGAGAGAGAGAGAGAGAGAGAGAGAGAGAGAGAGAGAGAGAGAGAGAGAGAGAGAGAGAGAATGCTCTTTGGATATGTTTTGTTATTTGCAGCATTGCTTGTAAATAGAAGTAGTTCTTGCTTTTACTTGTTGTGCAAGCATATCCAAGGCTCTTAGGCCTGAGCCCTACTACTCCCCATACTACATACGACTTAGGAGGAGGTGGATGAAACCGTCTTCTTCTTGACAATAGTGGAAAAACCTTGTAATGTATGGAGTAACGATGAGAAAGTGAAAAAGTACTTGTAATGTGTGAATTAGATTTGAGGACTCTCTCTCTCTCTCTCTCTCTCTCTCTCTCTCTCTCTCTCTCTCTCTCTCTCTCTCTCTCTCTCTCTCTCTCTCTCTCTCTCTCTCTCTCTCTCTCTCTCTCTCTCTCTCTCTCTCTCTCTCTCCTCTCTCTCTCTCTCCTCTCTCTCTCTCTTCCCCCCCTCTCTCTCTCTCCTCTCTCTCTCTCTCTCTCTCTCTCTCTCTCTCTCTCTCTCTCTCTCTCTCTCTCTCTCTCTCTCTCTCTCTCTCTCTCTCTCTCTCTCTCTCTCCTCTCTCTCTCTCTCTCTCTCTCTCTCTCTCTCCTCTCTCTCTCTCTCTCTCTTGACAACAGTGGAAAAAACTTGTAATGTATGAGTACGATGAGAAAGTGAAAAAGTACTTGTAATGTGTAAATTAGATTTGAAGACTCTCTCTCTCTCTCTCCTCTCTCTCTCTCTCTCCTCTCTCTCTCTCTCTCTCTCTCTCTCCTCTCTCTCTCTCTCTCTCTCTCCTCTCTCTCTCTCTCATTGTAGTTTGATATGGTAGAGAAACTTATGAATTAGTATTGTTTGTGTATTTCTCTCTATCTCTCTAGTGAGAAGCCATCTGCTCAAGTATTCTATAGCATGTTGGCTAAAACTAAAACACAATTTTTGTTTTAAGCGAGAGTGTCACAAAATGTGATGCCAAGTGTAGGCTGATAAATATTTTCTCTTTTAAGTTTATAAAGTTTTTTAATGTGTGGATTAGATGAGAGGAACACCAACATCCCCCCCCCCCCCTTCTTACTGCAAAACACACACACACACACACACACACACACACACACACACACACACACACACACACACACACACACACACGACTTAACGCTTTTGCATTTGATTTTTAGACACTTTGATACTTTCACTTCCAAGCTCTAACAATATGATGGCTAATATGTTAGTTCCACCATTTGATTATGGGACTATTGGCCTCATTCAATAGCTAAATGCTCCAATATGATAGTTATTCTTGATTGTTTGCCTTCAGTGGTTGATAACTGCATTACTTGCTACTAACCTTTGCACATTTTGGACATGAGCTAATTTTTGATAGCTAGCCAACAACCTTGGCTACATTTTTGTTGGCCTCAATATTCACTCGTATTTTTTAAGTGGAAGAGACTTCCCAACTAAAGAAAACTATAGGCAGTAGATAAAAAGGATCTATAGATGCAACACAAGAGGACAATGATAACATGTATGATAAAAATGATGCTCAAGCAAATACTTGCTTTTGTCTATCTTGCAAGACATTCTTAGGCCAAAAAGCAATCGAATATGGTGTAAAAGTGCCTATTCCAAATGTATTCGTGACTACAACAACTTACCTAGAAGCAAATGCCCATTTTTTGATATTTTATGTAATTGAAATGATACTTGTAACCAAGAAGTACCATATTTGAAACCTAATGTGTAGATGTATTCGATCTATGAGAAACACAGAGGCTTGCTTATTTAACAATACAGACCATTGATTGGGAGCAACAGCGATTTGAGAATAATAAGTGAATGTTGATTAGACAATATTTAGAGCGATGAGGATGGAGACCAACATCAAATTATACAAATAAAAGAAACATGGGTGGAGTTTGATCAAGAGAGGAGGGAAGGAAGAGAATGAAAAAGCTCTTTCTTTGAATTTTTCATGTTCAACATTCAATTAATCTTTTATTCATCCTGTGTAACTAGATACCACATTTGTAATGCTTTGTTAGACACATGTTATTCAAAATTATAGCAATAACATTGGATTATTTTGCTCTTCAATAATGTTTGAGGAAATAATGTACAAGGCACGAGGGAAGCAAGAGAGGGACTTGATAATTCTTTGAAGTCTTCATGTTTAACATTTTCTCATTGTTTGTAACTTTACAACACACTTGTACAATGAGACAAATGTTATTCGAGATTATGCAAAATCGTTCCAATATTTTGTTCTTAATAATGACCTATAAAATATAGTATAATACATCATTAACATTATTGCTCTTTGTGTAGAATGATGTCTTGATTCAAAGTAGCAACATTTCCTTGCTTCTCAAAAAGTTTTATTGGATTTGAATTTAGAATAAAAATGTATTGGAGTAGTTTGATCACTCAAAGTGTAAAGCTTTGCCTTGTCAATGCCACAGTTTGCTCATTGTACTCTTCCTTGTTCATTGAGGCATGGAACTATCCTTAAAGAATTTCCTATAGAAGAAATTGAAGTCATGCATGAATCATCTGCAATGAACAAAGTCCCAGAATTTCATATCTGATTATTGTCTGTAAACTACTCATTTCTCAAGAATAAAACTGAGAAAAGAAAGTCTCAATTGTAATTTCATTGATAATTAGAACAATTCCACTTGTGATATACTTTCAATGCCAATCATAAGTGCTCGATCTACCATGCATTTAGATTCATTTTTGTTGCTTTCTTCCTAACCAAACTAACCATTATACGGATTGCAGTATACATTTCATAATTGCACGTTGAAGAAATTTCAGTTGGGGTTTATGGACCACCCATTAAAATTTATTGTTTCTCCAGAAAAACAGATTTTATACTATTGTTTTTTGTTTCCTCACATTGCAAAAAATTTAGTTTGTGTGAAGTATTTTTTTTTCAGCTGTTCTTTATATATATATATATATTTTTATGTAGTAGCTATTTTTTTTTTGCATTTTCAACAAAATATATTTCCTTTAAGATAGCATTCATGACAGGTGTTTCAGCGGAATGTGTTTCGGTGGAGCTATGGTACATTTTATATACTAAGTTTTTGTGTGGTCATAATGACATGAATTTTCATAGCTCCTATACGTGTTTTCACATTGCAAACTTTTGGCGAAGAGAGAGATCCAGCCCTGGCCCAATCTGAATGCATTATCCTTTACTATCTTCATCTGAATGATGAATCCTATCATCTCCCAGTCTAAATGCCCAAGTATTGTTGGAAATGGTAAACTCTTGCAACCATTCCCTGGCATTCCCCGAAGTCGAAGTCACCAATGTGCCCGACGTTTGCCCCTGCAGCCAAAGCTCGAAGTGTCCGAAGTTGACTCAACCGAAGTCCTCGACATACCCGAAGTGACAAATTAACTAAGGCTCGCACTTTTCGCATTTTTGCAAAAATGCACTCAATCTAAAATGACTTAGAGTATGTTTTAGCCTACCTTCTATTGGAGGATTTGCGGAACTCAAGGCAATCCTAACCCTAGTTAATAAGTGAGAGGGATTTGGCACCCTGCGTGTGTAAGTCCAACCCAATGACCACATAGTTATTTGATTAATTAGAAAGTTAATAAAAGGACTTTAGGCCTTTTTGCGGGACTTTTAATGTCGCAGGGCCTAAATGTCAAGTTAGTGAATAAAGTTGGGTTTCCCTCCAAATTTGATGGCTCCCACATGTTTTTAAATTTGAATAAAAAGAGAGGCAAGACTGGACCAATAGAATTCAGAGGCCAAGGTCCTCCTCTCTACTATAAAAAAGGGACCAACTCGAGTTGTTCCTCATGTTCATTTCCTCATTTCAATAAAGCAGATTGGTTCTCTTTAGAAATGGATTGATGAATGTCCTTGCTCTTCCTCTCTTCTCCTCCATTTCTCATGCTTTCTTTGAATTTTACTAATTGTTGGATCTGATCATTATTGGGATTGCTATTTCTTATGCTTTTTGTGAGAGAGAAAGGGAGAGAGAGAAGAGTAAGTTTCTATCATTGTTGTGAATTTAGGGTTAATGGAAGTAGGGTTAATGGATGTAGTGTTAATGGATGTTAGTATTAGATCCTCCATTCATGTTGAAATCTGAACTATACTATTGTTCTCATGGGAACGAACCTCTGCGTGACAACTAACTTCGTCTCTTTGATGCTAGATTGACTAGATCTTGGATTCAGGTTAGGCAAGGAAAGAAACCCACTACAATTTTGGCACCGTTGTCGGGGAGCTACGCCAATATTTCAGTTTGTATCGTGTTTGGCTGATGGTTAGCTTGCATTAGGCATCTTGTCGTGGCATGAATAGTGTTAAAACTGCATTATAGGGTTAGTTTGGGATTGATTTTGCTAGATTTGAGTGGATTTGCTTGTTTGAAATCTATCCTGATTATTAAACAGGAAAAGCTATTCAGATCACCAATCTTAAGATCCGTTTGGATCTGAGATATCAGAGAAAATAATAAAAATCGGTCAAATCTGTCAAATTTGTCAAAAAGAGGCAAAAAGCGTCATCAGAGCTCAAAACTTTTTACCCTCTTTTAGGAAACCTTTTCCGAGTTGCAGACACCTTTGGTTTTGTTTACAAAACCTTCAGTTTGAAGGGCGAAGATTAATTCCCAACAGATTTCCAAAAACATCAGAAAAACCACCAAAATCCACCAAAAATTATCAAAACCCTAAAAAAATACAGAAAAAGAACCTTCACCCAATTCACTGTGCTTAGATGTGATTCAAATCTATCTACTGCCAGGTCGGCGAAGAATAATACCAAAAATAGGAAGGTTTTAAGAGGATCAGTTGTCATATTGTCATATTTTTGTCAAAAAAGTCACTTTTTTGCAAAATTACCAATATTACTCTTGATCCTTCGCCAGAACCTTCGTCGAGTTTTCAGAACATTCTATTTATATAAAAATACTATTTTTGAGTTTGACGAAGATTTATCTTGATCAGATCACAAAAATCTTGATTCTTAGATCACAAAAACTATATTTTTTTGTGTCAGAAACCTTCATTTGGTTTTCCATAGTTTTATCTGTGTTAGATCTTGCAGCTAAGAAGTCGACGAAGGTTATTTCCCAAGAAATTGCCAGAAAAGTATTCAGAGAGTTTTTATCCCAAAATAGCATTGTTGAATCTTCGTCGAGACAACCTTTGCCTAGAGAACCTTTGCCAGTCCTATTTTTAGTTTCTGATTTTCCAGATCAAGTCTCTGTCAAAATTTGGATCAAATCTGATATATTCTGAATTAGACTCTGAGAGATTTATCATTTTTGAGAAGTATCGATTGATCGAATTTTGGGTAGTTTTTCATCATATAGAATCATATTTTTGAAAAGTGGAATAGAGCTAGCCTCAGTGATGCGCACCTTGTGTATGGCTCTTTGGAAGGTGATATAAAACTTGGATTCCTCTTCCTTCCATGTACTTAAGGCAAGAGTGATGAAATCCATATTGATGCGTCCCGAAAAGGCTCTCTCATGAATACCCATTCCAGTAAGTAGAGGCTCCGCAAGGGTCATCCACTGAGTGACCATGCTTGTGCTAGGAAGAATCATGATGTCTGTTGCAGATGGGACATCACGATGGATAGTATAGCGCAGAGACTGGGAAGTATCGGTAGAAGACATGATGATCAGAAAGGAATTATAATCGCGTGAGAGTGTATTAGAAGGCAATGCAGGAAATTTGGAAGGCTTTGGGCGCAAGAAAAATTCGCACGAGCTTCGCTAGCACAAGTGAGGAATGAATCGAATTCAGCTACATATCTTATTTACCAAGTAAAGTAACGGTTGATGATCCGTATAAAATGCAAAGTGCGTTTCCATGAGGTAGTGAGCCTGTTTCTCAAGAAAAGCTCAACCACCATGAAATTTTTGAACAAAAAAAATCATGGCTAGCGCTTCACGTTCTGTTGTTGAATAATTCTTCTATGGATCTGTAAGCTGTCTGCTTGCAAATCATATAGGATAATCCTTCTTATAGTCACCTGGCTGCATCAAAACTGATCCAATGGCGTATTTTGAGGCATCCATATGAACATGAAATTCTAATGTCCAATCTGGAGACCTTTTTTTAACTTTTCAAAGGCTTCTAATGCCTCTATAGTCCAAATAGGAACAATAGTTACTTTGTATATAGGTCGTGCTAAATCCGCAAAGAAGATAATAAAAATTCGATACTAGTTCGCATGACCCATAAACACATAAACTACTCGAATTGTTGCTGGCGGTGGCAATTCCACAATAACTTTGATCTTACAGTAGTCGATGGCAATACCATGTCTTGATATCACATGTCCAAGCACCACTCCGTGAGAAACCCATATCTGGCATTTTTCTGGATTTAGAGAAATCTGATAATTGCGGCATCTTTCAAAGACTTTCTCCAATCGATCTAGGTGGTCTGTATCTGTACTATGAACTCCCAAATCGTCCAAGTAAATTTCAAGGAATTTTTGCAGATAATATTTAAAGGCAAATTGCATTACTCTTTGGAATGAACTTGGTGCATTACAAAGTCCAAACGACATTACTTTGTAAGCATAGGTGTCCCATTCTGTTGCAAAAGCAGTTTTGTGACGATCGGCAGGTGCAATCTTAACCTGGTCGTAACCACTAAATCCATCCAGGAAACTATAAGCTTCCGCTCCAGCAAGACGATCCAAAATGCTTTCAGTAAAAGGTAACGGAAAGTGATCATTCCGTGTTACTTTATTCAATGTTTTGAGATTCACACAGATTCGCAATTTTTCATTTTTCTTAGAATGACAATCGGTGAAATCCATTCGGTATGCTCAATCTCATAAATGAAATCGGCGTCAAGCAATCTCTGAAGTTCTTTCTTTATCAGATCTGCCACATTAAAATTACAGCGATAGAACTTTGTAACCTTTGATACTGCATCAGGTACTAAAGGTATGGTATGTTCAATGACTGATGTCGGAATACCCTTCAAATCTTGATAAGTCTATGCAAAGCAATCTTGATACTTAATAAGTAGCAAATGGAGTGCTTGATACTGTTTAGGAGTAAGTTGTGATCCCACTTGTACAATCTTTTTCGGTTCTCCTGGTTTGGCAAGATTCATTGGCTGCGTCCTAGTTGGGCCATCGTAAACCTCTTTAAATTCCAGCATGTGTTCTTCAGGTTCACGATGTGCTTTAGGGCAGTGTATAACGTTTAAAATGCTCTGGCATATCATGTTGGACTACATTTGCTTGTTCTTTTTCAAAAGGACTTGTCTTGGATCTCCGTTTAGTCTTCTTAGCAGGAATTGATCGTGGAGGTGATGACTTTCAGGATGATAAATCTTTCTTCTCAGGTGAAGACTTCCTAGACGATGATGTCTTGCTGGAGATCTGACTTGAAGAATCATTCTTGACTTTTCATTTGCCTTTATCCAATAGAGGTGGCACTTCCTTTAAATCGATCTTTTGAGGGGGATTTTCCCATTTCAGGACCGTATTATAATGTTGCTTTGCTTGTTTCTTTGTCATCGAACTTGTCATCCTATCTCCCTTCAATATAACTGCTTTGGGTGATTTGATTGTTGGTTCATCAGGAACATTACGCACTCCAAATCTGGTCAGATCCATATGATGTAGAATCTGTTCATTCGTAAGTTCTGCATTGCCATCATAAGTTAAGGCATGGCTCATTGGTATGAGATCATCCTCAATTGGAACTGGTATAGGTTCCGTTGATATCCAGGCTACATTCAGCACATTTAGTGGAAACGTGATTGGCGTATCCAAAGTTCGATCTAACAAGGAAATCTCGCTCATCTCTGATTGAATATCTTGTTGACACATATATTCTGCTATACAATCAATTGTTGCAAGAGCTTCGTTCCACTTGACATTATCCGTTTGAGAATCATAATGAACTCCCAATTTTTTTCTCTAGTCGATCACAAGTGTGATCCATTGTTGATGAATCGTCATCCGCTTTTTGAACCACTAGCTTGATAGTCCAAGTCGTAGGATCAATTTTAACTGCACGTTCACGATTTTCAAAAGTGATTTTGCCGGTACCCCAGCTATGAACTACTTGCGCAACTCGTAACCATGGACGTCCTAAGAGAACTCGGTAGACATTTGGTGCTTCTGGTAAGTCCATCACAACGAAAGTAATGACGAACTGTACTCCTGCAATCCTGACATGTATATCTTCCACCATTTCTCGTGGACGAACCGTCGTTTGATCAGCTAGCTTAATAGCAAAATTAACAGGCTTAATCTTTGTAAGGCCCCATTTTGCACATAGCTTTGTAGAAATCAAGTTAACTCCTGAACCGATGTCTATCATGACTGCTTCTTTAGGAAATTGTCTATGTTGTATCGGCAGAGTGATATTCTTTTGTTCACTTTCCCAAGCGGCTCCAACATGGAGTACATCGTTAGATTCTTCAAATCTAGCACAAAAAAGTGGCTCTTGATGGTCTTCTGATTCTTCTTGAGCTAACTTTTGCGCTAAGACTTCTTTTGCTCTTGGCACCAACTTTAGGAACTCTCCCAATGAAATATTGATCTTGCTAGACAAAATATTCATGAGTAATTTTGTATGCGGTGCTTCCAGTTCAGTCATCTTGAAGGGTTCTTCGTGATGATGTAATTGATCATTCATATCCGTACGTAAATTTCTTGGAGGCTGCAATGGTGAAGACCGAACTTCAGTTGTTACTTTAGCAGCTTCAAGTTCCTCTTCTTCTTGCAGATGTTTAATCCATTGTCTCATATCCTGATATCTTCGTTTTTCTGCATTAAGATTTGGATAGACTTCCGATGTTGTTGGTGTATCGTTCAATGGTATAGAATCAGCAGGTACTGAATCCACTACTGGTTCTTTTTGCTTTTGTGCTCTGGTGACTACCATCAAGGGTGCACTTGGTTTATTATGAGCTACCGATCCTTGCTTGATTGTTATCAAATTTACAGGTGCTGTAGCTGGTGGTGGCTTCGGTCTTGCTGGACAGTCTTTATAGCAATGCCCATATCCACAGTCACGACAGAATGGTACAAATTTTTCTTTATTTGGGCATTATGCAACTCTGTGATTTTTTCCACATGCAAAGCATCCAAGTGGTGCTCTGGCCCAATTTCTTGAGGCTTGTTGTTGAGCGACAGCATAAATGGCATACTATTCTAAAGATCCACCTTCTTGATCATTACCATAGCTCCATTGCTCAGCTCTTTCGTAAGGTTCTGGTTCCATCAAATTGGCAGGAGGAACGGAGTGTTTTGGTGGGGCAGACAAAGCTAGACGTTCCGGGTATCCAAGAGTAGATTGTCGTAGTCTTGCTACTGGATTGCCTCTATACTATGGATCTCGATATCCCATCTGGGCATACCGTTGGTGAATTATCTAAGGGTTGAAGTTGCAAAAGGCAGTCTCATGGTTAGGTGAATTACATAGATGGCAAACACTGATTTCCATTCGTTTTTTCAATTGAGGACACTCGTTAACTAGTGTGATTTCCTGTACAAATAGAACACCAGACATTTTCCCTGGTAGGAAAAGTCTTTGCAAACTTCTCAGATTCTTTGTTCGCTTCTCCGTGGAAATTTTCCAATGCTTTGATCTTCTCATCAAATTGCAACTGCAACTTTTCCATCTGTTTCTGCTGGATCTTCCCAAGTTTCTCGAACTCATTGGGCATCATTTCTGCAGTAGCATTGGCATTCATTGATGCAATAGTGGTGGATGTCGTAGTATTCTGCCCTACTGTATAAGGCAACATACTGACATTCGGCTCATCATCTGAATCTTGATCCTCCTCCCGAATTGCATCGTCCATCGCATTTTGCAAAAGTGCGTACTCATTATGGCGTTTCAGTTCATGTCTAATCCGTTTAGGTAGACATGACAAAAACCACATAATCATGGCATTTTCATTAATCAGCTTAGGCTCACATTCAGATCTAAGACTTTTCACTTAATTCAAGCTCACTTAATTCAGATCTAAGACTTTTCACCCTAAACCCTAAACCCTAAATCTCGAACCATTTCCCGCTTTCCCATTTTAATTTTACTTAAAAGTACGAAAGGGTCTTCCATAAACTTCCGTGGTTTGAACCGTGTGATAAGGGCTCGTTTAACAACCTCCCAATCTGTACGCTCAGTTTCATCTTGGTTATAGTACCAAACTTGTGTTGCGCCTGTTAAGGCCATAGGAAACAGCTTAAATTTATCTTGAGGATAAATCTCACCATAGACCTCACAGGATTCAACATAGATCTGAAGAAATCTAACTGGATTTGTTACTCCATTATATTTGGGTAGATCCAATCGAGGTGCTCTTCTAACAATAATTGGATTGACCTCCTGTGGAGCACCTCCAGGAATAGCTCCAGGGGCAGCCATCTTACAAATTTAGATCAAATTGATAATGTGATTGGATATAGATTTTTCCAGAAACTATCTCAGATTCGCTATAGGAATCTCATCCGGTACGCAAGCCTCACCCAATTACAAGCACGCCAAACAGGCCATCAAGCCATACATTGACCTCACCAACGATCTGCATTGGACTAATGATGGCTACCTTCTGAAAGCCATCACTGAGCCTTCCATCCACGCCGCTGCCCAATTGTTGAATCATTTCCTGATGGTTGGCAACCTCAGGAAAGACCGCATCACATCTCAAATCCTTCACAAGATAGTGGAGTCCCACATAAAGTTGGCCAAAGCCCTTCTTGAACCATATAACTGGTTTAAGACTGTTTCTAGTGAGCTCAAGCGAGCTATTAAGGCCAATACAAAGCAGCAGTTTGCCGTTGGCTCTCTATTGTCCCTCTTAGCCGCTTCTCACTTAGAAACTAGAATCCATATCTTCCACCTGAATTCTGTGCTTTCAGTTTACGAAGAGCACCGACCGAGTCATCTCACCAGGCCTCAAGTTCTCATAGTCGTCGTTGTCCATGCAGCGAAATCATAATTCCTGACTCGCCTTCCGCGTCACGATGACGTACTAGGCATATCTCGTCAGCTGCGCTTCCACCCCCTGTTGCTATTCGCATTAAACTTCTCATTCCCCTCGCCTCTGATGCTTCCCTCGCCTCTGCTCCCATACAAGGACAATCTTGACCATTGGGCCTACCATTCCCATCACGGCTGCCCAGGCCGCCTCACCCAACACACAATTTTTCATGGATATGTTCGATGATTCCGACCCCCTTGGGGACACCGAAATCTTTGAAATGCCCCAGATCCCAGCACCCTTTGAACCCCAATCCTCTGGGAGGATTCGGGCATATCCATGAAGCTACTGTTGGTGTCGAAGATGCCAGTCAGCAACCTCCCACACAGGGTAGCCCAGCCACACTTTGGGTCGACACAACTGTAAAGTCACCAAAGCAGTTCGACGCCACGGTGCCTGAAGGGTTTGAAGAAGAGGATATTTTTGAAGAAGAAGAGACCTTGGCACCTATTCCACACCTACCAAGGACGGTACCATCAGGGTCTCCTACTGCTGCCACCTCCACGACTGTCGATTCTGGTGATGCTCTCGGGTTAGTTTCAAGCCTTGGGCAAGTGATCCAGTCTATGCTGGATAAGAAGAAGGAAATGGAGCAGATGATCTATGATTTAGGATCCGAAAACACTCTGATTAGCCAAAAAATTGTCCAGTTGGATCGAGAGGAGAAGATAGCCAAGCAATATGAAGAAAAGGCTGAAAGCGAAAAGTCATTGGCCCAGCAACAAGCTGATCCTTGGAAACCTACATCAGCTCCCTGCAAAACGCCCCAACAACCGCACAAGATCAGGTAGATAAGGCAGTGCAAGATACCAAGCAACAGGTGCAGGGCAATTACAAATGGTCGAACAAGATCGCACACGGCTTCAAGGTGAATTGGATGCAACCACCCTTGCGCGTGATGCATATCTGCAAACACAAATACCTGATCATCCGATCACGTCGACGGAGATTGCATATTTGTTCAAGAAAGTGGAAACATACAAAGTGGCCCTTCAGGGATTCTAAGGCCACTTTGATAGGTTCAAAGGAGCAGCTTCAACCGAGTTGGCAAAGGCAAAAGAGACCATCAACGCCTATGAAAAAGCCGTCGTTCAAGTGTTGGAAGCCAGATCACAAATTTCCGTCCCGGTCATGCCACAATTCTCCCCTTCGCACCAAGAAACTGTACAGATGGATACAGGGGTTGATTCAAGCATGGACCAGGGGGGAGCTCCAGATCTAGCAGATCAACCGCCAACTATACCGGCAGTACAAGCGGGTCCATCCTCATCAAGGACAAGCCATTTATTCAGAAGGCCCATCAGCGTCGAGGACCAGATCCAGACCTTCTTAAAGTAGCATCCACATGAGTCCTAGCGTGGTGGATGGGTTCTCAAATTTAAGACCTCCGAGATCGAGGCCGACAAAGAATTGGACAAAATACCTGCACTGGGAGAGTAGCTGGCATGAAGAATCACGATTTTTGAGAAAACTCCGGAATCAATTAGGAGTTACGTCGCCAGCCCTCGTCAGTTGCGGGTAGATTCTTATTACGTGCCAATGCCGTGAAGACAAAAATGGAAAGATTTGGGATTGGCTATGGATAAAATCACCATCCATACGTCCAATTGGCTAATCATCCACCAGCCTTACAGCTAGAATATTTCAGTGGATTTCCACCAGGCCTTACAAGCATATCAGAGAGAGTATGTCCACTCTCTCCGGATCCAACGGTGCGACAATCGGCAATGTTTGCAAAATATCTAACTCAAAGGAGGTCAATAAGACGTTTCCCTTCAGAATCATCATAGGAGCGCTTCTTACGGCAGAGAACACAATGGTAAGAGCGTTGGGAAGATCGGAGTAGATGTGGAGCATGGATGCGTGATGTCCTTGCTCTTCCTCTCTTCTCCTCCATTTCTCATGCTTTCTTTGGATTTTACTAATTGTTGGATCTGATCATTATTGGGATTGCTATTTCTTATGCTTTTTGTGAGAGAGAAAGGAAGAGAGAGAAGAGTAAGTTTCTATCATTGTTGTGGATTTAGGATTAATGGAATTAGGGTTAATGAATGTAGTGTTAATGGATGTTAGTGTAGATCCTCCATTCATGTTGAAATCTGAACTATACTATCGCTCTCATGGGGAACGAACCTCTGCGTGACAACTAACGCCGTCTCTTTGATGCTAGATTGACTAGATCTTGGATTCAGGTTAGGCAAGGAAAGAAACCCACCACACCTTCGGCATTTTCGCATTTTGCGACACTTAGTCCAAATGACTAAGAACACACTTTCCGCTGGCCTTCAGCATTCTCGTGATTTTGGGAAAATGCGACAGTCCATGCTTCACGCTCCTTTGCAAGATGAAGCGTGGACGTGAAGACGCAAGGCTGCGGAAGAAAATGACAACCCATTGCAATCAGTTAGAATTAGCTTAATGCATTTCTTTTGATTAATATAGTTTGGATTGATCATGTCTGATTATTCATATATATAGGATCAACGCAGACATAGATATAGAAGCGTGAAGCAAATAGAAATACCAATGTATTAGAGTCTGTAACAAGCAAAAAAATAGCTATACATGAAAATCTGCCAATGAGCAGAACATAACGATTTTGTAAGAGGAGCGTCAAGCCGCCAACGTGCGAGACACTGAACGTCTCACTCAAAACAAACAAAATAAAAATACTTTTAGTTCTAGGTGGCTAATGAGGTAGTGTGGTTGCAGATGATGCTGGAGGAGGCAATTGGCAGATTCGCTAGGACTATTAGTAAACCCTCGATCACAAAAATAGGTATGTATCTTTTGATACCACATCCTCAAAGCTTGCTTCAGTCCATAAAGTGCCTTCTTGAGAAGACAAAGTTTATCTTCTTGGCCTTCAACCAAAAAACTAGTAGGTTGTTGAAGGTACACTTCCTCATTGAGATCACCATTGAGGAATGTTGTCTTTATGTCAAGTTGCCGCAAATGCCAACCGAAATGGGCAACCAAAGAGGTTACTACTCTCACAGTAGTCATCCTAGCAGTAGAAGAAAAAGTCTCCTCATAATCAATCCCCTTTTGCTGAGCATAGCCTTTCGCAACGAGCCTTGCCTTATACCTTTCAATGCTACCATCTGCCTTATACTTGATTTTGTATACCCATCTAAAACCAATTGCCTTCTTCCCATGAGGAAGATCAACAAGAACCCAAATCTGGTTCTTCATAAGTGAGTCGTACTCATCTTGCATCGCATCCTCCCAACATTTGACTCCCTTGGCCTGCTCATAAAAATCAGGTTCTTCCGCAACATCTCCATGAGATGTAAGAGAAAAATCTAAAAAATCAGCACAGTCCACTGATTTTGTAGAGGCACGTGTCTTTCCATCATAAAATGAACTTACTTTGTTGTCTTGCAAAGTCGACAACAGCCACCGTGGGACTATTTTTTTTTTTTTTCCTGTCCAACAACCATGTCTCTTCTTACAATTTGTTGTCCAAGATCCTCCGACACTGCACTTGGCTATCCAAGATCTTCCAAAACTGGTCCTTGTTGTCCAACAGTTCATGTAGGCAAATTTTGAGCAACAACGGACGGTTCTTGATGAACATTAGGCTCTAAACTTGATGAGGTGTTGGGCAGGTCAAAACTGGTTGATTCCTGCCCCTTATCTCTGGCAATAGAAAATGGTACTAAATCTGAAAAAACTTCAACATTCACACTATGTGGGCTATCCCCATTCAAGATATGAGTTGGGGCCACATCTAATGAATTCTTTTCATCAAAATGCACATCACGACTAACAATAATCTTCTTAGTGCTCAAATTGAACAGCCTATAGCCTTTGCTTTCACTACTATAGCCAACAAAAATGTATTTAACTCCAACCTCAAGCTTTGTACGAAGTTTATCCGGAACAAAAGCATAAGTCGTACAACAAAAATGCGAAAGTGAGAGATTGTACGCTTCTTTCCATACCAAACTTCATAAGGAGTTAATACTTTCAATGCTTTATTAGGACAACGATTGCTTATGTATGCTGCCATTATAATCGCTTCAGCCCAAAACTTGTGAGGCAGCCCCTTTGCTTTGAGCATGCAATGGGCCATCTCCATAAGTGTGCAATTCTTTCACTCGGCAACACCATATTGTTGAGGCGTATAGGGAGTTGTCATTTGATGTAGAATTCCCTTTTCTTGAAGAAATGCACCAGCGTATTCTTAATGTATTCTCCTCCTCGATCGGTGCGTAGGGTCTTCAAAGAATGCCCAAACTGATTTTTCACCATTGCTAGAAAATCTTTGAAACGTTGAAAAGCTTCCGATTTAGCCTTCATAGGATAGATCCATGTAAAATGGGAAAAGTCATCAATAAAAGTCACAAAATAGATGCACTTTTCAATGGATTCGGTCCTCATTGGACCACAAACATCACTATGAACCAAATCAAATTTATCAAGAACCCTTATAGTTCCATCAATTGGAAAAGGTTTCCTTTGAAACTTTCCAAGTATGCACCCCTCGCATATATGCCCTTCCAGTTGCTCAATAGTAGGAATGTCTTCTACCATATTAAATGCCTTCAGCTTCTTCAAACTTGCAAAGTTGAGATGCCCAAACCTTGCGTGCCACAATTCAGCCAACTCCAATGATTATGATGTAGAAGCAACAAGACATGTAGAGGGAATTCGTCGCTCATAGGTATCCATAATGAATAAGCCAGCATGCATTGTTCCCGAAACAATAATCAAGAGTGATCTTTTAGGATCCTTGACAAGACACTTATCTTCTTTGAACTCAACAACTAGTCCTTCCTTTAACATAGTTGAAACCGAAAGAAGATTTTTCTTGATTTCCGGAACATAAAGCACATCATTAGAGAAAATATGGGCCCAAAGAGGGCCCTATAAGAAATGCCATGTAGGAGAGAGAAAAATAACTATAAAGTAATTATAATATCATTTTCTAACTTCTTTACGCATCTGCCCGCAATACTTTCCATGTAAATGAATGCACCTTAGTTTAGTCACATCAAACTTCACTAGTGTTTAACCACAATTAAAAGATAATTTTTCAAAATGTTGAAATATTCCCTCCCAATAGTTGGGAACACTGAAAAATTTGAATTAGGAGTGACATCTGAAAAAAGCCTACGCCATCTCTATCTCCATGGTCAAAAACAAGTGTTTAGCGCCATCTCTATCTCCAACAGAGTCGTTAGCACCATCTCCAGCATTGTTATTGTCATTGTGTTGTTTGTTACTATACTACTGTACTGATGACAAAGCTTTATCATCTTCATGTGGATCTGTCACCAGAATATGCTCCGCTCAGGACGAGAAATTCAAAGCAACCCAAATTGTCAACTTCTGATATGGTCTGATACAAGGAGAAAAAGCTAAAACATGTAGATTTATGGTCATCAGGAACATTGTATCCTATTGATCCATGTTCATTGCAACATCTAGATTTTCATTCGGTGAGTCAGTTAAAAATCTATGTGTCATGGTAAAAATGGCCTTTTGGGTTACTGCGAGAATTTGATGCTCTATGGAAATGCAAATTCAATGCAAAGAATACATTATTTGAAAGAGGAATCAAGGAAAATATCAAAGGAGTGCGAAGAAAAATCTACAAAGATGAAAACTTGTTTGGATGAAAATGAGATGCTCAAGGAGGAGATCTAAAGGTTGAAATCTTCTTTGCATCATTATACAACTAGTAATGATGAGATAAAAATTGTATTTCAATCCATGTGTATCTCATATTTGTCTCTTGTTAAAGATATAGATGTGCTCAACAGAAAGGTCCGAAGCAACAAGAGGAAAAGACTAGTAAACAAGGGTATATGTGATCTATCATCCAGAGGAGGTCATAGAAAAAGATGAATCTGTGCATTCAAGTAAGTTATAGCTTATTTGGTATTGAATATTGCTTGAACTTTTTGATTCATTCATAATCACTAATTTTGTTATTTATTCATTTCAACTTTCTGTTGATTTGCTTATTATATACTGCTGTGAATACTATGAGTGTCCTAATTTCTACTGACATTTTCATGAACATCATGTTTGCAATGCAGATCATCATTGATTGTTGAAGACCATTTGGCCGATGAGATTTCAATTGAAAACTCACTAGGCTCTATCTTGACTTCTAAATCTATGAAATCAATGTTAAATAATAACAAAATGAAAAAGATTAAGACTTCAGTTACTGATAGCATTATGGATGAAGTTGAAAAAATATTAGATACTACATTGCTTCAGGGGGCATGTGACTTTTCTAGCATCAGTAGGGAAGCATATGCAACAATGTTTAAGATGATAAAGGAGGCATTTGCACAGGTAAATGTTAAAATGTTTCCAATCCCACGACCATTTCATCTTTTAAAAAAAAAAGACATGTTAAACCATGGTATGCAGACAATAGTTGATAATCCATCTCTTATAAATGAAGTGTATTGTTCGAAAGGAGAAAGTCTAGCATATAACAATTCCAACAATTTGTTTATTGACATTAATCAGTTATTAACATTCATCATAAAATTTTACAGTATTACAAATGAGAATGTCAATAACAAGTTGATAGTTGTTCTCAAGTTAGATGAGTCTGAAATTATAAAAGGACAAAAAATAGAAAGAGTTAGTATCACAATCATGAATGGAGCACTTTCAAATTCAGAAAACTCAGAAGGCCTCAATTTCAGTGTTCAATTAAAAAATGATATCTGGTGGTTGGCAGCATTTCAAGTATACCGGTCCTTCGGATAATAAATAGGGATAATCATTTGAATATGGATTTCATATCTAAAATCTTCTCTTTGTTAATATTATGAGGCTAATCATGTTTTTGTATTCTCCTTCAGGTGCTGAAAGAAGACCATAACATTCTCTCATGGATATTTAATAGAACATCATATCCTGCCACCATAAAAAATCATATGGAGGGAGTTCCACTCAATATTCCTGGAATTGGCACTTTCAACATTGAATGGCATTTAGCAGGAGATCTGAGGACATTAAAACGCATGTTCAATGTATCTCATGGCACTAACTCTAAACACCCTTGTTTGTACTGCATGAAAACAGCAAAAGACATGACAAGGAGTACAAGGGTATCAAGAGATCGAGAAGATCCTAATTGGAAACCTGTACTATCGATTCCTCTACGAAATGTTCATATCTGTACATTGCATGCGGAGGTGCGTATTATAGAAAAAATAATATACCTTCACATCTTGTTTGCATAGAATCCCGAGCCAGAGGCCTCTGCGAAGGAAGCTATTTCCAGATTAGAGGATGTGTTGTCCAAAGCAGGCTTACATAAAGGCCACATTAAAATAAAAAAAGATGACAAGCTATCTGGTAAAACAGAAAATATTCCATGCAAGCCGAGCATTGGAGGATCTAAAGCTCGAAGATTTTTATCAAATTATTCTGGCAAACAATCTAAGGTTCAATACACGGTTTGAAAAGAAATTATTGCAGCAACTTAAGATTTTGAAGAAGAAGGTTCTACTCGTATACACAAAGTAGAAGTTTGAAAAAAGTTAGACAACATGGTGAAATATTTGAGAAAAGATAAATTTTCAAATACTGATGTTTAAATGATACAAAAAAAATAACCAATGAATTTGTGGATGCAGCTCAAAGTGCATGGGGTGTTGATCATATAACACAACATATAGTAAGATTTTGATTTTACACTACGATAGACAAATATGTGCAATTAAATTAGATACTTTTGGTACTGATTTAGATTATGTTTTTATGACATGCAGCACATATTACGACATCATTCGACATCTTTGCAAAAAATAGTGGAAGTCTTAGCATATGGTCATCGCAAGGAAATGGAAAAATCTCATTGGCAAGCAAGAGTGGCATTTCATAAAAGTACACAACATGGCAGGACTTGCACAAAAAATAGCTATATACTGCAACTTTTCCAATGGTTCTACAAAAGAATCCAAATTTGTCATACTACAAAATTGACGGATTATAAAAAATTTCAAAAAGCATGCAAATTTATACAAGCCAGTAGGCTATAGACACAATAAAATTTTGTATATTAAATAAAAATATTTACAAAGTACAATTCAGTAGTATCTAATCTGCTTCCGATATTTTTTCCAATAAAAGTTGCAACTTAGAATCATGCAACAATTTTCTTTTTTCGTATGGATCCAATAGCTCATAGTTTTTATGCTTACTCAGATCAACGTAAGCAGCATATATTGCAAAATGAGATGATCTGAGCATGGAATTCACTGGTCCATATCCTAAAATTTTAACTGCAATAGTTTCCTTTACAAAAATTATTTTATGCACCTTATTGAAATTATGTCATGCTGCTTTCGTATGGATCCAATAGCTCATAGTTTTCATGCTTACTCAGATCAACGTAAGCAGCATACACTGCAAAATGAGTTGATCTGAGCATGAAACTCAATGGTCCATATCCTAAAATTTTAACCGCAATAGTTTTACAAAAATTATTTTATGCACCTTATTGAAATTATGTCCTCCAAGAAAATGAAACAGTGCCTTGATTGCCATAATCATAGTTTCACCATGTTGATGAAACTTTGAATGGGCAACATTATCTCATTATTCTTGAAGGACTTTAGATAGTACCCTAGTGTATGATCTCTTGAGAATTCTCCAGCAGAAGATCTCTGCCCTCCTCGACGAATTGTGAAATCATCAAGGAAAATTGTTTTCTAAAATGATAAAAAACAAAGTAAGCTCCAGTATATAATCTGACATAACAAATCTACTAGTACTTGATAAGAGACAAAAACTTACGCATTTGGCTTTGTCTTCTTTGATTATTGTCTCTCCATCAATATTATGTCCACCTTTCTATGTCAATATTGTTGGTGAATAGACAGTTGACTGTGGAAAACCAAGTTGATTTTGGATTCTAAGAAACTCCTCCTCAGAAGGTGGATCATCTTCTTTGTTGCGCATTTCCTCCACAGCCATTTTCAAGCAATCTTTCTCTAGATAAAACTTATTATCATGTACCGCTCAACACCAGGGAGAAGATCATCAGCATCAAAATCAATTATATCTGAATTATTATCTATATTATAGGTAGGCAAAGTGATCAAAGATTTATCAGAAGGAGAAAATGTAGTGGGTGTCCTAGGGCCTATAAAAGTAGCCCTATTTCGAGCAGGATCAAAATCAGAACAATCATCTAAATTAACACTCGTATCAATAGAAAAAGTATCTATATCTACAATCTTTGACTTTTCAGACTTTGTACCACTAGAAGAAGCTGCTTCAGAAGTGGAGGGCACAGCCTCCAAATCGTCAGTATTTAACCAAAAAAAAAAAAACAAAAGCAAACTGAAAATCAACAAATCTACATTTTTTATTATGAATTGGGCACTCATCTACAGACTTGAAATCATTATGTAACTTGGTAAACATTCTGTCAAGCTTAGCTTTATAGATATGCTTGTCGACTGCCACCAGGTCCTGATAATGAATCATGTCCTTATTCTGAGATCTGAATAACGGAGTACTGAGCAGGGACTTAAATTTGAGATATATCTCAGAAAATGCCTCCATACCAGGGCCCTCAATTATAGAAGGTAGAATAAAAAAAAAAGGAGAAAAAAGTATTTAAAATAGTCTAACCTATCAGTAATACCAAATTCATTAAAAAAAAAACAAACTGGATTCAAAATTAGACATTTTAAAGAAAAATAACAGAACTAAAGTTTCAAATATCGCTCTCAGGTGTAAACCGTAGGTCAGGCAAGCATGTCAAGGTAACGTGCGCTCGATAGAGATATTTGAAGTTGGAGTATCGGATCCGAGCGCAAGAACACAGAGCAGAAAAGAAAAGGGATGCAAAGCGCGCTTGAATGCGATACCTGACGATGCAGTATCGGATCCAAGCGCAAAATAGTCAACGAAAGGTAATGAGAGCAAGCTGCGCGCTTGAAATCGATATTCGGCAAAGCAATCGTAAATTTGCGTGAAAATCCGAACCAAAAAAGACCTATTTATAATGAAAAAAAATTCGCACGTGTGGAGTGGCGAAGGAACACGTGTCGACATGTGATTGGTCAAAATAAATGCGCCGTACCTAGAATGATTGCTCTGACATCTGTCACGTGCGAGAATGACACGCGTCGATAACGGATTCGTGCACGTGTCTCAGCCCACGTGGCCTCATAATTGGGTCATCATTGTCAGTACGGACATTCCACGTGGCCCAATAAACTAACGACACGTGTCTTCGCCGTTTTTTCACACGCGCAAAAATTTCGTATATATAAGTCCTCCGAATTTTCATTTTTTTTCGCAAAATTTTCCGCTGGTAGTGCAATATCGCTTTCGAGCGTGCATCTTTTTTCTTCAAATAAATTGTGTAGATCTTGCGCTCGAAACCGATATTAAGTTTTGGTATCGATCTCAAGCGCCCTTTCATCGCAATTTTTTTTGTTTTCATCCACTTTTCTTTTGTTCAAACTTCTTTTTGTTAATTTTCTTCTTCTGAGAATGATGGCCATGACCAACATAACCACTGTACAGCCATCCCATTCCTGTGTTCCCCCTGGTACTGGCCGTAGGCGTGGCAGAAAGCAGGTCTAGCTGAGGGAGATCAGAAAACTCTAGAGATCAACTGAATTGTTGATCCCTAGAGTTCCTTTCGGCCGATCTGTTCGGAATGTCACTCTGTCACTTGGGCTGAATGTTCGTTTTGCCGTGACAGCCATGCAGGTTTTTACAGGGTGCTGTAGAAGATTTTTTGTCCCAGTTTTTTGAGGATACTTGTCTTTTGGCAATGCAAGCGTGTCACCATCATGCCAAAGGATTTCGTCATTCTCAAAAGGCTTCGGAACAAATATTTTAGTCTGCATGTTGATAATGCCAGCACCTCCAGAGACCTGCCTCTGGATAGAACCGACGTGCCTACTACCTCTAAGAGGAAGAGAAAGCAGCATGTCTCCAAGAAGGCTGGATCTCGAAGGCCAGTTGCTTTCCTTCCTCCTAGACGTATCCCGACCAAGAGACCTCGTGTCTTCCTAAGCTTTGAGTCAGATGCTGGAGAATTTGACTCCGATCGAGAATCTTCACCTCTTTCTCCTCCTATTATTCGTCCAGCTCCTCAGCAAGTTTCATCACCAAAAGTATTGATTACCCAAGAGGAGCTAGACAAAATAGAAATCTGTAAATATTGTTTCCACTTCTGTTTCTGCTCCTGTACATAATCTTTTGTTGAGAATTCCATACAATCCAGCCCAGGTTTTTTTTTATTCTGACCATTATAATCAATACAAGGCCTACCTAGCTAACAAAATTGATCTTTTTGGCAACTTTTTTTACTTTTTTTCTTCCAGATACACGTAGAAGCTTTAGATTAGGTCCCAAATTTTGTGCTGAGCTAAAAGATAAGACCTCGAAAATTTCAGATATAATAGTTGAGGCCGAAGTTTCTTTTTTGCAGAATAGTATTAGTTTCGATTCCCATGGTACAGTTTTTGTAGTTAGTCCATTTTTCATGAGAGCGGTAAAGGCGAAAGAAGCCAATTTTGAGAAGGCTATCTATTTTATCGAGTGCAATCCTATGGCGAAATTCTATTTGATTCCATGTGAAAATAAGTAAGGATTGCTCTTTTGTTTTTGTTGCTTTAATCTGGATTGTTGCATGCTTCATTACTTTAATAAGAACGAAATTTTTTCATAAATATAAATTTATCGATATTTGTATTTTGGTTGTTGCAGTCGGCATTGGAGCCTGAACATTCTTTTTGTAAAGATAAATAAGGAGGGAGTATTAAATTTTCTATGTGTAAAATTAAACTCAGCTGCAAATACACATAGAGAATTTGATTCTCTACTTCATGATGTCGTTAGTTGTGCATGGTTCGTCCTGTATAATACGAAGCTATTTTTTGAATGGTATAATTTATGGATGTAGATATTGAAAAGGTAATATTCTATTCATTTGTAGTTCATTTCATTCTGATTCATATTTTATTACTATCTTTGTTTGTAATTTGCTGATTCTCGTGTTTTGTGATGACAGTTCAATCTTGAGTCATATACTCTTGATGATGTATATAGATTTTGGCAAGAATTGATCAGAACCTATGCCCAGTACGGTGTAAGCGTTGCACCTGCAATCGAGGGCCCTCAAAAGGAAGCTGCTCATGCCTTAACAGCCTTTCAGGTTGCTCAGGATACAGATCTTATTTTATATGATCAAAAAGGAATAAAAGTCCTTCCTAATACAGAGGAAGACAATTTTGTAGCAGATATTTCTCTTGTCTTAAAAGACATTGAGGCCCTTCCCGAAATAGAGGGGAGCGAGAATATAGAAGGAGCTGTTGCCTTATCAGTTCTTAATACTGATATAGAAAATATAGAAAATTAATTGAATAGAGATCTATTTGTAAATAGAGAGACATAAAAAAAAAAAAAAGATACAATCATTTTACTTGTAAACAACCCGTTTATGGGTTTTTTTTTATTGATATCACAATAGATTCTTACAATCAACTTGTGTCCATAGTCTAATACTGGAATGCAATTTTTCTATAATGATAAAAAGACATGATGTATTTACTGATAGTGAATCTCAATGTTCTTCCATAAGTTGGATTGTTTCGCCAATATCTCTGCATTTGATCTCGAGCTCATGTCTTTTACGTACATGCATAAAACTAATACATAGTTAGTTAGAATTAGTACAGAGTTTGTATTAAAAAATTTTGATTGAAACTATTCATAAAAGATCGAGTGTTTACAGTTACTTACGAGTTTACCATTGAAAATGAATCTGGAGTCTGAAAGTACATCATCTTGTAGGAGCAATAGTTCCCGCCGGATGTAATTTAGACTTCAATCTTCTTCCACCTCAACACATGTCAAAACGACATCATTGTATATAATTTCAATATTTTTTCGTTTTGAATGTCCACTGGCTTCCAAGTCTTGATCGAGTGGCACCCATTTACCTTAAAAAAAATTTCATCTTTGATAATGAAAGCATAAGCTCAACATTTGTTTTTCAATTTGATAACGGAAGCACATGGGAGACATTTTAATTCTGCATTCTATTTCTCCATTTGATCTTTTGTCCCAGCCTACATCTATAAGTTCAGATAATAAACTATTTGATAAATTTTTGCATACAAACATCGTTGGGGTTTTGTGTACATTGACACTTGAAAAGAAATCCACAAATATATTCAAGGAAATAAACCACCAACTCAATCTGACTGTTTTAAATCCCGTGCTCATTTTTTATGAATTTTTTACATCATTATATATCTTGCAACAAAATGATTCTGAAACTGTAGCATCTGGTGCAATCCATTCATCACTTTCAAAACTATAATGGAATTGGTACTATTTGTCCAAAATTTCCTTTTGTATCAGGAATGTACATTGATTCATAAAAAAAGATCTCACTATCAGCTAGATCTTTTGCAGTTCTACCTCGATATTGCAGTTGTCCAATATCAGTGTGAATAACATCTAACACACCTGCTAAAGATCCACTCGGCTCCCATTCATTTATGTTGTATGGATATAAATCTGCAAGAGAAAAATGATCAGATTGGCAAATTTACTATTAAATATTTATGAATAACAAAAATCAAAGTATCAAAAATATCAATACTCACAGTTGCTTTTTTTGTGATCCTGATGGTTGAATCCTTGCACATTTATCTCTGAATGCATATATACATGTTGGACTAGAATTTCAGAAATAGATTTTCCTCCTGATGATGTTCTGAAATCCAAAATTCTGGCCTTCCAATAAGATCGAAATGATCGTTGTGACCTTTTTCTTTTTCGAAATGCTCCTCTTGATGATGGATGCATCAAAACCCAAGAGTTTTTTGAATATTTTCTTGGCACCCATAATCCATTATCATCCATCTCGTTGAATAGAAGCATAGAGTCGATTGAGGAGCACGACTTCCTTGATAGCGCCATTCGTAATTTGCATGCAAAAATCTGAAACAATGAACTATGAATCTAAAAATTTGCGTATACAAAAAGCCATGAATCTGAGAAAAAGTGTTGGCGAAAATTTGAAACACTGATCTATTTTGCGCCAAAAATTAACTCTGGTTAACCCTGTTAACCATAATTTGACAATGCATATACATTAATGGTACATCGATTTTCTCATCTCAACCATCTGTCATATTCATTTTCAATATTTTTGAGTCTCTTCGGGCAGTGATGAGCTGGAAGGGCAGGCCTCATCAACCAATAGCATTTCCACATGCTGCAGAATGATGGCTACAATTCCAATTCCATAAATAGAATAAGGTGCATCATCCGCACATTGTACCTTACTTCCATTTTGCACTTTCACTAATTTAGTGAATGCTTCTTTGCAAGAAGTCATATGACGAGTAGCACCACTATCAATCACCCATTCAATGGGGTAAAATCAGCAACTTGCAAAACAGAACCTGAATTCCTCATAGATGTAGAAGTACTAGTAGAAGCAATATTAGACACAAAAACATAGTTTTGGTTGAAGAGATCACCACTAGCTTCAAGCTTTTGCTCCAAAGTAGCAAATGAAACACTAGTATCAATTTCTTTACTCGTCTCTTTCGCAAGCTTCTTCTTACAATCCTTGATGAATTGCCCATACCTCTTGCAATAATGGCACTTTCCTTTCTTTTTTTGAGTGTTGACATCTTGACCTCCGACGGGCTTTTGCTCATCCTTGGAAGGAGGCTTCCCCTTTCCTTTTGACTTGCCTTTCGTGAAGAAAGCTTCATCTTGTTGAGTGTCACCCGCAAAATTTTGCCTCGTTTGCTCCTCTTGAAGAAACAGCCCAACAAGTTCATCAAAGGAGAGTTGATGTCCCCTAAGAGAGATACTCAAAGATGAAACAAATGGAAGATAAGACGAAGTTAATGAGTTGAGAGTAATGGAAACAAATTGAGCATCCTCAATTATCTCATCAATATTGAGAAGCTCCTCACAAAGATCCTTGATCTTCGTCAAGTGATTGGTTACTTGATCCCCTTCTTGCATCTTCAAAAAAGAAAGTTGATTTCTGAGATAAACCACTCTTGCTAGATTATTGACTCTATACATAGTATAAAGTGTGGGCCACACACTTTTAGATGTCTTACAAAATCTAATATGAGGTAAGATAGATGTGAAAAAGATAGATCTTTTCACAGCAAGAGCAACCATAGAATGTGCTTGTGCATCTCTTCTATCCCACTTCTTTTGTTCTTTCGAAGATGGAGAAGATGATATTGATGATGATGATCCACGAAGTGTAAGAGGTGCCAAAGACGGAGGCCTTTTCTCATCACCATTGACCAAATCCCACAGCCCTTTCGCTATGAGAAGATTCTTCATCATGTAACTCCACAAGGAGTAGTTTGTGCCATCCGACCGATCTTCACTAAACAAAGAACCGATAGCTTCCAATTCTTTAGCCATTTCAGTTTGTAGTAGATAGGAAAGAGAGCTTTTCCACAACCAAATCTACTCAAAAAAATTGCAGCAAACAAAGAGCTGAAAGTAGGAGCACAAGATGTCTTTCAATCTGCAACCAAAGTGCCCAAAAGATAATGGAAAGATGGCTGTCCAAAAAAACCAGCTTCTTGAAAATTACGTTAGCTTCGATTGAAGCCTACACCGAAACCTGATTAGGAAGCCAAATAGTGTGATCAACACACACTCCAATAGGGCTGTTGAAAGCGCCCTACTGCTTGCTGAGAATCTGCAAATTTCCAACCACAAGTTGACCTAACCTTGAATAGGGTTTGCTGAATTTTGAGCGCCCTCCTACACAAATGCAAACCTGAAAACAAAAACAGCAAGATAAAGAGACACCATAACTAAAAATCAATAGCAGATTTTTGGGCGCCGTCCTCCAAACAAAACTTGCTGAAAACCGGTTGCATAAAAATTAAATTTGAGATTTTGATTTTTGGGTGCCACAAATTATTCCTCCAACATCTATGCTGGGCACCCTCCTTCAACCTGAAAAGAGAGACAAAAGCTGATCCAAACTCCACTTGGAAAGATCAGCAAGATGCTGAAATTTAACAACAAAAAGCAGAGAAGCTCCTCTTTTGGTAGGGCGCCAACAAACAAGCTTGTTGCAGATCCGGTAGCTCTGATACCATGTAGGAAAGCAAGAGTCCAATCACCAAGATCTAGTTATCGATCAATCTCCACATCAATCAATTTCCACAGAAAACAAGAGAGAAGAGGCTGGGCGCCCAACTCTAGAAGAGAGAGAGAAAAAAACAACAACAACAAGAGCAATGGAGAGCAATGCTTAGCCAAGCTGTCAAAATGGAATACACAATGAGCATCTAAGTACTCTACCTGGATGTGGCCACATGCCACCAAACCCTAAGGTTAACCACTTACTAAATATGTAGGGCACCCCCAAAAGTCAAGATAGGGCCCCTAAACAAAATTAGACCCTTAAAAACCCACAAGTCTAAACATGACCAATTTGGGTCCAACTGAATTTAAAACAAACTTAAGATGGCCTAAATAACTAAATACCCATGGTTACACAAATCTCGACCTTTTGGGTCAAAGTAACCTATGGATTAACTTCAGCATACTCATTTATTTCTAACGATATATCTATCCCAGAATCCAATCTTCCATTCGAAGACCAAACACATACCTTTGAAGTACCATCACATTCGAGGCATGATCTCGAAGGGAGAGCTGAGTGTTGAATATATAAAATCTGAAAACATAGTTGCAGATTTGCTGACAAAGCCGCTGGACAAACCACTATTGACAAAACACAGGAAAGCAATGGGATTAGATGAGCAGACCTTCCGCTGACCTTCGACATTCTCGCCATTTTTTAAAAGCACGACAGTCCATGCTTCACGCTCCTTCGCAAGATGAAGCTTGGAAATGAAGACACAAGGCGGCGGAAGAAAATGACAGCCAACCGTAATCAGTTAGAATTAGCTTAATGCATTTTTTGTGATTAATATAGTTTGGATTGATCATGTCTGATTATTCATATATACAGGATCAACGCAGACAGAGATATAGAAGCGTGAAGCAAATGGAAATATCAATGTATTGAAATCTGTAACAAGCAGAAGAATAGCTATGCATGAAAGTCCGCCAACGAGCAAAACATAGCGGTTTTGTAAGAGGAGCGTCATGCCGCCAATGTGCGAGACGCTGAACGTCTCACTCAAAACAAACAAAATACAAATGCTTCCAATTCTTTTCCATCTCTGATTGTCGTGCTGTATTTGTTTGATTGACTGCTGCAAGGTTTGCGATCTGTAGTCGAGTGTCTAGGTCCTGCAAACTCCGCGTAAAGAAAGCACGAGCCAAAAAATTTACAAGTATAAATAATGTCTAGTGGTAGTGTGCTAAGGATAAATATGTTGTGCCTCCCCTACATTTTGAAAGGATTTAGTATTCTCTTGCTATAAACTAATTTCTTTTTGTTGTGTATGATGCCTACATTCCAGCTTACCGACCTAACGAATGTTGATTGTCGAGGATGGCTAGTTTGTGATGTAGCCATATTTGTGATAAAGCGACCTGGATCCGGCAACCCTTTCTATCAATAGCATCAGCAGCCAATAAAAAATGTATTTGTTGTCAATAAGAGAATGAACTTATGAGGTTAGAAATTGGAATTACCAATAGTCCATACATGAGCAGATACCATCTTTGAAGTGATGAAAACGATTGGAATCCCTTACAACCATTGCTCGACCAGTGATCTTAGAGATAAACTTTATTGCGCGGTGGCAATCACCACACACCCGCAAGTTCTTCAATATCTGCAGTTGTGTGCCCGGAGCTGTGTTAATGAGGCCAAAAGCAATGGCCAGTTTCTCGCTATGGTGGAGCAGGGATGATTCTTTTGCTTCTTCATCTACATCATGCAGCACAAAATTCACATCTGGTACATAGCCTGCCTGTTTCATTGGCCCTATCAATCTGTTCAATTCTGCACGTATTTCTACTATCTGTGGATGCTCATGATCATCTACAACAAATGTATGTACCTTGTTATTTATTTCGATCCAGGTCCTCCCTGGTTTTTTATTCACAAGTCTTTCATTCATCATTTGGTGAACCTTAACTGCACTACCCCACTTACCAGCAGCACTATAGATGTTAGCTAGGAGAACATAGCAAGATGCATTTTCAGGGTCCACTTGTAGGACTTGCTTTGCAACCCTTTCTGCTAATTGCACATTGCCATGAACCCTGCAAGCACTTAACAAGGCCATCCAAACGAATATGTCAGGTTGATAGGGCATTATGTTGATGAGATCTTGTGCCTCATTCAGGTAACCAGAACGACCAAGAAGATCGACCATGCAGGTATAGTGCTCCACTGTCGATAATATACCATACACCGGACTCAAGCTTTCAAAGTAATGGTGGCCTTCACTGTTGAAGTCTGCGCGGCTACATGCTGAAAGCAGGCAAACAAAAGTAATGTTGTCTATTTCAGCACCCTCTTGGCTAATTTGTTCAAAAAGTTGTAGGGCTTCCTTGCCAAGGCCATGCATGGCATATCCACCAAGCATTGTACTCCAAGAAACAGTATCATGACTTGGCATGCTTTTGAACACTCTGGAAGCATCCTCTATGCTTCCACATTTGGCAAACATGTCAACTAAGCAACCTGCCACAAACACATTCGAGTCAAGTCCACTTTTTGTCACTTCTGCTTGTACACGTTTTCCTTGTTCGAGTGCAGCTACACGAGCACAAGCATTCAGGACACCCACAAAGGTAATGCTATTTTGAGGCACCATTTCCCTCTGCATCTGCCAGAATAGCATCAACGCTTTCTCCGCATGCCCACATTTCACACATCCCAATATCATGGAATTCCACGAAACCAGATCCCGTACTTTCATGTCATTGAATACTTTATAAGCATCTTCTATGCTCCCACATTTGGCATACATATCAATCAAGCAATTACACAAAAAGATGTCAGATTCACATCCCATTTGAGTTATAAGTTTGTGAATAAGCCTGCCCTCTTTCAAGGCTGCTATACTAGCACATGCATTCAAGACAGCTACAAGAGTGATCCTATCTGGTTGCACATCTTCTTCTTGCATCTTCCTAAATAACTTCAATGCTACCCTCCCTTGCCTGCACCGGACGTGAGCAAGGATGATGGAACTCCAAGATACCACATCGCGTGTCAACATGTTCTCAAATACCCTATATGCATCCTCTATGCTCCCACATTTCAAATACATGTCAATAAGGCAATTTCTAATGGTAATATCTAGCTCAAATCCCCTTTGAATAGCCTCTGCATGGATACGCCTGCCCTCTTCCAGAGAAGCTAAGCTACCACACGCATTAAGGACACAAACATAAGTGACTCTGGATGCTTGTATATATTCCTCTTTCATTTGCTTAAAAACTTCTAATGCCTGTTTAGCTTGTCCAGACTTGGCATATCCACCAATGATGGCACTCCAAGAAACCACATCACGTGTCGGCATATTGTCAAAAACTTTGAGAGCATCCTTCATACACCCACATTTGGAATACATGTCAATCAAGCAATTTGCGACAGAGACATCTGTTCCAAATCCATTCTGGATAACTTGGGCATGGATACACCTCCCCTCTTTTATTTCTGCTTTGCTAGCACAAGCATTAAGAATGGAAACAAAAGTAACTCTGTTGGGCTGTATCTGCTTTTGCTGCATCTCTTGATATAAAATCAATGCCTTCTCCCCCTGCCCAAGCTTGACATAGCCACCAATCATAGTATTCCAAGAAACCACATCACGCATGTGCATTTTCTCAAATACTTTTCTAGCAAGCATTATGCTCCCACACTTTGCATACATGTCAATTAGCCCATTTCCCACAGCAACATCTGATGCATATCCATTTTGATTTACTTCTAAATGGACACGTTTGCCCTCTTCCAGGGATGCCACACTTGCACATGCATTTATAACTCCTACAAAGGTCACCATGTCTGGTTGCACAAATTCCCTAGTCATTTGACCAAAAAGATACAATGCTTTTTCAGCCTGTCCACACTTGACATACCCCAAAATCATTGCATTCCAAGATACCACATCATGTGTCGGCACATTGGCGAAAACTCTGGCAGCATCTTCGATGCTCCTGCACTTCGAATACATGTCGACCAAGGAACTCCCCACAAAGATGTCATCCTTGCACTCACTAAGAATTGCTTGTGCATGAACACACCTTCCCTCTTCTGGCGTCATCAATACTGAGCATGCCTTTAGTACACCTACAAAAGTGAATCTATCTGGTTTCGCAGCTTGTGTTCGTAGTTGTTGGAAGAGTTGCAGTGCCTTTACACTTTCCCCATCTTGCAAGTATCTTGTAATTGCTACATTGCAACAATAGATACTTTGCTCCACTGTTCCTGGTGGTATTGCAGCCAGTTTCATATTCACCCATTGAGGAGTCGACTTGGCCTTAATCCATAGAGCTTCCTCTGTGTTCTTGTGTTTGAAATCTGGGTATTTTGTGTTTGTCTAGTTTAAACAAAGTCCACAACCAGTTCACTCATCAGGAACCTCCACTCTGATGGACCAGACATTCTCAATAAGTTATATAGGGATTTCTGTAAAGCTTCACCTTGTAAAATCTATGATCCCACCACAACGAAGGATCCGAGAAGAATTTCAACCAGAGCTGCTCTGAGTTTCTCCTCTGGCCTGCCAAAAACCAAGGGAGCTCACTAACTATTTGAAAACTTTTAATCTAACATTCATTTGTACTCCTTGAAGCTCTAAAGGGTTGAAGGACAGATATCCAAAAGCCCTAAATGCAAGCTTTAGATCGAATGGCATGGAAAGTTGCTGAAAGTGTCAGAAATAGGGTTTGCAAATTCCTGAATGCTTCAATAATACTGAGAATCAAAATCACTTCTTAGCTGATTCAAAGAGCCAAAATGTTAGTATTGCACAGTTTTTTTAAGGTGCAGCGGTGCACATGCCGCATGGAGGCAAAAGGCCTCATTTGGTCCAATAAGCAAATGGTGCATGAGGTTTGTCTATATAAAACCTAAATTTGAACAGCCTGTCAAGTGTTCAATTTGTAGTGATTGTATGCCAAAACCTGAAAAAAGCTTGGATTCGTAGCTGGATAGAGAAAAAGTGAAGGTTTCAAGTTAGGGTTCAGAGTGGAATGTGAGAAAACCCTGGAATGCAAACACCATTATTTTGAACTAAAGCAAGAATATAGTCCTAACCGGATAGGAAAGAAGTGAAGGTTTGAATTGAAGCTTCAAAGCGGAAAGTGAGGAAAACCTGGAATGAAGGCACCGTTGTTCTGACCTACGCTGTGGGTCAGAAACCCTTTTCTTGTTGCAAATTCATCCTCTACTTTGGGCTGTACAAAATGTACCCGTGTGACAGCTCTTTTTGTGCTCCGGCTTCTACTATCAAGAATCCCAAATTCAAGATCTGTATCCCTTGCAGATGCAACTAGCCCTTGTGCCAGCGCGCGTTCCATTTCCTGTTTTTCGCAATCTCATTATCCGCTGTATCAATTCACTACAAAGCATTAGATCACAATAGCATACGCATTTGCAAAATCAATCATACTAACTTAGTACTTTCATAACAAAAATGATCAAAGTAACTACAGAACAAGCACTGGCTAATCCAGTATAGCAACTACTAACCATTTCACACACAAATATATACAGGTGATGCCATTATTTCTGCTTCATATTTTTGTGTACAATAAACGACACCAGCAATCAACAGTCAAGGCTTTGCAATGAAAACTTTCTTTACTGATAAATTGAGCAAAATTTCTAGTTGTTTATTCAACAAGCACAAAGTGAAGCAGCTAACCTGCTAATAAGGCAAGGATGCCGGGATCGCTCCGATCACGGTACAAAGCAAGGCTTGCTCAGTTGATATAGTTGGCCTTCGCGCAATCCATTGATCCCATCCACCCATTCCCATCCTTTTCTCTCTCTCTCTCTCTTTCATTGGCCTCGTTATCCAGAGTTCCTACGGCCTTCCCCATGTTTGGAAAAACCCATAAAATTGGAAAAACCCATAAAATATACGAATGGAACCATGGAACCTGCATCTTTTCTCAAAAACTAGCATCATTAAAATCTTGAGGATTTTTTTTTATGACTACTACTCTTTAAAAATAAAAATAAAAATCGAAAAGCTTAAAAAATGTAGGTTAAAAGTATTTCGAAGACAAGCCTTCCCTTGAGTAATAACGTGTGAATTTTTTTTTATGCATTGTTTTTCAAATTTTTATTTTTTATTCAAATTTTTATTTTTTAAACTTTTTGGGTTGCTTTTTCTTTTCTGATTTCTTTTTTGCTAAATGTTTTTTTTCACATTTTTTTAATTTTTAAAAGTTTTTTTTTTTGGATTTTTTTTTTTTTAATTTTCAATTTTGATTTTTGTTGCCACATACGGCATGCACATTCCATCATAACTTTCATGCAAAGTTCCAGGTGTCGTTGTACGGCACCTGTGCTATGGGTGTCGTACAGGTGCCGAGGTGCCGTGGAACTGAAGTTCCACGGCACCCACGACACCCCTTTTTTTTTCTTTTAAATTTCTTTTAGTCATCTTTTTAGTCAAAAACCAAAAAAAAAAATTAAATAAAAAACATGTGCCGTACCACAGCACGTGTGCTGTGGTACGGCACATGCTACGACACCCAGACCCCATGGCACCTGTGTTGTGGGGAACTTTGCTTTCATGTGGTATGTGTCAACTTTTTATTAACTATCCACTAGAAAATTATGACAAAAATGCTCAAAAAAAAGAAATGGTCCTAAAATTTATGCGAACATTGTGCTTCTGGAGGTGCCTTTTGAATATACAAAAAATTTGAGCACTTGAAATTACGTGCCTAGAAGTTTGCCCCAGCCAAAACCTTGTGTGCCTCCAAGACCTTGCAATGGGAAGAGTGGTTTCACATTGTAATTGCATGAACATGAGCATTTGCATAGGCATTTTGCAAAAATGTGAGTTGGAGGTAAACCACAACATTCCCATTATAGATAGGATAGATAGGATAAGTATTTCCTTCTCCTCCTTTCAAAAGATTATGTCTTTTCATTTTGTCTCTCGTGTAGTGCATCGGTTGAGTTTGAAGATTATCGTTCTAGTTAGTCCCTTGGGAGGATTGGCCTTTTGTTAGTACATATATATGTGCGAGTTTAATGAATTAAAAAACAAAAAACCAAAGCAATTGATTTATCAAGAGAAGCTTTGCCTTATTAAAAGCATTCAAATTGTTCCAAAAAAACAAAGATTGCATTTTACAAGATCAAAAAAGTTTATATTTTTTTTGTTCAAAGCATGTGTTTGTTTCTTGAAGATAATGACTAGCATTAACTCTAAAAAAAAACTAGCATCAAAGAATATAAATGTCTTCTAGTTTGGGCATTTAAGTTCTTGACATGGGAAGAAAGAAATTTTAGTCTTTTTGGGTGGTTCTTAGCACTCCAAACATGTTATAAAGCACCCTCAAATTCAATTTTTCCTTTTGTAAGTTCTCAAGTCTTGTTTTCTTACTTTCATAGCTTTTTTAGGTGGCAATAATTGCAAATGTATTGATGGTTTTTAGATTTTGCCACTGGTAAAAATTCTCTCCTTTTTGTGAATTATTATTTCATGAGCAAGTGGGAGAGTGCACAATCATCAACAAATAGTTCCAACGTCATCTAGAATTTTCTGGTTATAACTTCCAAGGTAGCAAAATGTATTTCTGCATCTACAAGAGAGAACTTGTAGCTATCAGGAGATGTGCTCAAGGAGCTCTCCAATTATGACAAGATTAGAGCCAAGTTAGACAAACTCTCACATGTCATAGCAATCATCCTTAAGCTTTTTTCAAAAGTAATCTCATCATAATTTGAAGAGACATCATGGTGTTAGGTGTAAATGTGTTATATGTAGATTGGCTATAAGTTGTTTTCTTCACCATAGAATGGTGCTCCAAATGGTTGGAATAAATGACCTCCTTGGTGTTATCAATGGTAAGTTCAATGGTGTTGATGAGTACTAACACAACAAGACTAAGTGAATCATGTGAGTAATTTGATTTGAGAATGGTTTTTCAGAAGTGTAGTGAAGAAAGATAGATATTAAAGTGTAAGGGGAAAACTCATCCCATGATTGTTCATGGTGCGTAGGGTTTGTGTAAAGTCTGAAAACCGTAACAAGAAATCATACCTGGATGTTTGTAGACGTGGCTTTTTGAGAGGATGCCATTGTTGTTTCCACAAAAAGTTTGTTTCTCTTTAGATCATAACAACAGAAGAACGGTCTTTATCCCATAGTTACGTTTAAAAAATATAAAGAACGCCTAAACAATGTAAAAAAGTGTTCCAACTTGCTTGCTTTATAGAGTTCCGAAAGGTGACATACCTTTTTTAGAGGCTAGGTGATGCTTGCTTCGAGTTTGAACCAGAACATAAGTGGTAAAAGGTCGTAGTAAAAAAGGATGCTACATTATCACAAAGCATTGATTATAGTTTAGTATCGAAGGTTGTGACTCTTTTATAATGTAACTCGAAAGCTTCAAAAGACATCTAAGAGTATCCTTTGAGCATTCTTATAAGTAATCTCTTATCTATCAATGATAAACCATAAAGCCACCTATTGTCCATTGTTGGGAACAACAGGAAGTATGTATTGAAGATATTTCAATCAAAAGTGATTAGTAAGGACTTCTGTCCATCGCTGGACAGGAAGTCTATAAACCACATGAAAGACAACAAACAAATTTATATATGCCCATATTGTCCATCGTTGTGGACACAGTAGGAGGTGCGCTTGATAAAAACTTCATGCTAAAATGGTTAATAGACCCTATTGTCCATGACATAAGGTCTATCAACAATCACATTGATCCGTACTTTATAAGTTAGAAAATGTGCCTACTGTCCATCGCTAGATAGAGGCTATCCTTATGTGCTTTTTAGAGCAAGAAAAATGATTTGTAGTAAGGCCATTCCATCATTGTCTACCAGAAGCATGCTAAAGCATTAAAAGTTGAAGAGGCAGCTAGTGGTTCGTAGCTGCAACAGGAGTCAAAAACATTCTTTGAAGAGATGCAAAGGATGGTTGTAGGTCCATCGCTGCCCATAAGGCAGAAGGATCTGTTTTTTTTGGAAGAAAACTTGGCATGTCCATCGCTGCCATCAATCAAACACAAAGTTCCTCGTATAATGTACTTCGTATGATGAGTTAGATCTAGCCATACCTGAAAACAAGCACGGAAGTATAACACTGAGTGCTAACAGCATGAAAATAGAATGCTAGCATTGCAAAGAAGTGAAATGAAAAGAAAAGCTCTTACCGTATGATTGCTTCCGTCGAATAAAGAACTGGTAGGGCGCACTTGCTATAGGTGAGGATAAAAAGAACTCTTCAAGGTGTTGTGAGGAACAAACGTCGAAACTGCATGATTTATAATGTCATGCAGTGAGGTTTCCCGGAAGGTCATATTTAGCTTAGTGAGAGGGTGGGAAAACTAATTTCCCTGCAATTAGGATTCAAATTTGAACACTTTGTAGAGCATATTTAAATTGAATGTGGGAAATCCTCTTTTTGTTTTTGAAATCTTATTATAGTGCAAGTATAGGGGGGTTTTTGAATTAAGACCTTATGTTTTTTAAGAGATAGTACGCCTGTTGTTGTCCAGTTGTTTGTTGGTAGCATGGCAGGGTGATTTTAGACAAAGAAGCATCCAAAAGAGAGAGAGAGAGAGAGAGAGAGAGAGAGAGAGAGAGAGAGAGAGAGAGAGAGAGAGAGAGAGAGAGAGAGAGAGAGAGAGAGAGAGAGAGAGAGAGAGAGAGAGAGAGAGAGAGAGAGAGAGAGAGAGAGAGAGATTTTGAAGATAGAAAGTCACATACACATATCTTTCCTCTTTACTAATCGGTTCATCTAATCTTAGCCCTCAATTTTAATGCACATGTATGGTTCACAATATGCCACATGGCTATTGTGTTTGAGCAAACAGTTCCAACTTTGCAATAGAGCAAAATTGCAACCAAGAAAACATCCATTGTTCTTTAACATGGCTTCAACAATGAAGCTATGGTACGATCAAGAACCTATCTTGATGATCCTGCCACGGCTCATCAAGAAGGACGGTTGCTAGTGCAAGGAAATGAGCACCAATAAATGATGGACAAAAAATAGGTAGGTGTTACAGCAAATGGCCTGCTTCATGGGTCCATTGAAGGGTACATACAGATGCAGCCCTGAATTACACATCAATTACCAAGCAACTGAATCCTCAAAATATAATCGCTGTCACGCACTAATAACATATGAAGCTTAGCAAAGTGCGATGCACAACTGGCGCCCTTCACCTTGCACAAACCTGTGCTCCACCAGAACTTGGAATTGTTTTCGCCCATCACACATGTCTTCTCATAGGCGTCGCAACCACATTTTATCTTGCATAAAATCTCACGTTCATCCTCTCACAATGAAATGAACATAGATCAACAGCCTATCATAAATTCTACAATCATTGATCTTTTTCATGTAGAGAAGGTCACAAGAAACCAATGGCTCCTGGGAGCATACAAATCAGCTTTTCCATTTGACATGCACTCATTGCTTTCTGCAGAAACAACAACAAAGACAAGAATGGCTTCTTTTTAGCCTGCTTTCAAGATTATTGCTGCGAGCATGTAGGAAATCAATGCCCTCATCCTATAAAAAAATATTCCTCAGCCATTGGGGCTTATATATACATCCATCTACCTCACATGTTTTTCAATTTCAGTTCCGAGGATCCTCTCATCTCTTGTACTTAATCATCGTGGCTCGGGGGTGAAGTTGATTGGGGTTTGACTCTCAATTTTTAGTTGGTTGGGTGGTCTCTCCACAATCATCCTTTTGGCGCATCCAACTGGATCTATTATATCTTTGCTTGGTGATCATTACACAAACTTTTTCATAGCGAACCCATCATGAAGATATGCTTTTTGCACACATTCATGACAAAGTTTTAATGAATCAAAATATAGTTAAAATGATTGCACCTTTACACACCTTTACACAATGATCAATTGCTCTAATACTAGATGTTAGAAATCCTATCATTGAAGTTGACCAAAGGAAGGTCACAATCAGGTGATGATGCTCTGAAACTATCCATCCATAGAGATACTACTATCTCACCTCCAAGCACTAAAGCTATAGACCTGCACCATCAAACACACTAAGCCTCTGCCAAGCTACGACATCTCATACTACCGCACCTTAGCATTTGTAGCGCACTCATCCCAAAGGGAGCCAGGAATCATGACTTAGCTTCTCGGATTTCAACATTTGCCATCCGAACCCACTTGACATACAAGCAACCAACTCGCCAACCAAGATCAGTCTGACCTTGAAGTTCTGGAACCAACACTGAGAGGGCAAAGATGTCTCCCAATGAGGTTCAAAGACATTTATGCTACTTGGCACAATACTCAATTTACTGGCCACTTTATTAACATGGTAGTTGGCACATCACAAACCAAAGGCTCAGCTCTTTACATTGAAAGTATATATAACTTGAAAACATTAGTTTGTCTGAAAAAAGCATAGAATTCATATCGCTTACGTAAAACCCGAGAACCTTATTAATTGGTGATAGAGGCTTTGCTGAAATGTTCACTCCTGTCGCTTATGACTTTGCTCCTGATTTGTCCTTGTTGCACTTTGTGTTAAGCTCCCTGAGCTCCAGATTTAATCATTTTTGCACAGGTATCAAGGCTCTCTGAACCAAAGGATTTATCATTTATCGTCCACTTCGTGGTTCACTTCGTGCCTTCTTGATTTGCACCTTGACTTCTCTCCTTGTCCTAGCCTAATCTTGCTTTCTTTCATTTGGCTCTTTAAGGTAGGCAAAGATTGAATACTCCGCAATGCATGTTGTCTTTGAATCAAACAGATATAACCATTGACTCGGCCTTAGGTGGTCAAGAATCAGAAGATTGCACGAGTCGGATCCAAATACGAACTACCCCTTCACGTTTGTTTGAATCACCATGTCTTGTGCGCAAAACATGACTTTCACAATTCTGTCACTGATCATCAAGTAGTTCAACACTTGAGAGCTTGATCATGGATGAGTGACATAATGAACCTCCAAAAGCTTCATTTCCATCAGCAAAACCAGCCAAGAATGCTAGTACAACTCCAACAATGAGATATTGCAAAACAATGTAGCTAGTTTGTCCATATCTTGACAATTTGCACACATTCACATGAAATAGCTCAAACATGAAATAGAACGAGTAAAGTAAACTTAAACAACACTTCCTTGCTACTCCTTTGACCTTACTTGAGTTTAAAGACTCCTGCAAAAATAGATCCATAACATATTTGTAACCTCACAAACTAGAGATCCAATCAAAATCAGGGTTTTGACAAAATCACAAAAAATTGAATATCTCAAATTCTACATGCAATTTCTAAAAACTTGATATATCATCTTGTAGCCTCCAATAAGACCTTCCTAATGCACCAAAAATCAGCTAATTCTAGTAAACCAAGTGTGAAATTGGAATTGATCAAGTATATAAACCTATATTGAGTTTTGACCTACAAAAGATCAATTATACACATGCAGAAATGCTGATTTTTGAGCAGAGATCAATCTAGCATGCTCTAGCATTGGTAACTCCTCCAAATCCTTGCTAAAGATGGCTGATCCTTTCATAAACCGGAAGACAATAGCTCTGATACCATGTGATGAATTTCAGATCATTCAAGATCCAATCCATGTCCCTGATCTTTGGTTACAAAAAAAGGAGCAAACCAACAATCCATCCAATATAGAAAAATCAGCATCTACATACAAAATGAGATGCAAACTCTAAGAGATACTAATCAAACATGAACCAAAACATAAAATATGGTTGATGTCCATAAATTACAATACGCTACTGTATTTCACACGTGTGGAACCGAAAATAGCAATAAATGATCATTCTACACACAAGATTGCAAGATATCATCAAGAGAGTGCACCAATGAGTAGTAGAAGCCAAAGAGAACCATGTATAATGATGAAATGAGAGAGAGAAGAGAGAACATGTGTCTCTCCACGAGTTACATCCTTTTATAACAGGTCCAAACCCTATTTGGCCACTTGGCTTTCTCTCCAAAATGTAAACCCTACTATTTTTGGGACTAGATTCAATGTACCCAAAGTTCAAATTTGAATCTCTCTCAAACTCAACTACCAACTTTCCCACACTTTCAAATTGAATGTATTTTAAACTAATATAACTTTCAAAAAGTTTATCTCTAAGTCTAAAATGAGTTTTGGCCTCATATTGACAATTTACCAAAATATGACTAAACTAGACTAAACTAGTTGAAATCTCTCACATCTATCATGGAATCAGCCCACGGAGAACACCCATCCAACTATTCTTCTTTCACCATTAAACAACACGTTGCCTCAATAACACCCCACCAAATCTGGTCTACAGCCCTACAGTTGAACGATCGGCAGCTAACATGCACCGGTAACTAACCACCCATGCTTTACACTCGAATTCGAACAACATTTCTATATCAATGGTTAATCCGTATAGATCAAATATGTCACCCTGAGCTCACCCCACAAGGCACAGACCGTGCTTTCACTTACCTAGGTAGCACTTTGTCTTATTTGTCCTATGTGCAGATGGCTTCAGGCCTAAACCGCGAGAATCGACCGTGCTTACACCTCAAGGGCAACACCAAGTCGCATCAAGTTCCCTGTTCTACCAACCACGCCGACCATGGATGCATCCGTGCTTACACTATGGGCAGGACCTTGCACAACAGTTGTCATAATGAACCCAAACAATATCCAATCATGTGAGACCCGCATAGCTGACCGGCTAGTCGGCTCTGATACCACATGTAGTGTAGGCATCCCAAAGGGAGTTGGGAATCACAACTTAGCTTTTCGACTTTCAACACTTATCGTCCGAATCCACTAGACATACAAGCAACCAACTCGCCAACAAAAATCAGACTTAACCAACTTGAAGTTTTAGAACCAACATTGAGAGCCAACCTGACACGATGCTAGATCGGGGGATCGACGAGGGTGACTTCTCTCCAATTAAGTTGTCTGACTTACATCAAACTTAACTAGCTTGAAGCTTTGTTACAAACGAGTAACATTTGTTCCAAGCAAGTTGTCTGACTTACATCAGAGTTAACCAATTCAAAGCTTCGTCACGAGCATTGGAAGCATCATGTGCGTAATCCCATGGCCCAAAGTCAAGTTTATGTCCATAATTATTTATTTACAAGTGCTCATTAGGCCATGGGCTTACGCACACATGATGCCATGACCCTTGCAACTATTTCCAACTAATTTATTTATACACTGTAATAGCCTCAACAGGGCCTCCGACCTGAAGTAGTGTCGGTCCCTCGGCACTAAGGTGCTTAGTATAAGCTCCGTTTAGCGCATCATTGTTGGATGAAATAATCGGTCACTTCTTTCGTAAAGTTCAACCGGGCGGTGCTCTTCTTGTCCCTTATAGGGAAGAAGGACTTATGGACGTCTGCGAGCCAATGTTGCTCAATCCATGTTTGAAATCGTGATTGCCAAGAGTCATCGGGGAGTGTCGCTCTATAGTACACTCGGGCCACTGACAATTGGTCTTCAAATTTTTGGGATGCTAGGGTTGTGCTCGGGTCAAAACAGATAGATGGGAGGAAGTCGTTAGATTCGATAGTGATGCCCATCAAGTATTCTAAGACCCGGACATATTGTGCGGCTGTGCAAACTGTTGGATCTGGACAATTGACATACTCTTTAGAAAATTGGACTATAGCCAGCTTGGCGTCTACGTCCATCTTCCACTCGTACTCTGAATGTATGTGTGGCCAATTCATCATCTCAATTGTGATTTTGTCCATTCGGGTGTCACACTCCACCCATTTTGATCTGCGTGGGTAGGGAACATAGTGGGCATTGACCCATAGTTGTCTTCAACTCGTGAAGTACAACCTGATGGCCATAGGGTCTCATTCGAACAACTTCTAGGGCCATTCTGGTTGAGGGGCCAAGGCGGGGAGGTAGGTGAGCTCGTTGCCTTTGACCTCTTTGATTGTGACTAATAGCTGCCAACTATCACATGAGCTTTCATAGGGATACTAGACCACGTAGGCATTGATTTCGTCCTCTACCATTTTTGGTCTTCTGAAGGCGCGGCTAGCAGAGATCGACCTCGAGCCTTGGGATGAGGAGGCTTGTGCTTGGCTCGGATCCGCTTGTAGTGTGGTATCAAGGCCTGTATCTTGCCCTTGGTCTTGTGTATCGAACCCCATCGTTGTTTGTCCTTGATCGTGGCTCTAACTAGCCTGCGCAGCATCATAAGTGGCTTGGTTGGCACTCGCGCGATATCTATCAACTCGTCTTGGTAGTTGTTCAGGGTTTGAGTGTAGATCTGCACCTGCTGCCAGTAGAAGTTCATTTTGGCTTGGGTGAGTGGCCTATCCGCAGGTATTGGTTGGGCTAACCATGCGGCCTTCTTTGCTTGGAGCGCTTGCACCTCCGCTCCCAGGTACGTGTTCTCTATTTCGTAGATTTGCAATTGTGCCTAGAGGGGGGCTAGCCTTTTCTCTGCTTCTTGCTGGAGCTCTTGGTGTCATGTACTTTTAGTACATCCATGCTTATACATGCAAGATAATATCCAATGTTAGCTTTGTAGGCCCAAAAGGAGCTATTAGCCTTAAGAACAAGGCGGTTCCCTCTTTAGGCCCTTCAAAGCTATTAATAAAGATAATAGGCCACTAAGGGCCCAATGTAGGCTAAATAATACTTAACAAGGGCTAACTATCCTTCAAGATAGCTATGTTTAGTTAAGTAAGAGCATTGTCTATAACTAGGCAAGAGACATCAAGTTGGCTCATTTGCAAGTGAGAGCTTCTAGCTTTCTTGTGAATGCAAGCCATAGGGATCTCCATTGCTAGGTCTCATGTGCCCTACCCACATGAATCAATGCTCCATTTCCATTGATTGTACTCTTACTTTCATTGCTAGTGCAATTCCATTGTGATCTCATTGTTTCTAGCTTTCTATTGATATGCTATCTTGAATGCTATGTACTTTTCTTGCTCTTAGCTTTACTTCCATTGTAATTGCTATTTGCTTAGATTTGGCACATGACATTTCTTGGTATCAGAGCATAGATCCTAAATTCATGATGATTTCATGTGAATTTCATTGGATTTGATAAGTTTATTGCATTTGTAGCTTTCTTTTTTATGATTTTTAACTTTGAATTTTTCAGTTCTATTCAGACAAATTTTTAGCATTCAATTTCATTTTTCATTTCTAATTCAATTTTATAGCTTTGTAGAGCTTTGTGTTAGCTTTCATTTGCATGAATTTTCAAGGCATTTGGGTAAGAGATGCAAAAGTTATTGCACTTTTTCCAAAAGATGTCAAAATATATGACTAGAATTTTCATTTCACTTTGTTTGGAATTTCCATTGGAAAATTAGGATCCATTTTGACTACCAAGTCTTTGAAGTCAATATTAGACAACGATAGAATGAAAAAGATTAAGGCTTCAATTATTGATAGCATAATGAATGAAGTTAAAAAAAAATATTGGACATTACATTGGTTCAAGGGGCATGTGATTTTTCTAGCATCAGTAGAGAAGCGTATGCCACAATGTTCAAGATAATAAATGAAGCATTTGCACAAGTGAGTGTAAAAAAGTTTCTGATCCCATGACCATTTCATCTTAAAAGGAAAAGAGAAATGTTAAACCAAGGCATGCCAAAGATAGTGGGTATTCCATTTCATATCAATGAAGCGTATAGCTCAAAAGGAGAATGTCTAGCTTATGACAATTCCAACAATTTGTTTATTGACATTAATTAGTTGCTGGCATTCATAATAAGATTTTAAGGTATTACAAATGAGAATGTCAATAGCAAGCTAAGAGTTGTTCTTAAGTTAGATGAGTCTAAAATTATAAAGGGACAAAAAATGGAGAGAGTTAGTTTTACGGTCATGAATGGAGCACTTTCGAATTCAGAACACTCAGAAGGCATCAACTTTAGTGTTCAATCAAAGAATGATATTTGGTGGTTGGCAGCTTTTCAAGTATAGTTGCTCTTATATGGATTCTATTTGGATAATCTTCTCTATGTTAACATTATGCTAAATCAATTTTTTGTTTCTCTTATAGGTGTTGAAAGAAGACCATGACATTCTCTCATGGATATTTAGTAGAACGTCATATCCTACATCATCAAAAATCACATGGAGGGAGTTCCACTCACTATTCGAGGAATTGGCAATTTCAACATAAAATGGCATTTAGCAGGAGATCTAAAGACATTAAACAATATTTTCCATGAGCTAACTCCAAGCACCCTTGTCTGTACTGCATGAAGATAACAAAAGACATGACAAGGAGTATAGGAATATCAAGAGACCAAGATGATCCTGATTGGAAACCTGTACTATCGATACCTATTCATAATGTTCATATTTGTACATTGCATGCAAAGGTGCATATAATGGAGAAAATAATATATCTTCACATCTTGTTTGCATGGAATACCAAGCCGGAATCATCTTCAAAGCAAGCCATATCTAGATTAGAGGATGTATTGTCTAAAGCGGGCTTACATAAAGGCCATGTTAACAAAAAAAAAGATGACAAGCTTTTAAGAAAATCAGAAAATATTCTATGTAAACCAAACATTGGAGGATCTAAAGCTCGTACATTTTTATCAAATTATTTTGGAAAACAATCCAAAATTCAATACTCAGTTTGGAAAGAGATAATAGCCGCAACTAAAGATTTTGAGGAACGAGGTTCTACTTAGCTACTCAAAGCAGAAGTTTGGAAAAGGCCAGACAACATGGTGAAATACTTAAAAAAAGATAAATTTTCAAACATTGATATCCAAATGATACAGAAAACAATCAGTGAATTTGTGGATGCAGTTCAAAGTGCATGGGGAGGAGATCACATAACACATTATATGGTAAGATTTAGTTGCAATATTGTTGTAGACAATTTTGTGCAACTAAATTAGATACTTTTGGTACTAATTGATATATTGCTTTTATGAAATACAGCACATATTACGGCATCATTTAACATTCTTTTCAAGAAATAGTGGAAGTCTCAACGTATGGTCATCACAAGGAATGGAGAAATCTAATGGGCAGGCAGCGTGCAAATTCGTCATAATACAAAATCAACAAATTATGAAAAATTTCAAAAAGCATGCAAATTTATACAAGCCAATAGACAATAGACATACAAAGATATTCTGTATATTGAGATAAAAAATATTACAAAGTGAAATTTTGAATCTTTGAAGTCTATTGTGTCTCTGTTACTTTCTTTAATGAAAGTTTCAATTGGAGTCATGCAATAGCTCATAGTTCTCGTACTTACTCAGATCAACATAGGCGGCATAAACTGTGAAATGTGACGATCTAAGCATGGAATTCACCGGTTCATATCCTAAAATTTTGAGGACAATAGTTTTCTTAACAAATATTACTCTATGCATCCTCATAAAATTATGTCCTCTAAGAAAATGAGAAAGTGCCTTGATTGCCATAATCATTGTGTTGATGAAACTTTGAATGGGCATCACTTATGCTTGATGGCAAAAGGATATGCTCAAGAGTATGAATTGACTATGATGAGACCATTGCACCCGTGGCAAATATGGTAAGCATTTGGGTCATTATTTCTCTTGCAACACTTTATGGATGGGATCTATGACAATTGGACATCACTAATGCATTCTTGAATTGAGATCTTGATAAGAACATTTTTACGAAGCAACCTGAGGGCTACATTTCACAAGGCAAACCTGATCATGTGTGTTTTCTCCAAAAGAATTTGTGTGGACTTAAGCAAGCACCAAGGAGGAGTTCATATGCTAAGCTCAGCACTTTTCTACTTTCTCAAAACTTCATAATGAGTGAGTATGATCATTCACTTTATTTTAGATTTGTTGGAAATGATGTTATTGTTCTTCTAATAGATGTGGATGATATCATTTTGAGTGGAGGCAACAGTCAAGATATTGATGATATCAAGATTGCACTCAAAAAGGAGTTTGAGGTGTATGAACTTGGTCTTTTGCATCATATCTTGGGAATAGAGGTATTTATGTGAGAAATTCAACTAGTTTAGTCATATTTGCTACATTTGTTTATTTGGCAAATTGAGGACAACTTTATATTAGACTTAGAGTTTAACTTTTCAAAGTTATATTAGTCTAAAATGCATTTGAATAAACACTTTTGGAAAGTGTGGGAAATGTAGAAGTAGAGTTTGAGTATATTCAACTTTGAATGTAGGGTACATTGAATCTAGTCCCAGAAAAAGTAGGGTTTACATTTTGGATGGCAACTTAGATTTAGGACCTGTTATAAAAGGATGTAACTCATGAAAAGAGATACCTTTCTCTCTATCTTATCTCATTCATGCTTATACATGGGTCTCTTGGGTTCTACTATCCATTGGTACACTACACTTGTGATATCTTGCAATTCTATGTGTAGAATGATTAACATTTGTTATTTATAGATCCACACGTGTGAAATATAGTATCTTGTTATAATTGTATGGACAGAAATAGTACTTTTCGTTTTGATTCATGTTTGATCAAGTTCTATTAGAGTTTGCATCTCATTTTTTTGTGTAGATGCTGATTTTTCTACATTGGCAAGATTGGTAAAGTTGCTTGTTTTTGTAACCAAAGATCTTAGTAGGTTTGGATCTGAATTGATCCCAAATCTTTCACATGGTATCAAAGCTTGTGTTTCAGGTTATGAAGAAGGCAATCACATCTATCAATGATTTGGAGAAGATATCAATGCTAGAGCATGCTAGATTGGATTCTACACAAAATCGAGTTTCTTGCATTTGTAGTTTGGATCTTTTGTAGATCAAAACCATATATAGATTTATAAACTTGATCAATTCTAATTTTTCAATTCACATGTTGGATTTGGCCAATTTTTGGATCATTGGATTAGCGTAAGTGGTGGCTAATAGATTGCATATCAAGATTTTAGCATCTGCATGTAGATTTTGAAATATTCAATCTTTTGTGATTTTGTCACAACATTAATTTTGATTGGATCTATGGATAGTGAAGTTTTCAGACTTCATTTGAGTGTTTTTCAATCTTAGGAAGTGGCCAGAGTCATTAGATTGAGGATAGATCATAGGCTGATCAAGATTTCATGATTCTATGTGTTGATTTGCTTGGTATAAGGGCTAGAAGAAAATTTGAGAAGTTTCATATCTTTGTGATTTCCTTTTGAAAACATTTGTTGTTGTTTAAAGGAGTGCTTTGTGCATTGATACGGGTTGAAAGAGAGGATCAGGTCGTTGCGACATGGCTACATCAAGTGGAGTCATGTTGAAAGCCAATGATAGGCTTACCTCAAGTAACTATTCATTATGGAAGGTGAGGATGGAATCACTTCTTGAGATGAAAGATGTTTTGGATATTGTTGTAGGTTTGGAGGAGAGACCAGCAACACAACAAGCTCAATTGAGGTATGACAAGAGGGCCAAAAGGGCTCTACACATGATAAAGATAAAGGCTACCAATGAGCTTCTCAAGGAAGTTGGTAAGAGTACTTCATCTAAGGATGCTTGGGATTCACTGAAGAAGCTTTATGAATCCAAGTCTACTTCTAGAGTGCTGAATTTAAGAAGACAAATTTTTTCTTGTATGCAAAAGAATGAAGAAAGTCCAAATACTTTTATTTTGAGGGTGAAAGCATTGAATGATGAGTTGGCTTGCATTGATGAGAGCATTAAGGAATTAGAGCTTGTTCAAGTTATTCTCAATGGATTGTTGGATGCTCATGCTAGCATTGTTCAAAGTATTTCTATTCAAAAGACTTTGTCAAGTTTGATTGATCTTCAAGAGACCTTGATCAATGAAGAATATAGGCTTCAAGCAAGATGTGGATCTTCATCAACATCTCAAGTTGGAGAGGAGGCTATTTTCATCAAGGGCAAATTCAAGTGGATGCTTCTTCAAATGGCAAAAAGAAAGACTGATCAAAGCTCAAGTGCTTCTATTGTGGCATCAAAGGACACTTTGCAAGTGAGTGCTACAAGAAGAAGAGAGATCAAGGAGACAAGCAAGGTAATCTTACTCTTGATGAGGATGGTTTGGATGTTCAAGATGCAAATGATGATGCTTTTTTGATGTCTTCATGTATGCTTGCTAATGATGGAGATCTAGATCCATGGTGGATTGATAGTGGAGCAAGTTCGCACATGACTTTTCACAAAGAGTACTTAACTTCTTTGTTGGCATATGGAGATGACAAGAGGGTGATATACACGGCCAATGATGGTGAGTGTTCAATCAAAGGGATTGGCACAATTTTATTTCTCTCTCTACAAATAGGAATGTTCATTTGGAGGATGTCTTGTTATTCCATCTATCACCAAGAATTTGCTTAGTGTGAGTCGATTGCTAAGTAAAGGCCTCAAAGTTGAGTTTGATGGAGATGCTTGTAATATCAAAAGGAAGGATGTTTTGATTGGAAAAGGTAAAAGACAAGGGAAGTTGTTCAAACTAGATGCTTGTGTTATTGCTAACCAAGTTGGATGTGTTGCAAGAGAGCAAAAACCTATTCAAGAGGTTTGGCATAAAAGGATGGGACACCTCAACTTCAAGTCATTGGAGGTAATGGCTAGAAAAAGGTTGTGATAGGTCTTCCAAGTTCCTTAAGTGGCATCAATCATGTTTGTGAGTCTTGTGCTTTGTCTAAGTCACATAGACTACTTTATACTAGATCTACATCTAGGTCTACAAAGCCTTTTCAAGTTGTACATTCAGATATTCATGGAATTACTACAATTAGCAATAGTAGAGCTAAGATGTATGTAACTTTCATTGATGATTTTAGTAGATTTTGTTGGATCTATCTACTAAAGAGCAAGGCTGAAGTGTATGGTGTCTTTGTCAAGTTCAAGAATGTTAGGGAGAACCAATATTTCACAAGGATCAAGTACTTAAGGAGTGACAATGGTGGTGAGTACATATTTACCAAGTTCAAGGCCTTTTGTGATGAGCATGGGATCAAGAAGGAGTATACAACACCAAGGACCCCACAACAAAATGGAGTGGCTGAAAGGAAGAATAGGACTTTATGTGAAAGTTCTAAAGCCATGAGGTTAAGTGCTAATCTTGATAAACCATTTTGAGATGAAGCCTTGTTGTGTGGCAATTTCTTGTGCAATAGACATATGTCCTAAAATTGGCCTACCACCTGTCAAACTGAGGTCGGGCCCAATATGGCCAAATTCGACCGACAAACTTGGGACATGCCCCCAAGTATAGCATACACTGTATATGACTCTGTACATGCTCATTTTTCCTATGTGTGGCTACTCGACTAACCCAAGTAGCCGGCTATAGGATCAGTGCTCGATCACTATATCCTAATGGGTCACGTCCCGATCACAACCATATACAGTAAGCCAAATAAACTGTACACTAATTACATCATCACATTTAGAGCTTATACTAATGAATCATATCACAACCTGATTTCTAACTCTCTCCCTTAAGCTCAAATGTGATAGGGGTAAAAAAAACAATATATTGCAGCAGTGTCTGGAGTGTCCAAAAGATGTTATGCATATCATGATCACAGCTACCATGTACTTGACTCACACTCAAGCACACCAACAAACCACCAAGTTTGACTCACAAAGTAACATGTACACACAATGCTCATACAGAGAGTCTATCACACTCTCGACCAACTGACTCGTCCCCATCCAACTTGAAACACAAGTGGACCACATGAGCAACATGGCTCAAACTGAGAAAATCCCACTGCCACCATGAGACTTACATCCTCCATCTAGCTAGGCTGACATCCTATCAGACACTTACAAGCACAGACCTGTAAAGCTGACATGCATGAGCAATTGAGGCTCAACCTGAGGAGATCTTACTGCCACCATAAGACTATACCCTCACCATGAGTATAAAATGATTACTTTGTTTCACACGTAGCAAATGCACAACCACATACGACTCAGACTCAGATCTAGACTCCTGTGACAAGGCAACATGCAAGCCCACATACACTCATGCAAACCAACACGAATGATAAAGTGTTAAATACATGACCAAGGCCTGCCCATAAGTGGTATCCTGTCGTACCAACACATGTGCCACCTATAGATCCGCTGCTACACCACTGGTCACCAAATCAGGTCTCCAACCATGGCTCGCACCTGTCACAAGATGCCCTCATGTCCAAGCATATTTAATTGTCCAATAAGTCCTGAAAGCTGATCCCCATCCATTCCCCATGCTCCAAGCATAAGAGTCTACTAAGGACTCAATGAATGAATGTACACAAATCTCAACACAGGCTATACATGAATAGCTCGCCCATCTCCTAGAGATACTGATAATGACTACATCTCATGCAGGCTCAACTTCCCATGCTTGACGTTGCCGCCCACCAAGGAGCCTATCTCACCAACACATCCATCATGTCAATCCAAACCAAAGCAGATGCAAACTAGATCCACTATTGTGATGAATAATTCACCCACGATCCATAGCATATCAGGTAGGATAGCTCCAGAACTCTGTACCCTGTACCATCTGATCACCAAGTATCCATTACCTGCTAATAGCTCTCCAAGAATTTCTCCACCCATAAAGCAACTAGACTCCACCTGGATCTAACAAAAACTGCATCTTGCTTATCAAATAATGATGGATAAAAAACCACATGTGATGCCAACCTGGAGACTACCGTGCATATAGCCATGCAGCTCACCTGATCACTCACCAAAGTATCAGTTGTTACTCCCTGAGCAACCATCTCCATCCCTGTCGACTCACAACCATGGGCATGCTGGATCCACATCACCCTGTAATGCACTCCATCCCCTCAAGATATGTACCGCCTCCAGGTACACTCCATGCCACCTACCTCCAAGTAGGCATGACCCGTCCCTAGGTCATCACACATGATGCACCAGTTGAAGATCATCATCCATACATCAAATGACATATCATACCTTAGCAACTGTAGCATCTCCCTGAGTGCCACCCCAATGGACTCGTCATCCACATACTATGATCACATGATGTCTCCGATCCTGGTCACCATCCTACTAGACAAGCCGAACTCCAAAGTATCACTAGCTCCACCTGGCTCCTAGCATCTGCTTGCTTTCCCTGGCTATGTGCCACCCAACACCATGCCAACGCAAGCATGTCTCTAAGTCGCCACTCATGGGATCCCGAGACCACTTTCTCCCTGATTGTACTGAGGTATATGGCTCTGAGTGACTTCCTCTAGGCTTATCCCTGATTTCACCACCTGAGAATCTACACCATGGAAATTCCAACACCTGTGCCAAGCCTGGACTCCTGCAAATATAGCCAACTGCATGAAACCTATAGATAGCTTATCCACACCTATGATGGTAGATGTCTCCCCATCGATGCCAATGTCCAAAATTGGCCCCATGCCGTAATGCCAACCTATACTCCCAAATGAGCACACCATGAAATCCTTGCCATTAGTATCCCCTGTAGTAGATCGCTAGCAAAACACCCATCATGGTGCTTGCCCTCCGATCACACCTCGTGCGATCTCCATCAGATGGAAGGAAATATTTCGACTTCACATGAATCAAATTTAGCTGTAGTTAGTGGGAAGTAACTCTTGAAGCTTTGTGAGCAGGTGAATCTGACTTAGACACAAGTGCATACCAGTCTGCGATAGTTTTTTCCCAGAAAATCTTAAAATTTTGCAAAAAAAAACCCCCAAAAATGCACTTTTTAAAGATTTTTTGAGTTTCCTTGGGAAGTAACTCTTGCAGCTTTGTGAGCAAGTGAATCTGACTTAGATACAAGTTTATACCAGTCTACAAGGGTTTGTTCTCAGAAAATCTAAAAATTTTACAAAAAAAACCCAAAAAAATGCACTTTTTCCATGATTTTTTAAGATCTACTGGGAAGTAACCTTCGCAAAGAGTTTTATAGATAGATCTAACCTAGCTACTGTATAAAATTTGTGAAGATCCAATGGTTAGATTTTTAAATATTTAAGAAAAAGTGCCAAAAAAAACTGAGTTTTTTAAAGATCCTGACAAATCTGTCCATCAAGAACTCTTGCAAAACTCACATTGTCTAGAAATGGTCCAGATACAACTACTATAGGAAGGTTGAGGGTTTGATTCACTCAGGTCTGAAGAAATCTCAAAAAAAAAAAAAAAAACCCATGAAAAAGGGCTAAAATCACACTATTAGCCAACTGAAACTGATCAAATCTTGTCAAATCTAGGTTGCAGTCACATTATCCATCAAGATCCAACATCCCTAGACTGAATCAAGTGAATGAACCTCAGATCAAGCTGATCAGTTCCCTCCACATCAACCACTATCCATCCATCATTCTTCTGTCTCATCTCTATTCCATCTTCTATCTCCATCTCTGCTAGATAAATCCATTTCTGTCTCTATTCTCATCCATACTGATCCACCGTTTACCGATTCTCTTCTGTTTTTTTCTTTTTCTTTTTTTTCTTTTCCATATCCCACAAAAGAAAAAGAAAAAAAGTTTGGAACACCAGAATCATTGAGCAAACCTTTTTACCAACCAGCTACTTTGCAACATTCTAGTGCTGAACTGTGGAGACCGCCCTTGTAGGATTATCGAAATTAAAAAAGTTTCATGCTGAAACAATCCGAGACTACACCTATCGGATCTGTCATCTAGTGAAGGATTGTGATCCCCCGATTCCCCAACAGATCATCATGGCAAAATACTATGTCGGACTGCCCAAAAGGATCAGATCTGGTATGGAAGAGTTAGCATCCTTTGTGTCGCTTGCACAACTTTGTAAGGATGCTGCCTTGATGGAAATCTCACTCGGGAAGAAGGATTTTCCCTATCCAGATTGGGAATCAGAGCAACACAGGTCGACAACGAGCGATGATCCAACAAGAATGGAACCCCATGCGGCAAGGTCAAGCAGATCAAGTGCAGCAGAAGACCAAGAACCTTGCACTTCAAGCTGTCAGCAAGCTTATGCTCGCTCTATTAAGTTTTTTGAAAAGGACGAATGATGTTGGGACCAGTTGCGCCAATCTATGAGGATCCAGTTTTATCTTGGAATACTCTGATGGAATGTCTCAACTACCCAATTGTTGATGAACAAGGTTATCTGGAATGGCCACCAGACACTTATGGGTATTATTGAAAATCTGGCAAGTCTCAGTTCTTGCTGATCATCCACTAATAAAGCCTCAGGTTTTACGTAAGCGAATTCTATCCACGCTTTTCCTGAAGCAGCCATGTCCCAGCAATAAAAGAACCGACAACAGCGCCCCTTCACGACAGTTCCAGCCTAGTGCCGAGGGATCGGCACTACTTTGGGTTGTGGACCCTGTTGTGGCTATTTCCTGCACAGTAATAAACAAGTGGGTTCCACCACTTAAAATATTGTTGGCCAAGCCTTACCTAGTGGGCCCCGCCACAGTACATTGTAAGTAGAGAAATAAGTGTGAGGGCACTGGCATCCTGCGCATGTAAGCCCAACCCAGCACAAGTAGCAAGTTGTAATTCCTAGGAATAAGAGACTAGGGGCTTAAACTAGAATGACATTAGAGGTCCTAAGTCAAGTTGCAAATAAAAAAGCTAAAAGGGTCCAACTTAAAACTCACATGAATCATGTGAGTGCCCTTGTGCTTTCTTAGCACCAATAGATTTAAGTTGTGTTTATTTTAAAGGCTTGAATTAGAATCCTTGCCCCAATGAAGTGGCCAATGAGAGTGAAGGAGGCTCACCTCTAAAATCTATAAGAGGGAGCCATTTCCTTTGTATTGTATCATCTTCCATTCTCATTCTAATAAAACTCTCTTGGTTTCTCTCTCTCTCTCTCTCTCTCTCTCTCTCTCTCTCTCTCTCTCTCTCTCTCTCTCTCTCTCTCTCTCTCTCTCTCTCTCTCTCTCTCTCTCTCTCTCTCTCTCTCTCTCTCTCTCTCTCTCTCTCTCTCTCTCTCTCTCTCTCTCTCTCTCTCTCTCTCTCTCTCTCTCTCTCTCTCTCTCTCTCTCTCTCTCTACGTTGGGATAGAATAGCTTTGGGTAGGCGCTCGAGCCCCCAAAGCCTTTCTCAACCTAGGCATTCTCTCTCTCCCTCTCTCCACTCTCTTTATCCTCTCTCTCCTCTCCCTCTCTCTTCTTGCTATGCAGGTGAAGGCGAGGTTGCCGCTCCCAACGACGGACCCCTATGCTACATCGACAACACAACACTCATCAAGATAAAGAGTTTTCTGAAATAAACAGAAGTATTAGATCAAACTTAAAATCTGGCTATAGACATCAATTGGTACAATTCAATACATACAACTTACGCATTCAGTTTTGTCATCCTTGATGACTGTCTCATCGTCAATATTGTAACCACCTCTCAATGTCAATGAGGTCGACGTATAGACAGTTGGTTTTGGAAAACCAAGTTGACTCCAGAATCTAATAAACTCCTCTTCAACTAGAAGATCACCTTCTTTAACACGCATCTGCTCAACAACCATCCTCAAGCAGTCCTTCCCCAAAAAATATTGATCCTTGTCTAAATCATCCACATCAGGGACAAGGTCATCAGCAACATAATCAATCAAATTAAAAAACTTATGAAGATCTTGCTTAAAATGCAAAGAGCCTCGGCCTCTGTAAAATCATAAAGATCTGATATGTCCGATAATGTCAAAAAAGACTCATTATTAATATTGTCGGTAGGCAAAGTAATTAAAGATTTATAATTTCGAGAGAGAGTGGTAGCAGTCTGAGGTCCTATAAACAGAGTCCTATCTCGGACAGGATCAAAATCTGTAGAATCGTCATCATTGACGTTTGTATCATGAAAGGAAGACTCTATATCTACAGGTTTGGATTTCTCAGATTTACTACTATTAGATGTAACTCACCCTAGAAGTAGAAGAAAAAGCAATATCCGAGTCATCAGGAATATTTAACAGAAGATAAAAAAAAAAACAAAAGTAGATTGAAACTCCAAAAAGCTGTATTTCTTATTGTGTAGATTTGAAATCCTCATGTTGTTAGAGAAAGGCCTTATAAAACCCAGTAGTTCTCCCTATTGCTCTCCTGTACTTTAAGTATAAAAGAAAGACGAGAGTTTTAGGATGTGTGTGGACTATCGTGCTTTAAACAAGATTACAGTTAAGAATCATTTTCCTGTCCCAAGAATAGATGACATTATGGATAGGATAAATGGATCTTGTCTCTTTAGCAGAATAGATCTAAGAAGTGGATACCACCAAATCCGAGTAGTACCTGAAGATGTCCATAAAACTTCTTTCAGGACTAACTCTGGCCTTAATGAATTTTTAGTGGTTCCAGTTGGTCTTACCAATGCTCCCACAACATTCGATAGAATGATGGAACGATTTTTTCGACCCCATAGACGTTTTGTAGGAACATTCTTTGATGATATCTTAGTCTTTAGTGCAAATGAAGATACACTTCTTAGGACATATGATTTCAAAGGAGAGAATCCAAATGGACCCTTCAAAGATAAAAGTCGTCCAAGATTGGCATAGACCATGAAATTTTCACGAAGTTCGGTCTTTCCTAGGCTTATGTTCCCATTATAGAAAGTTCATTTGCCATTTTGCTCATATAGCCTCACCACTCCATGAACTCACAAAAAAGAGGGTAAAATTCCATTGGTACAAGAAAGAGCAAAATGCCTTTGATACTCTAAAGCATGCCCTTACCACCGGACCCGTCCTTATCATTCCCAACCTTCGTAAGCCTTTCTTTGTGGAGGTAGATGCAAGTCTTGATTGTATTGGAGCAGTCTTTAACCAAGAAGGTCATTACGTAGCCTATGAGAGTACAAGACTTCAAGGGGCAGAAGTACAATATGACATATATGAAAAAGAACTTTCAGCTGTTATACATGCCCTTAAGTTATGGAAGCACTACCTATTAGGAACTGATTTCTTGGTTGAAACAGATCATCAAAGTCTTAGATACTTTCTCACTCAACAACTTATTCGAGAAAAACATCTAAAATGGGTGAACTATCTTAGTACCTTCCATTTTCAGTTGATTCATCATCCATGAAAGGATAATAAGGTAGCTGATGCATTGTCAAGAATACCCAAAATCAACCATATTTTCATAGAATATCATAAAGACTTCATTCCCATGAAAGGTATGTATGCTAGTGATTTAGACTTCAAACATATCTTTGAAACACTTGAGAAGGATCAACGCCATAAAAACTATGTCTTGAAAGAAGGATATTTATTCAAAGGAGATAAGCTATGTATTCCCATGGCCTTTAGGAACAAGATCCTTCAAGAAACCCATAGTCCACCTTATGCGGGACATAGAGGAATCCTTCTACTCTTGAAGCTTTAAAAAGGGTCTTTTTTTGGCCTACCATGCATTGAGACACAAGACATTATGTAAATGCATGTTTAATATGTCAACATAATAAGGACGAGCAAGGACTAAAGACTCCAGGACTGCTTCATCCATTGCCTATTCCTGAATCACTATGGACTTTGTCTCTGGGCTATCTAAAACCAAAAATGAAAATGAAATGATTTGGACTGTCATTGACAGATTCAACAAACAAGCCCATTTTATTCCTTGTAAGAAAAAGTTTAAAGGACATGAAGCTACTCATCTTTTTATTCGTCATATCTTTAGGCTTAATGTTTGCCTAAAAGTATAGTATCTGATCGAGATACAAGATTCACAAGTAACTTTTGGAGAGCCCTTTTTGACAAATTGGGAACAACTCTCAAATTTTCTTCTTCCTTCCACCCTCAAACCGATGGTCAAAGTGAGATTACAAATCGAACCATCATAGACTTGTTAAGAAGTTATGTAAGTGATCAAAAGATTCAATGGGAACACTATCTCCCTATTCTAGAATTTGCTTACAATAACATAGTTCATTCTTCTACTGGTAAGGCACCTTTTGAAGTAATGTATGGAAAGCCTATCTTGCCTCCTATGTTAAAGACTAAAGAAAAGATTTTTGTCTCAGATGAATTTGTGCAGTATTATAAAGATACCTTTTCGAAGGTTCAACAATCCATCGCTAAGGCACAACAAAAACAACAAAAGAGTGCAAATATGTGTCGGAGGTCAATCAAGTATGAAGAATGAGAACTAGTTCTCCTGAAATTTGAGAAGAAAAGGCTCAGGAAAAAGAAGGCCAGTATGAAACTATGCCCAAAGCTAGCCCAAAAGTACTATGGACCTTTCAGAGTAAAGAAAGTATTCAATGAGGTTACATGTGAACTTGACTTACCTCTTACTTGGAAAATCCATGACAAATTACTAAACAAATTCAATGGTCCCAAAACCTGAAGGACTCACAGATTCCGAACCTCTAGAAGTCCAAGGAACCGAAGAAATCCTTCAACTTGAGTAGATCTTAATGCACAAGACCAGAGCTGGAAGAAAGGGATTAACTTCTACATTATACCTCCTAAAGTTTAAGAACCATCCTACTACGGATGCAAGATGGATGGAAGAAGAATTCTTCCAAGAATATCCATAAAGTTTGAATTGTTATATGAGAAATGTCCGTTGAGGACAACGCTTTATGCGTTGGAGGGGTGTTGAAACCATAACCAAAACCTTTTGCATGATCATTTTGTATTCATGCATGCTTGTAAATTGGGTGTTCTAAGCTTATGCATGTGTATGGAATGACATCTAATCTATGGTATGCTTATGTAATTGACATGCATGCATATGAATGGTTGTCTAGTACCATTTGCATGTCATGGAAATCTATGTCAAATGTCTATTCATGTTCTTCCATTGATGTCTAAACATTTGCATGTCATGGATATCTATGTCAAATGTCTATGCATGTTCTTCCATTGATGACTAAACATTTGCATGTCATGGAAATCCATGTCAAATGTCTATGCATGATCCTCTATTGATGTTTAACCATTTGCATGTCTAGGGAATCCATGTCAAATGAGCATGCATGTTCTCATTTTGATGTCCATACTTTTGCATGTACTTGGAAACAAGTTCAAATCTCTTTTAAGATTTTGGATTCTATAGGATCTAATCTTTTTGCAATCCAAATGATGTAAAGACTTCAAGAAACCATTAAACCATTCTATCCTCTGTATATGTAATTGCTCGAGGACCAATTGGTCTTCCATAATATATAGAAAAACCTTCGGGGAGGGGGAAGGTCCCCATCTTGATCCCTCATCATGTCTTATGATTGAATGCTTTATGGTTGAATGAAGTCAATTTAAGAGTTACTTCATTGATAGGCTTTGTATTTCCTTTCGATATGTTTATGAATATTTTGTTAACTTGTTTTTTAAAAACCAATTTTTAATTGGAACTTTAAAATTTTAGGTGACCTTCCCTTCTAGTTCACATGAATGATACGTGTCCAAATTTCATTCGTGCAACCTGTCGAGAATATCTTTTTAGGATAACGTGCCCCACTCAGCGATCGACACGTGGCAAACATCACGTGGGACATTCATTGCAAATTTATTAACTGGACGAATGGACATGCGGACGTCTAAAATGATGCCATGTGGCAGTGTGTCGACATTCCACATGTGCGATTTTTTAATATTATAAATATCGACCAGGAGAGCTCATTTTTTCTCACAAAAAAACTTTTTTTCATCTGGATATCACTTTCAAGTGCGTCTCCTCTATACTCAAGCATTACTTAGTCATACCGCGCTCGAGTCCGATATCCGCCATCTCGATATCGCTCTTGAGCACACTCTTTACGTTAGTTTTTTTTTTCTTTTGCATTTGTGCTCGAGTCCAATATTGCCTCCTTGATATCGCTTTCAAGTGCAGACCTAATCAAATTTCTAGAGATGTACTCGTTGGGCGCTCAAAAGTGATACTGTATCTTTTTTAATTGTTTTCTATTTTTTTTTGTTCTAACTATGATGGCACGTGTCAAGTCTATTGCCCATCAAAGTGCGGCTGTACAGCCTTCCACATCTCGTGTGCCTCCAAGGAGTGGTTGTACACATGGCTGAAAGCAGGTCTGGCTGAGGGAGATTAGGAAGCTTCAAAGGTCAACAGAGTTGTTGATTCCAAAATTTTCTTTCAGTTGATCTGTGAGGAATGTCACAGTTTCCCTAGGTCTCCACGTTCAATTTGTTGTCACGGCCATGCAGGCCTTGCAAGGTGTTGCAAAGGATTATTTGTCATAGTTTTTTTAGGATTAGTGTCTCTTGGTTGTGTATGGTAAGCGTGTTACCGTCGTGCCCAAATATTTTGTAAACAATAAGCTTGAACTTATCTAAAGTTCCAAGCAAAATACTTTCCAAGGACATGAAATAAATCCAAGTTACTTTCATGAAAGTGACATCTATCTTTGCATCTTGAACCAAACAATGCACTTCCAAATAAGAAATTTCAAAAGGTTTGACATGTGTTGTGATGGACTCTTGAAGACAAATCTTGCAAGTCCTTGTGAGACTCCAAGTCTCATTCCCACAAAGGAAACACCCTTGGATCTATCCTTGTATGTGCATTTCGAACTTGAAGCTCCATCCTTCACCTCGGCCCCCTTGCTTTGGGAAATCAATCAAGAATAAGGAGGAGCAATCATAAAATGAAAATAGTTTCATTTATGCTATCATGTCAACTTATGAAGAACCATTTTGCTTTGAAGAGATTTTTGTATCTCAAAGGTGGATTAAGGCAATACTAGTTGAGTGTGGTGCCTTAAAGTATAGAAAAGCATGTTTTTCTTGTAAACTTACATTGAAAATGAAGTCAAGAAAATGGAAATGTCTTCATAATGTAGATTCTTTTGGTTTCAATAAGATCATGAATGATGTGTTCATTAATAAAGATGTAAGTTTTCAATCTTAAAGGCAAGTTGTAAACTTCTTATGAGAATACGTGAAGCATCCAAAGTGGACACTTATATCCATAAGCAAGTAGTTAGCCTTATTGAGATGGAAATACCTTTTGATTTCAATATTAAAAAAATCATGCCAAGTTGTGGTGATTTTTGGACTTATGTTTCTAGCATAAGTAATCTTGATAATCATAGGAAGTGCATATTGTATGGGCATGGATTTCCATCAAAAATGAGCACCATGAAGAGGATCTTAAAGAATCATCTCAAGGTTCAAGTGTGCCAAGGATTGAGGAGGAGATTCCTTCTCAAGGTTCAAGTGTGCCAAGGATTGAGGAGGAGAGACCTTATCAAGTTGTGATTCCAAAAAGAAACTCAAGAAACATGGTTGAGCCCATATGGCTCACATTTCAAGGGAAAGAAGAGCATATCTCATGTGGTATACATCTCATAGTTACTTCTCATATGTCATTTGATGAATCAATTTGCTTTAGTGAGATCATTGCATCTCAAAATTGGAGTAAAGACATACTAGTTGAGTACATAGTCTCTCTTGAGAACATAGATGATGTTCTTAAAAGGTTGAAATTGATTTTAAATCAATTAGAAAGCAAATGGTTATTTCATCAAATGTATGCTCTTGAGTCAAGCAAGAGCATAAAGCAGAATCAGCGTGCCAGTTGTGTGATCAGACAGGAGCATAATCTACGTGTCTTGTGAATTGTGATCTTCTCACAGCCAAGTCCACCTCCGAACTTTCGCAATTTTCAGGGTTGTGCAGACTTTCGAAGAGCATAGCGAATGATCCAGCCATCGGATCAAGTTCATGTAAAAAGCGGAAATGGTCGAAATTGTCTTGCCTAAATTTTGACCGACGCGATTGTGCGCAGTCGGTCGAAATCCGAAGATATAAGTGTTTTTATGTGGCAGCCTTGCAGTTTGTATCTCTTCTATGGACGGATCATGCAAAAGAGTTGCCTATGCATTAGTACAATTACTACTGGCGCTTTAGTCATCACGAAGGCAGACAGCATCCAGTTCATAAATTGATCGATCACGATATGCAAGACTGGCTCTTGGACACTACTACGATGAAACAGATGCTCGAATCGCTCTTTCAACAGTAAAATCGGCCATCCTGTTGAATTTCCAGTTGTTGTCAGACGCCCGTGGGTTGCAATCCAGAAAGGAGCAGGAGGCAGCGCGATCCTCCAATGGGTGCGTGAAGGATATAGGTTAGAATGTAGTAATTTGGGGTCTTCCCGCTTTGCAAGAAAGAATGGAAAGCTATAATCTGGAGTAGAAAGAGTTGAAGGCTTTGCGGCAATTGTGGTGATCAAGGAGCTGATTTCCGATAGTAGGGCGACCTATCGCAGCTAGATTTCTTCAGGTTTGGATAAGCAAGCATACAGTTAGAGTTATAAACGGGTCAGGACACATTGTAGGGCAGCCAGTCACTGGCATTAGTCTTTGAAAACTCATTCTACTGAAAAGCAAAGTCTGCAGGATTCGTAGCAGGGTCTTGTTGGCCAACAAAGAGGCTTCACACTAATTTTTGGAATCTTTGGAGGCAGCGGCTGGATCTTTACCTGTCAATATGGTTCCTCAAGAATCTTCTCATTCTTTGCAACTCCCGGATTTCAATCCTCTTGTTCGACGTGGAGAAAAGAGACCTGCTTCCCCTTCAGAGCATCCTTCTAGTGCTTCCCCTTCTTGCGTGCGCCGTGAAGCCCACCGTGATGTTGCGGATTCCTTGCTTGTCTCCTCTGGCCAGGTGGTGCCATACTGTCCGTCCCATCTTCGCCATCAGCTTTCTTCCTCTCTTTCTGTTTCTCAGCTTTCTCCTTCTTCCTCTTCTCGCCCCCGTGTTCCATGTGCAGGCTGTGGTTGCCTTTATGTGCAAGGTGTCGGTCTTTCTCGCCATCATAACGCTTGCTCTGCTTTTCGTCAACAACTCGCATTAACCAATGTCGACCTTGCACCTCATCCTGCTTCCACTTCGCCACCTGACTCGGCTTGGACCTGGATTCGCTCCCTTGATATTTTGACCGCTTTTCACTTGGGTTTTCCTCGTCCTCGTCTTTATGCACACATTCCCTTTGCCTTGCGCTTAGACGTCCAGAGAGCTTTGTCCTTACCTTTGTCTCGTCTGGCTTCCAACCCTTCTGATATTGCAGCTTGGTATGCCTTTTTGCTTTTTCCTCTCTGGTGTTTGCCTCTGCCTCCTCGGGGTGGTGATGCTGGTCATAGGGAAACTCGCAACAGGATTCGTCGCTTTATGTCAGGAGATTGGGAAAATCTGCAAGAAGAGCATTTCCTTAGCTGTCATGCGCTTGCTGCTCAACGGGATTCGACTTCGGATGGTGTTTCTATACCCCCTGTTCATCGTCGGTTGCGTCGCTGTGTTTTACTTGGGCAAGTGGGTGAGTATTCTCGTGCAACTCGTGCTCTAGCTCCTACAAGTCCAGCTACTCCTTCTGCTGCCACCCTTCAGGCTTTGGAGCTTCTTCACCCACCGGAAAATGACTCCCTTCCTTCTTTTGTTGAGGACTTTGAACCTGATTCCGATTTGCAGCTCTCAGAACTTCATTTTCTTAATGCTTTTCTACGCAGCCCTCATTTGTCAACTGGGGGTCCTTCTGGTATGGTTTTCGAGCATCTTCGTGACTGTTTTTCTCCTGATGACTCTGCTAGTGGGTTTGGTTTGCTCTTTCAAGTTTGCTCTTCCATAGCATGTGGCCGTATTCCTCTTTCTATTGCTCGTATTCTTGGTGTTGCTCGTTTGATAGCCTTGGATAAGCCTGGCGGTGGAGTGCATCCCATTGCTGTTGGAGAGGTTTTATACAGATTGGTTTCTAGGGCTCTTGGTTTTCAACTTCGTGACAATTTTCATGACCACCTATTTCCTCATCAGTTTGGTTGTGCTACTCCTAGCGGTTGCGAGACAGTCATACATGCTTTGCGTGCTACCTTGGATCTTCATCCAGATTGGGTTGTCCTTCAGGTGGATGTTAAAAATGCTTTCAATTTTGTTTCCCGAGGGGCCATTTTCGAAGAACTTCGTGTGGCTCACGGTCCTCTCGCTCAGCTCATCCCGTTTATTCGCTCTTTTTATTCCATGGATGTGTCTCTATATTTCAGTCATGCTTCTCGCTTAGGTGATGTTTCGGTTATCTCGTCTGCTGATGGTATCAGACAAGGTGATCCCTTGGGTGGTGTTCTTTTTGCTTTGGCGCACTTTCGGGCATTGTGTGCTTCTTCTGCTGCTTTTCCTTCTTGTTTGTTTCCCTCTATTGCTGATGACACGCATATTGTGGGACCTGCTAATGACGTCTTTCCGGCTTTCCTACATTCTCTCAGCAACTTTCGGCTTTGGGCCTCACTGTCAATCCCTCTAAGTGCGTTGCTTGGTGTCCTCAGGGCTTCCTTCCTGAGCTCCCTTTACCTACAAGTTTCAATACTCAGGTTGATGGGATTAGAGTGCTTGGTATTCCTATAGGTTTCTCAAATTTTGTGGCTTCCTCTTTGCGGGACACTTTGGACGCACATCTTCGTCACACTGATCTGCTACCAAAGCTTGGCAATGCTCAAGTTGCTCTAGGGATTCTCACTCAATGCTTCGCACAAGGGCCAAGTTATATTCTACGGTGTGTTCCTCCCTCTCCTGATGTTTTGGCTTTGCTACAGGATTTCGATAATACTTTATCAGATATTCTGGGTCGCTTGATGGGTTCAGAATCCTTTCGTATTCCCAATGGTCAGTTCGTTAAGCGACAAGTCTCTCTTCCCGCTTCGTCCGGAGGCGTTGGTCTTTCTTGCACAGCTTCTATTGCTCCAACTGCTTTTATGGGAAGTTGGGCCCTTGTTGCCTCTGCACTTATCTCTCGGTTTCAGCAGGACAACAAGCCCATTCTGTAGCTCATGTGGAAATAGGCATTCTTCCTTTCCAACAACATCTTCGTGCGGCCAAGGATCTCATTCCTCCACCTGTGCGAGCTTCTTTGCCTCCCTTTGAGTCTTTGCTTAGCCATCAGCGTGCTCATTTTCAGAAGTATCTTTTGGAGCGCTTCCACTCTCATGCTTTCACTCAGCTTCTCATTGATTCACCTTCCGATGAGACTCAGGCTCGCCTTTTGTCTTGTGCAGGCCTGGGTGTTGGTGCTTGGCTTGTTGCGCGCCCTGTTGTTCCACACTTGCGCCTTTCTTCATAGTTGTTTTTCACCGCTCTTCGGGTTAGGTTGGGTTTCCCTCATCCAGTGCTAGCAGGTTTGACAAAATGTTCCTGTGGTCACCTTGTTGATCCTATTGGCACTCATCTCATGCGTTGCCCTTCTGGCGGAGAGCGTACTGCGACTCATGATTCCATTCGTGACGTATTGGCATCTATTGCTCATGAGTGCGGCTTTCATGTTGTTCGGGAGCAGACCCACATCTTGCATGTGTCTAATTCACAGTCGCCTCGGCGTCGAGTTGATCTTGTTCTTTCGCGCGAGGGGATTCGCACGCTTGGGGATGTTGTTGTTGCTGATCCTTCGCGGCCTGACCTCCTTCGTCGTGCTTCAACTACTCAAGGTGCCGCTGCTTCTCATGTAGCTCTAGATAAAGAGCGAGATTATTCACATCGCACTCCTGGAGAAGGCTTTATCCCTTTTGCTTTGGAAACATATGGGTGCCTGCATAAGAAATTCGATGATTTTCTATCATCCTGTGCAGGTTTTGCAGCGAAACTCCAAGGTCGTGGTGCCTCACCTTTATCTATCATTACGGCTTATTATCGTCAACGAGTTTCGATGACTTTACAACGCACTCAGGCACTTGCAATACTTCGACGTGCCGTAGTTGTAGGAACGGCTGCTTCACAGCTTCCTGCACTACCTAAACTTCCAACTGTCTTAACTAGCGACTTACACCAAGCAGTAGGCTTTTTGTAGATACTCTGCGAGATTGTTGCTTTGTTATACTTGTATAGTATCTCAATTCGCCTTATGGCCTTTACGCTTTTTACATGCATTCCATTGTACTCTGATGGGTTTTCCCATCTTTTATTAATAAAAACAAGAAGTTCTCTCTTTTGTGTCACTGGCTCTACTCGTTCTCCCCAGGCAATCTCCTCTCTTGAGGCCCCTATTCTCTTGTCTGAGTTGCACTTTGCCCTTCTAGATTTGCCCTTAGGGCAAACCCCCGGCCTTGATGGCATTATTCCTGAGTTCTTTATACAGTTTTGGCATCAGCTTGGCCCAGGCTTGCTCTCGATTGTTCTTGACACCTCGACTTCGAGCTCCTTGCCTAGTTCTATTTCTGAATGGTTGATTAGGCTTATCCCTGAGAAACCCCGCTCCCAGATCCTGTCTGACTTTCGTCCCCTTACTATGATTTATACCTCTTATAAGATTATCGCCAAGCTGTTGGCTCGTCTCATCTCGCCTCTATCCTTTCCCATGAGCAGTTTGGTTTCCTCAAAGACCGTAGTATAATGGCCTCCATTCTCAATATTTGGACCATGAATGATACCCTTGCTCACTCCTCTACCCCTTCAATGATCCTTCGTCTGGACCTGGACAAGGCCTTTGATCGCATTGGCTGGGACTACATTTTTCGTTGTTGCCAGGCTCTTGGCATTCCTCTCGTCTTTCCTACTCTTATTCGCCCTCTTTACCTCTCCTCCTCTTCCAGGCTTCTCTTTAATGGCTATCTCTTCACCCCCTTCTCTCTTCATTGTGGCATTCGCCAGGGCTGTCCTCTTTCCCCTCTCATATTTGCCATTGCAAACAAAGCCCCTTTCCCATGCCCTTCATCTTGCTACCCTCTCTCGCTCCATCTCTCCCGTCCATTCGCCTGTGGGCCCTCTCTCCCATCCATTCGCCTGTGGGCCCACTCTCTCATCAACTCTTTGCTGATGACGTTACCCTTTTTTCCTTGCTCTCTAAACCTCATGTTTGCTCCCTCTTTGCTATTTTTTTCGGAGTTTTGCAATTGTTCCTCCTCCCTACTCAACTCTGGCAAATCTGAATTTCATGTTATTGCTTCTCAGGTCCCTCCTTGGGCCCTCTCTCTAGGTATTCGCATTGTTCCCCATGCCACTGTTACCCGAGTTCTAGGAGTTCCTTTTGCTTTGCACCTTCTGCTCAGCGCTTTGCATGGTTCTTGGACTCCTTTATTGCTAAGTTAGCAACGTGGGAGTCAGGGTATATGTCGTTCACTACCCGTGTCCTTGTCATCTGCCATATCCTCTCTGCTTACCACGTCTTTTTCTCTTCTGTTTTTATTGCCACACGTTCCCTTCTTGTTGCTATATCCCGCCTATTTCATTGCTTCCTAAGTTGGGCGGGGAAGCGCCCTCTTCTCCCTTGCGCCATTGTTACCGCTGGTGGGTTGGGCATCCCGGACTCTCTTCTCAAAATAAATCCCTGGTTGCTCGCTATTTGAGTTCTCTTCTTAAACCCCCCCCCCCGTTTTGCTAGACTTCTTGGATTCTGTGGTTCCTTTCGTCTAAAAGGGCCATTCATTCTCGTGAACTTGGCCCTTGCCCTTCTAGACGTCTTCTCCCTCTTTCACAGCCCCCCTCCCACCTGACGTCTGCTCTTTTCCCCCTTAACTCTCCTCCTTGGTTTTCCTTGCACCCTCGCCTCTGCCTAGCCCTAGCCACTAAGGGCCTTTCTACCCTTCGCCAGCTCTTTCGTGCACCCCCTTGCCGCCTTCTGTCTCAACTCCCTCTATCTGTCAATGAGCGTTCCCTCTTCGAGCGCGCTTCCCTTGCCACGATCGAACTTCGGGTTGGCCCTAACCTCTCTCCACCTTTACACGGGTGGGACCCTCCCCTGCACTAACCCTTCCATTCTTCCGTCTTTCTTTAACAACTGTTGGAACCGGGCCGACGGTCTGGCATGTCAGGTTTACCACTATCCATTCCATCCCTGTTGGCAACCTCCATTGTCTTGCCCACCGTATCATCACTAACTCCCTTCCTCTCTATGCCAAGTGGCTTCCTTTCTAATCGCATGTGCTCGGTTTGTCGATTGCAAGAGGGGTCTGTTGAGCATTTGTTTTTTATCTATAGTACGCACCTTTGGGCGACCTTGCTCTGTTTCTCAACCGATGGGTGCGCCTTCCACTGCTCGATTCCGACCCCCTTGGGGCCACCGAAATCTTTGAAAAGCCCCAGATGGTTTTTGACGACTCCTCCACTACTCCTCCGACTGCTAGATGTTTTCAGTTTGCCATGTATTTGCTTCAATAGCTACTTGTTTACTTGTTTACACTCAAGTGTCTAGACAGGACTGACTGCCTCCCTGCGTGGTGTGCGTATGATCCTTCTTCTTACTGTAAATTTTTCCCCTTGATGGGCTGGTCTTTCTCGGCTGACTACTTCTGCTGAACTTTTCCTATGTACATTTTGGATATCTAATAGTAACTTAACCTATTGCAAAAAAAGAAATTGTGAATATCTATATAAATAGACTTCTAAAAGTCCAAATCAATATCCAAAAAACAAAATAGAAGCATTTATTGTAAGAAAACTGATGATCCCAAATTTTGGAAATAAGGACAAAAAAATGTGAATGCAATAGGAATTTGCAATTAATGATCTATAAAGTGCTATGAACTTGTGAAACAATAAAGAGTACAGGTATTCATATAACATCAAAAGAAAATCTTTCTGACAGAAAAAATATCTATTTATGAGATTGGATATATTCACAAAAAGTTAGTGGTCATAGGATAAAATTAAAAAAAAGTATACATGCAACCAAAAAAGTCAAAGGATCTATATCAATAAGATAATATAAAATGCAACAATAAATTTTTCTTAGCCAACCAACATTGCTTATTCTAGTTTAACTTAACTATAACTTTAAATGAAGAACTTTTGTTTGAAAAAGTTTCATCAATACTCTTGCCTTACTCTAGCACCCTAAGATCCATGCTTCACTTTTTGAATGACGACCAATTTTTCTCAAAGCTTTACATCTTAATGCAATTGCAAAAATCAAACTCCAATAAGCAAAAATGAAAGGTAGAAAATGCGATAGACTTCCTTTCATAATTTATGGTGCCCTATCTTCCATCTGTCAAAATAGAAAAACATGAAATACTCTTGGATGCCCTTCACCAAGGAATCCAAAAAAATTTCAGTAGCATCACCCTCCCAACGGCTTAGAATAGTGCTTTGATAACAAGTTATGAACACAGTCACAAATATGGCATCACATAAGAACAATAGAATGTACATGAACAATAGCAATCTCCAACTAAGAATATTGAATGGACATCAATAGCAATCAACAGAAGCCTGCAAGTCATACAATGAAATCAAGATAGGACCGTATCGTAAGCTAATCAATTAATGACTTTACCTCCTATTTCATGAGAGATGGTCTCAGTGGGTTAGAGTGTGTGTTTGTTGACAGCTCCATGGCCCAAGGCAAGTCTAGATGAAATCTACTATTTGCTGGTGAGCCATAGTTATTGTTTGCAGAACCTAATCCGGGGATGGCGATTGTAGTTGTTGTTAAAATTGGGATCAATAGAGCCTATTGGACCACCTGAAAACTTATTTCATTCAACCATCCAAAATAAACATCCTTAGTTCAGCTACTTTGTGCATTTTGAATTGAAGAGCATGCTCGAGAAAAGGGAATAATATTACAAAAAGCCTAGCCTTCTAAGGATAATTAATGCAACAACACAACTGCAACAATGATGCATAGAATCCTACAATAACTTGTGTCATAAGGTCTCAACTCTTCTTTGTATCAGAACTTCCACACTTGTCAGACATTATTATGTGTGTGTTAAAATGTGTCTATTTGTTTACAGTTTCTGCCTAAGCCCTTTCATGATACCTTGGAAAACGTAATATTCTAAACAAAATAGATGTGAGATGGTTGCACCATACTTCCTTGTTCAGTCCACAAGTCCAACAACACCACCAATAATGTACTTTTACAGACTATACAAACTATAATGGGCTTTGACTCTGCTTACGTTCACCACCTACAGATGCATAATTGGTTTGCTTCTAACTTAATACAGAAAATGTGACAGAACTTCCGTCCAGATTTTACAGGATTTTCGTCTCAATGAGCTGCTTCAGCGAATCCCACACGCTTGTTTCCAAAATCAAATACCGTGTGATAAACTCCCATGAAAACATCTCCCAAAATCCTGTCATCAACACAAAAACAATCAGCCAAAATCATGTCATCAACTCAAAAACAATCCACCCAAGTCGGCTTTTTACTACAAAACAAGTGCTATCCACTAGTTGCATGTGAACTTTTACCAAAGAGGTCCTGCTGGAGGTGGCACATCCAGTCCAAGAAAGCCACTGATGCACTGGGACTGACCTCCTGCCGAGACCTCCAAAATGTACTGAAAAGCCACAATAGGATACAACCCAAAACATTAGAATCAAAACAGAACACTTCAGCCTATTTTATGTTGACAGTCCTTGTTTACAGATCCTCCTACATCAAGGAGGAACTACCATATTCCCCAGCTTCTCAAAGAAATTGATAAGCATATTACATCTTTGCTTGAACAAATTTCAAGCTCCATCTTGACTATGTTGGTTTCTCATTGGCATGCACACTAATTAAAACAAACAAGAGCAAAAGCAATCAAAGCAAACCTGTTCTGGAGTGAGTACAAAAGTTTGACCCTCTATCGTGAAGCCTACATTTGGCAATTGAGATATGGCATTACAATCAACAACTGATTCTCCATTTGGACTTGGAATCCGCTCACAAAGCTTCATCATAATCAAACGACATAATCAGCTGAAAAATTCAACACAAAGAACTCATCTGAAAAGAAAACCACAAGCTCAACAAAGTAAAGCATCATAGTTGTTCCAATGTTGGAAAACTAAGAGAATGCACTTTAAGAGCAGGCAGTATTTATGCAAACACATATTCTGAGGATATTAGAAAAAGGAAAGATGCAATCAAGAAACAAAACTCAGAACTGCCAGAAACTTGAATTACCATTGTTTATCTATGTTGCTAGAAGTAACTGCGCAATTTGGTCAACTAAGACAATGAGCAAAAATATCAACCCATTTCAAAATGCAATTCACCAAATCTTCAATCCAATTGATCATTGAATCTTCACCTATTCATTCTTGTGACATGTTCTTATTTTCGAAAATTCTTGACATGTGGATCATTCACTTTCGTCATTTCTTTTTGTACTTCCAACCTCAGTCTACAGCCCGATTATCTTACCAGACAAAGAGTAAGGAATTCAGCAAGCCCAAGTCACAAGTACTTATGAGAGCTAAACATGTATAATGTTCTTACATTCAGAATTGGATGAAGGAGATAACGTATTGAAAACTAATCATCGAGGACACGTCGTATAAGATATACTTCTGCAACACAACAGTTCAGCGTTTAACATGAATCTGAACATTGTCAAACCTGGTTGAGATATGACACAATTTGAGATTTCGTCTGATTTTGTCTAAGTTGGTTCTGCACCCAGACGACAGCCATCTCACAAACAGAACAAAGCACATCATCCCCTGCATCTGCACGTTCTCTGTCCAACACGCTGGCAATCCCAGGACTGCCAGAGCATAATATGGTAAGAGTAAGCCAATAGTCGAAATTAAGAATCTATGGCAGCCAATTCACCTTAGCAACTCATTCTTATAAATGAAATCAGTCCAACAGTGAGTATCTTAATAACCTGTTGACCTTGCAGACTCCAACCTGAGAACACACTTTATCAGGAGTAACCTACACACAAACAATTCAAACAAAAGTTCAGCACAATAGCTTGAGCACAAATAAATTCAAGCCAATGAAAAAATAAACCTCCTGTTTACTCTAGAATATTTCAAAATGACTCAGCATAAGCAACATGAAACAAATGCCATGCTACACACCTGTGCCAAAAGAAGTTCAACAATCAGATCCCCATACTGCGCTACTACAAGCTTACACTGCTCGCTTAGAACTCCAGTGGCGCCGATAGCCAGATTGATTTCTGCAACTATTCCCTAAAAAAACAGAACAAACATACAATCACCTTAATATTGCAAACACTAGTACTTCCAAAACAAAGATTATAAATCAGCAGCTTCGGATACATCAGTTCAATACAAATGCTTTCCACTGCAAACTTCGAATGGCAATGCCAAAACTCCATTCACATGCAAAAGGCAAAGGTACAGATTGTCTATGTATGACACAACTATGTATGATATAATAGGGCCATGCTACTATCATTAGGATTAAGGGCTTTAAAACAATAGATTAGTATTTGCTAATGATAATCTGTAGTTCTGGGATTCTTTTAATAGTTGTTTGATTATTAGCCAGAGCTGCAACATTCTACTTCTCCATTCGACTCCAAAGATCAAAGACAAGACATAAGTAAAGTCTTAATATTATAAAACTTCCCAGCTGACTAGAAAAGAAAAGTATAGTGTGCATCAAAAAAGGATTCTAGTCAATCAAAAAGTAGGGACAAGTTGACTTATCTATGTTTTTCTTCTGTTGAAGACTAGACCTGCAACTCGTCTGATGTTTGCTATTTTTTTTCAAACGCTCTAACATTACGAAACTAGCTTCACTTGATTCCAAAAACAGTTGCTATATAGTATAGCATTTGAGAAATGAGGATCTCAACAAAGGCCACAACTTTCATTTATCCTTGTCATCTCAACTCCCAAAAATGCTCAGAAGTCACTCAGCCAAATAAAAGTATACCCATAAATAATATGATAAGCTTAAGAGATCCTTTTCACTTTTGTCATTCTAATTACTAGCAGGAAACATGCTCTTATTTTGAATTGATTCACAAATAGATCTTATACTTTGATCATAATAACTGCGTCAAATTCAAGCCTTAAAACAGACATGCAAGGGAAACACAAAAAACTAGGAAAAGTTCGGCAAGCTTGACAGTACTCTGGTTTTAGTCCCCACATCCCTTTCATATTGCAGAAAAGAACATCCGGCAAAGTGGAAAGAATCAAGAATATTGCCAACACTACCAGAACCACATATGACAGACATAAGTCATGAAATGTGAAGTATTTACTGATGGCCCTGCCAAAAGAGAAGTCCCTGAATCTACAATTGCAGCACATCTTCCAGCACAAAATCCTGTCATATATACACCACTCGTTGCATAAGAACTCAAGCCATAAGCTTGCAAAATACTTCATACAAACTAATAACAATTTAAGTTTTCCAATTTTCTTAAGAACCACCATGCAAATTAAACTTGCGCAATTCGTTTACCTGTGCTTCTGCCATTGATAAGAAAGTCACCCATTTCAATCTGCCAAGTGCCATTATATCGGATTTTAGTAAACTGTCCATATGTCACAAACTTAGAAGCACAATAACTTATGGAGCCAGTAGTACCTGCCAATAGCCTTCCTTCGTGACAGGAGTATAAAGATGCTCTCCCTTGAAATGTTTAGGGTCAACCCCTCCAAGAACCAATTCGCCTCCATTTCCCTCATCAGAAGCATCTCGATTCAGCCAAAAAGAGAACACAGGCTCTGGCACTAGCTTTTGATCAACAATATTGTACCTAGATACCAAAGCAATAATTATAATGCCGCTCTCAAAGAGGATGAGGAAGCTAGAAGTAGAAGCACTCAAAGTAGACTTGATAAACTAAAATCCCTGTTATAAAAGCTGCAAAAGAAAAGCTCTCAGCCAATCTTAGCATAAGCAATGCACAAATCCTTCGCTAAAAAGACAGCATTCGAATAACGTATCTTCTAGCACTGCAAATTACAAACAAACTAAGATTAAAATCTCTAATCATCAGCAAGATTGCTAATTTGTTGAATCAACAATGATACTGCTTTTTCTGATGTTGTCATAATCACCATAGTGGAGTGACTTTGTCTTGGGAGATCTCCTTGAAACCAAGTCCAAGAATCCCATCGAACTTGGCAGCCAAAAAAGTGAGACCTGGCTCGATAGTTGCTTCAGCAAAGACCTGCTCCAGAGAATGAGCACCTCTTTTAGCACTATGAATACTCTATAACCAAATGTAGACATGTTGAAAAACCAAATGATTCCGGAAAATAAATGAACTCAAGTAAGCTTGCGTGAGATGACTGATGAAATTATCATGTGCAATATAAACCAAAAACATCATCAGTCTACTACTACAAAAATTGTTTGCCAAAGCTCTAAAAACTCTAACCTGGCCTTTCACAGTTATATCCCCCACAGTAACATCATCTTGGCTAAGAAAACCGGACATTGATCCTGTACCATACTGGATCGCAAATGAAGTACCTAGATCACAAAAAAATTCGAGGTGAAAGAAAGAACTAGACTGTGATTGGGTAGCTTGTTATAAGAGAATCATCTTGATTAGGGGATGATCCTTCTTGTAATGTAAATTGTAAATAGTGTTTCTTTTCATACTCATGAAATGTTAGTAGCTGGATCCATAACATGTATTCTAATATGACATCATTGACTTCTCGAGTTAAATTTGTGAATTTGGATATATTCCAATCTCAATGTATACATACGAATTATATATCATAGTTGCAGTGGATAGCAGAACGTGTGTTCCAGATCGTCAGCGATCCCCAACCTGGATTGCAAATTTATTTATTTTATTTTTTGGAAAAAGACTAATGGCTGATTTTTTTTTTAAGGTTTAGTTAGTGTTAATTGAACTCAGAAATGATCAATCAACGCATCAGAAGAACAAGATACTGATGAATTGCAAAGAGGCAAAGATAATATTGCATAGAGCTATATGTTCTGGTCAATTACAGATGGAGATACATTGCAAAACCCAAAAATGTGTTCGAGTGGAAACAGTCACCTTCACAGGCCAAGTCTATCCAATAAAATGGGAAGGCACCTAAGATTACAGAGAGTTTTGACGTAATCAACCATAGAAGTGCAATGAAAAAAGTCAAGGGTCCATATTATAGCAATAATATCAAATTCAAAATCAAAAAATTTTATCCAACCAACACTACTTTATGTCTCAACAGTACCCAAGCATAAGTTGCTCTCTAGGTTCCAAACAAATCCAATTCTCTTAGGTAGATCTAGTGCAAACCAAGAAGAAAATGACAATTAACAAGAAAAAATTAGAAACAAAACTACAAGCAAAATCATGAATCATAATACGTAAAAAAGAGTTACCAAGACACAAATACAAAATAACAAAACTGGCTCCTTAGCCCCCCACTCTTTTAGATTCTCCACTTGATCATGTTCAGCATAGCACAGCCTGATATACCAAATTAGAGTCTAAGATAGTTTGAAGTTTGAACTATTTTCATGAATTTTTTGAACTTGTAACCCTTATTGAGTAACAAGATAAATACAAATGCTTAATTGGTTAACAACATCTCTATTCGTCCAAGGATGAAAGAACCTAAAGAATTGAGAAGTAATCACTGCATGTTAAAAATCGAATATTTTTAAAAAAAATAAAAGGCATGCGAATTATTTGTATTCTGACTGCAAGCTTTTATCAAAAATTATCAAAAATAGACCTGACCCCTAGCCTAGCTTATAGCAAGGTCTAAAATATTGCACTTATCACCAATAGCTGTACAATTATTTAGGCAACTTATGTCATTATGTACAATCTATTAGCACTAGCAATTTGTTCTTTAATTAGAATATTTTACTCTCCCACCCGTTGGGAAAATGCATGAATTGTATTTCTCTCATCATATATACAATTTTTGGTATGAAAGATAGTAATAAAACATCTTCTGCTTCTCTCAACCAGCTATGTTATTTTTTGGACACAAAATCTTAAAGGCATTGATGAGAAAAGTCCCTACCATTGGCATGATAAGTGCTCGATTTGCTCGACTTATATTTGTGATGAAACCAGCATGCCAACTGCAGCAGAAAGTGAAAGACGTTGACAAGGCCGTGGATTGCATATGCTTAAGATAAGAAGGAAAAAATGAATTTCAAAAAGCTCATCTAATAAACTTATTTGCAAACAGAAATTCATTAATTAAACTTCATTTGCAACATCTTTCTAAGGAAGTAAAGCTCCAGCTTTAAGTCTTCATAGTAATTACCAATGTAGTAGCTAAGTCCAAAAGACTCCAAATGCTCTGACTCACTTACTGATTCTAGTGAGACAAGCTTTTCACAGTGGTCAAGCAAGCCAATGAGATAAGTACCAACCACTATCAAAAGTGTTTCAAACGAAAAAAAAAATTGTAGAAGGATCAGACAAATATCGATATCTCTGTATCACAAGTAGGACCAAGATATGCATGAATGTCATATCTCCTATGATAATATGCTGTGAGAACAGTTGCTTTACCAATCACTGCAACAACTATAAGTCAGTATAGGCTTGCATGCATGCACATCATCCATGATTCTGCATCAGATGATATTTTGAAGCCAGTGGTGGCACAAGAATAGGACCATCCTTAACTCAGATTAAAAATTCTCAGCCTGCTTTGCCTAAATTGTATCTAGAAATATGATGTTTCAACCATTCTTGAAACTCTATATCTGCGGAAATCAAACCCACGATAAATGGAATCTATCAAGTCAAAGATATACAATTGCACACAATTATCTTCTAGAATAATCCAGGAGATTTGTTCAGCTTAGCAGATACTTAGTCTTTACGAAAATAAAAAGCATGACCTGGAATTGCTACAACTTCAAATATGGATTTAGGCAACCCATGATCCTATGCAAGCCAGAGTTCCTAGTGGGCATATCAGGAATCGGGATGAAAGGCATGCAAATTTGGCTTTGTCATGTGTCAATTTTGTTCCTAGCTGATGTGATCCAGGCAACGTAAAGGTGAGTCGCATCAAGAATTTCCAACCCATGCAAGTAAAAGTTTATTCAAAGTTTTTTAAGACTTGATGATAACAAAATCAAACAAAAAATTTGGCATGTAAGATAGAATCGGTGCCTGAATTGGTTAAAATGAAGGTTTTGACACATAGCATGGAAATGCAAATTTAACTTCATCTTTTTCCAATTTGGTGGCTAGCTGATATCCAGGTAATATAAAGGTGATTCCCATCAGAATTTCCAACCCATACCAGCAAATGCTAATTCAGAGGTTCTTGAGACTTGATGATAACAAATTCAAACAGAACAGTTAGCATGAAAGATAAACTCAGTGCCTAAATTGGCTGAAAGGTTTTGGTAATGCTCCGCTCAACAACACTTGGGAAAGCTTAGTCTTTCATCCTTTAGTTTACCTTGATGAGATTTGGGGCCAATATTCTAGAACGACTTAGCAGAAAGGAAAAAGGGGTACCAATAAAAAGGCACTTAGAAAATGGAACACACACAAGCCTAAATTGGCTGAATTAAACATTTAGCACATAATCTCCGCAGCAACAATTTAGAAAAATTAGTCTTTTGCCCTATGATTTAACTTCTTGAGAAAATTTGAAGCCAAATTTCTATCAAAACTTGGTACCAAGGAAAAATGGTATACCGAAAGAAAGCACTTGGAAGATGGAACCCACAAATTTGAACTGCCTGTATCAAAAATTACATCAAAAGTTTGAGGGGGAGTGCCAATTCCGATTTCCCCAAAGTACTGAGCATCCAAGTAGTTTTTCAGAGGCAAATAATCTTCCTTGAGGGATCCCAGGCAGGGTGGGAAAGGAACGCCCAATTGATTCGACCTGAGAAACCCAGCAGCGGTTCTGGATGCCTTGAGCCGCTCCTTTGTCAAAGCCCTCTTCTTAAGGGGAATTCGCCCAAGCCCCTCTTGTGCAGAGCTCACATCCACCACCAAAATGGAGCAAATGATGCCCAAAACAAGCAAGAAAGCTGCACCAACAAGGCGTAGAGAGACGGCCATGCCTGCACGAGAGAAAAGCGAAAGCACAGCGATGCCAGAAGACGAATGCAAGGATTAAAAGCTCTCAGGGAGGCAGTTCTCTAGCTCTAATCTCAAGCAAAGATCTCTCTCTCTCTCTCTCTCCCTCTCTCTATACTTACTTGTTTCGTCTATGCTTCAGACCCTAATTAGGTCTTCTAGCCCTTTTACTATTTTATACTTTCACCACCATGATTTTTTCAGCTTGAAAACCCTAACTATCATATAGGGTTAGGATGCTTGCTTTCTTCCATAATTGGGGTTATGCAAGCACTTATTATTGGTACACTCCTTTTGGTGCTTTGCTTCTTTGTCTTGTTGTCCATTTTTTGGTGGGACCCTTTGTCAGCATCAAAGACTTTGCTGGCTCCGCACAAGTAAGCACGCGACGCGTGGGCAGGGGCCACCCACCGCTGTCATCTTGCGGGTAGCGACCCACATTTGGAAGATTCTATTTTGTTTGGGTGCATAACAATAGGTAGCTTGTTTAAGAAGGTATATATATATATAGTGTGGATATTTGATGTCAAAAAGTTTTATGATGGATTTTTTTTATGTATTGAAAAATGGAGGATTTTTTATGGCCTTTTTTGTTTGGGAAATGAACTTTTTAGCAACATTCTCAATAGGTAAAACATTTATAAATTTACAGCTAGGACAATAAAGTAGCCATGATTTTGGTAGATGTTTGAAGTGATGGAAAATGTCACTACAACATCATATCCCAAGCGCTCTTGAAAAAATCTACATGTATTTAAAGGAGCGGTATATGGAGTCATATGTGTCTACATTTATGAAACTCTCTTTCAATGGGCTTTAATAACAATAAGTTTTCTATTTTGTTTATTCATACTTATCGGCTTGAGCATGGTCTTTTCAATGATAAGTTCAAAAAGTTTGAAAAATCATTTGCAATAATAGTTCAAGAGAAAACTCCACAGTAGTAGGGCACGTAAAACACAAAACATAAATAAATAATAACTAAAACATTTGAAGAAAGACTTAACAATTGAAATGCTTAATTATACACTACACTTCTTAACTTTGTGGTACTAATATCACTTAACAATACAGGCATATGTCAAGCATGATTCATCTAGTGATATCATATATGTACCTAATAGCATTAGATAACGTTCACTTCAACAAGTGTTTATAGCCAATTTTTTAGGGAGGAACAAAGTTGCACAAACAAAAAATCCCAAAAATAAAGTCTAAAAACATTTTAAATGAAATAAAGGTGCAAGAAAAAAATCTTGGTGTGACGTATTGGATTACTCAGACTTGACTTGCCAATAATTTGAAAACCACTAAAATTATACATTTTGACCCAGGTAATCAAACAAGAGGCATGCCTAGGGAGTAGATCAACCTCTTTAAATATCAAAGACAAAAATTTCAACCAAAACAACAAGAATATTTCAAAAATTGATTTACTTTTTAGATCAAGGTCTTATGCTTGAGAAGGCCTTTTTTAGATCCCAAATAGAAATAATAATTAGAAGATGTTAATCTACCACGTGACTCTAAGACAATTTTACCATGAAGATTCATGCTGATTAGAATGAGTAGATCTAGATCAATTTTGGATCAATCCATTATAATATGCACAAACCCTAATCTCGTGCTTCCAAAAGCACTCTATAAGTATTAGAAAAACTATCTTAAACACTTATAGGAGATCAAATCAGATTAAAAAAAGATGAATACGCAATCCTTCTAATCATTTGGCACTGCTATGAAGATGATAACAAAACAATGTAATAATTATAATACAAACCACTACCAAATGGAATAAAACTCCAAATATGGCTTATACTGATTATATGTCGTTCAAATAATTCATTAAAAATAGAAAAATTATGGTACATATAAGGTGGATCCCACTATGGGCAAGTGTTGATGCCCTTGATTGAGAGAAATGAACCAAAATTGCCTTCCTTGCCTCCCGATTTTGAGCTTGTCTTCAACCTTGCAGAAACACCAAACATATTATCTGAAATGATGTTTGAAGATCAATAACCAAAGCTCTGATACTATGCGAAAGTCTCATACACCAAAAGAGTTAGAATAAAAGTCGAATTGTCATACTATATTGTGGGTCCGATTAGTGGATTAGGACCAGTTGGCCTTTGCCACGAGGCAAGTCGATCGATGGGACACGCGTCCCGTCAATGGCAACCTAGTGTTGGAAATTAAGTCCACAATTTACTCCTTGGTGATAATTTCTATTTCAAGATTCTTCCTGCACTTTTATGATCATTGATCTAGGATCAGATGCAACCTACTTTGGTTCTATGTCTGCTCATCTGATACCTGCAGAAATCGCAGAACTCAGATAGCCGAACTATTCGAAGAACGACTACATCGGGCTTCCAGGTGATCTTCATCCATGGATCAAAGACTAAAGGGTAACAACAAATCTCCATTTTTAACAAGTTTGGAGAAATACACTATTTTTGCAACAATCTGCAAAATTTCACTATTTTTCGCACAGTTCGCATTTTCTCGAAAGACGAAAAATGCAAAGTGCCTGTCTACTTCGACAAAATAAAAGCTCGAAGTCAATTGTGGCATTTTTCCGAAAGCCAAATGAAAATGTAAATGATCAGGCTTTAATGTGGCATGGTGGATTTGGACACGTGAATTCAAGCTCACTTTCTTACATGTGTTGTAGTAATCTAATTGCTGGATTGTATTTCTCTCTTTCATTAGATAGGAAATCATTTTTCTATGAATCTTGCATCTATGGCAAACACTCTAGAAGCAAATTTTCCAAAACACACTCCGTCAAAACAAAGCACGTATTAGATCTTGTACATAGCGATCTTTGTGGTCCAATACCAACTCCATCCTTAGAAGATGCACTATTTTTTTATCACCTCCACAGATGATTATTCTAGATGGTCTTCAGTCATGTTTGTAAAACATAAATATGAAGTCGTTGAATGCTTCAAGAAATTCAAGGCCATGGCTAAGACCCAAACATCTTACAAGGTGAAAGCACTTCGAAATGATGGTAGCGACGAATACATCTCCAACAAGATGTCTGACTACCTGGTTGAACACGACATTCGAAGGCAATTTACAACTTCTTATTCACCTCGACAAAATGGGATTGCAGAAAGGAAGAATCAATTGTTTCTCAACTCAGCCATATCTATGCTACATTAGGCGCACCTGCCTGCAAAGTTTTGGACATAAGCTACTGCCACAACCTGTAACGTGCAAAACAGATCCGGCACAAAAGTCGTCAACAACAAGACTTCTTATGAAGTATGGCATGGACATAAGCCTAGTGTCAGCCATTTAAAAATCTTTGGTTGTATATGTTTTGTTCATGTTCCTAAATAGCTTAGGAAGAAGCTAGATCATAGGCCAAATCAATGCATTTCATTGGGTATCTTGATGAACATAAAACTTATTATGATCCATCCACCAATGTAGCATTTGTTTCAAGTGATGTAATCTTCAAGGAAGATACGTTCTATGACTTCAAACAACCATCGATAAAAGATTCTCTGTCATTTCATCCTATTTTACGCAGCATAGAATCTTCCAATAATGATGTTTATTCTACAAAATCTTTAACTACAGCTACAGAAGCCGAGCAGCCAACAGTACCTGTCATCATACCAGACCAAGATAGCTCGAGCAGATTTGGACAAACTCAAGAAGTAGTACCATTGCGCATTCTGGTCAACCAAATGTTCACAGATCCTCACGGACTTGAACAGTTTTTGAGAGGTATATACCTCAATCTTTCTGGACTTTGTCATAAGAATCATAGCCCCTAGTCGAAGCAATTAACTCCAAGGATGCTCTAAAGTGGCAAGAAGCTATGGAAAGTGAGTACAACTCACTTTTGACAAACCAGACCTGGACATTGGTCGACTTCCTCACTCACAAGAGAGTTATCGACAACAAGTGGATCTTCAAGAAGAAGATCAACTCTGATGGTTCCATTGCAAAATGGAAAGCACGGTTGGTGGCTAAAGGATTTTCTCAAGTCCAAAGAGTGGATTATCAAGAGATTTTTAGGCTTGTTATCAAAATGCAATAAATCAGGACTCTGATTGTGTTAGCAGTCACGGAAGACCTCAAGATGCATCAAATGGATGTCAAGACAGTGTTTCTCAATTACTACATCGAACAGGAGCTGTATACCTTCCAGCCAAAAGGATTCTAAGTCAAGGGCGAAGAGCACGAAGTGTGCAAGCTGTACAAAGCAATCTACAGTCTGAAATAGGTTGCAAGGGCATGGTTCAAAAGAATCAACTCTCATTTTATTCATTTGGGTTTTGTCAACAATTCAGCTAACTATAATGTTTATTCCAAGCATATAGGTGCCAGTTTAGTTCACATAGCTCTTTACGTAGATGATGCATTTATTTTGTCTAACGACACAGTCCTACTGCACACTACTGAGAGTGATCTGTCAAAGGAATTTGACATGATTGATCAAAGTGTTGTTCATTCTTTGCCAGGAATTCACATTACTAGAAATAGACTTCAAAAAAAGATCTATCTTAGCCAGCAAAAATATCTAAAAAAATGTTTTAAAAAAATTTCATATGTCTGATTGCAAACTGATTGATACACCAATGGATCCAAGTATTGTATTGACTAAACCTTCTTGTGCAGACACCGAAAGTGAAGTACTCAACTTAGCAAAGTACCCTTTTCATTCATTGATCGGATCTAGATGTATGTCATGCTATGCACTAGACTAGATCTAGCATACACTGTTAGCACGTTAAGTCAATTCATGTCTAATCCTAGGATCTCTCATTGGAAAGCATTAAAGAGAGTGATGAAATATATTCAAGGAAGTTTAGATCACATTTATATTATGATGGAAATATCAACTCACTCGTCCTGCGAGGCTACTCTGACTCAGATTGGAGAGAAAACGTCTCAACCAGAAAATCCACTTCCAGATTTTGTTTCTTTCTGGCAGGGGGACCGATTTTGTGGAATTCAAGAAAGCAGAAATCAAAGGTATTTCTTCGACCGAAGCAAAGTACATCGTAGCATGTCAAGCTTCAAAAGAAGCCATATGGATCAGGTTATTACTTCACGATTTGCATTTCACTCAGTTCAATGCTACCACCATTATGTGTGACAATTTGAGCTATATTTCACAATCACTGAATCTCAGATTTCATGGCAAGTCTAAGCACGTAGAAATCCAATATCACTTCATTCGGGAGAAAGTTTTCCCAAGGCAAATGATTCTTCAATACTGCTCCACAACAGAAATGGTTGCAGACATCTTCACCAAAGTGCTTCCCAAGATCAATTTCCAGTACATGAACATGACGAAGACACCAAGGCACCAACCGTGACCTTAAGGGGGGACTATTGGAAATTAAGTCCAAAGTTTACCCTTGGTGATAATCTATATCATTGGAATGCAAGAAACTCATGTATTCCAACGATTTTGAGCTATTTAACCTTACCACCAAGGCACTGCCCAAAGGCACCACAAGGAATCGCCAAGGCACAACAGGGTCAACTGTATGGTCACTATATGAAGACCAACTACCAAGGCACCGCAAGAATCAACATGTGGTTGCGATAAAAGTGTCATCCTATCATACTCCCGAAGACTTATGTACACATTGTACATTTGTCATTTTAAGTCAAATACCTCCTAAGCACAACGAAGTACTTAGTTAGATGTAAAACATTTACTATAACTATTTACATGGATGTAGTGTATAAATACATCTTCATCATGCACTCTAAATCATGCTCCGCCAATAGAGTGAATGATATCGAGCATCCAAGGTACGTCTCCATTTTTCAGGCTGTAATGTATTTAGTGTTGTTCAAGCTTTCATTGTAATATAGAAGCAACACGTTCTTCCTTGTTCACTCACTCTGATCAGATCATGGACGTCAATCTTTCCTTAGTATCTGATCAGATGATGGCCATCTTTGACGCCTGAGGAACTTGCATTATCATTTTACATTCTGAACTGAACTTTGTTCTGAATCTGATTTACAGTAATACACACCTCTTCTAATCTCTTCAGTGGATTGTACTCATTTTTATTTGGGTATGAATCAATTTTTAATATCCTGTGAGTGAGAACGCATGAGCTGTGAATCCATTTATGCATTAACAATCTTTTAGACTGTTCTTGCTAGCAGCCCATAACAATGAGAGAGTTGTTCCATAAATATTTTCTTCTCTTTTTGTCCGTTCCGTCCTCTCACCCTTACACCTAGGCCATGCATGGGTTTCCAAAGAAGAAACTATATTTACAATGTATTTTGGTTTTGAGAAATACTGTTGCTATGTGAGCTTGGTGTGGGAGAGTGTTTTCTCGTGTATATTACTGTTTATTGTGATCTATGATCCTATTTTAAGCAAATTTTAACTTGGTATCAGAGCGAAACAGGGATTGTACATAGTACAAAGTAGCCGAGAGCTTTGTTTGGTGAATCTCTCTACACACTTTTCTACTAGTTCTACTTACAATGATAATAGGTTCCTATCATCCTACAGCTGACATGGCTTTGCTACTCTTCACGATCCTACGGTTTGCAGTATAATGGTGATGTACCCCCCCTCGCCTGGCAATTGGCACATCTACAGTCTGATTTTGATCCTTTACTGATAATGGAAGCTCAACTTAAATCCGAGTTCTGTCAAGACTCATATACCTACGTTCTACGGTCTATTTCAGATTTTTTTTGGTTTCTTATAAAATGCATATTATTACTAATCTAATCTAAGCAAGAAATAGAGAATGAGATTGAATCTAATCCTACTGAAATCACCAAAATCAACAAAACAAAATCTAACTAAGAACTACAAATCCTACGTAGTGTTTATTACAAATATCACTCAACATTTGTAATGAGATCTCCTCAGGGAGTCAAGCACAAAGCAGCATCAAATGAGAATGGGTAAGATCTGCCACTAAGCCCTGCATACCTATCTGATATTAATCACAAAACCAACCTTGGAAGAAGGAAAAAACAACAACAACAGATTCATACACAAGTACTCAAACTAAATGCATGAAAATGGAGCATAGAATGAAATGCAAATAGAAGGATTTTCAATCATTAGTTCAACAACATCTCGTTACAATATCTTATGCTTGGAAACTCGTGGAGGGGGCCTCTATGTATACCCACGAGTTAGTGATCCATTTCTATTACAATTTGGATTCCACCTCTTACATGATAATAGGAGGCCTCTTCATTAAAAACACAACTTCAATAGTTGTTTACTTCTGGATGAAGTCAATTGGTAAAACTTATCGCTTAGTGTACTTTCCAAACCTGAGTTTGTACATAGATTAATGATTAAAAAATAGGTTTATCTCTGAGTACTTGTTTAACAAGTAAGTCAGACTAAGGATAATGATTTTCTCGGTGAATATTGAAAGTCTTGTAATTCTTTCATGTTTTGAGAACAAAACTAGATTAAGAGGAGAAGAATGTTTTGTTCACGTCCTTAACATAGGATTCATTATAGTCCTAGACTTGGATACCTGGTACTTCACTGAATCGAGCTTATTAGTTATGCCACATCATACTGGATGTGACCCGCACGTAATTAATAACCTTGTGAGGCCTAGACACACTAATTGGAGTTAGTACAAGGTTTGGGACCGTATATGCATGTGAAAGATGAATCTATGTATAGGGAAGCTAGGACCTTGCATTACCACATGCACAAGGTGTTCTAGAGCTTATATAAGGAGGCCAAACTCGCCCTACTACACCATCATTTGCCAAGATGTCTCTCTACTCTCATGCTTCCTATTGGCTTGGGGGTGAAGCTTCTAGAGATTATTGATTGGTTGCTTCTACTTGGTTGGGAGATTTCTCCAATAGTGTGTTCTCTATTGTTTTGTCTTGTAAGCAGGATCTTGAGGAGTCGTCTCTTACAGATTGGTTGCTTCTACTTGGTTGGGTGGTTTCTCCATAGTGTGTTCTCCATTGTTCTATATTGTAGGCAAGATCTTGAGGAGCTTTCCCTTACATTGGTATCAAAGCAAGGCTTACGAAGATCAGAGAACTGTTGCTTTTCATCGAAATTTTGGTGTGGATCAATTGGTATTCTCATCCAGGTGGAGAACAAGGTTGCAAGTGGGTGTATTCTCCCGGTTTCAGTTTGCATGTTGCTAAGATCCATTTCTCTGAATTTCTTTTTAGGTTTTATGGAGAATTTTCCTTGAAAGCTAATTTTTGATGCTTTTTTGGAGCTTTTTCTTATGTAGCTCAAATTTTATGTAGATCTGAATTTTTCGGCAAGTGTACTTTCATTTCAGAGATCATTAATGATGAAATTATTGATTGATAGTTGATTTAACTGGTATGAATGCAGCTAACTTAGTTAATCTATCCACAACAACCCAAATATAATCATTTTATTGTTGGTTCTTTGGAAGTCCAACTAGAGCCAACAACAAAATCCATCAATATGCTTTCCCATCTCTTATCAAGGATATCCAATGGATGCAACAAACCACTAGCCTTGAGACATTTAGCCTTAGCTAGTAGACAGGCCTTGCATTTAATCACGTATGACTCGACGTACGGCTTGAATTTTGGCCAATAAGACTCTTCTAACCAAGTCAAGAGTCATGTGTATACTGAGATGTCTTGCACAGGGTATGTCATGACATTCAAATGAAATCTTGCATTTGAGCTCATCGTCCCTAGGTACACAAAATTTTTCATTCCAAAATAACAATCCCTCTCGAATGGTATATTTGTTCAACAATCTTCTTATATTCTTTGCTAGTTGAGACCTCTGTGAATTCATCTCAACAATGTCCTCATTTCTTCCGATCTGAACAATGTTCCAAATACAACCAACATGGGAATCATTTTCATATTTTTTTCTTCTCATGAAATCCCAAGGCATAGTGGTCGCCAAACTAACCAAATGGCATAACGGCAGGCATCACGTCAATGATGTGGACCCTCAGGTGCCAACGACACGAAAAGGGTGTAGTAAGATTCCTTCCTCTTGGACAAGTCTCGGAGGTGAAACTGAAATGGTAATCATCCCCAAGGATCAAATTTATTAATTTTGGAAGATGTTACATTCATACATAGATTGACTGGTCTCAGGGCCACCAACATGTGCTAGGCATTGTGCTTGGCTCACATTAGTAGAGGAAGATGAGAACTAGCAACTCGATTCATGACGCTGGTTGAGCTACCCAAATTTCTGTCTACTGGATCCCCCTATAATTTTGTTGTGATTTGATGCACCCCCTCTGTCTAGCTCTCGGATATGGGTCCTAGGAGTTGTCCTGGCAGACAGAGTCAAGGCCTCTATTTAGTATTAATAAAAAATCAACTTTTTTAAAAGAAGAGGTGAAGTGATGGGTAAATTATTATAATCGCCAAGTGAAAATCTCCTTGGATCCTGTTACATGCAATCAAGAGGACTCGTGTGGAGCAAAATCACCCAACTAACAGGAAATGGCTAGTCAAAACCCTAACCACTTCACCCTTAAGCCAAGGTGATTGAATGCAAGAGAGTTGGGAATCGTGGCTTCTGAAATTAGAAATACAATGAGGAGATGGGTGACTTCCAATAGGTTATATACTCTCCAAAAGCTATAATATATTCGCTCTAGAATCCCTCCAATCCTATCAAAAGTATTTAACTTCCTATTCTTGCACAAAAGTTGTCAATCACCATGCAAAAGCTCCATAGGTCCAATTAGAGTACTTGGGCTCTCATAAGATTATTAATTACATTATTGACCAGGCCCGGAATGATGTGGTGTAACTAATGAGCTTATACACTGGAGTACCGGCTATCCATGTCAGGAATTATTCTGAATTCCATCTACATGACATGGACATAACATAAATTCTGTTATAGGATCTATTAGTTGCACAATTTTCAGATAAGAGAAACTCTCTAGAAATTCTGAAACAATCTGGAACTAGAGGTGGTTTGAGATTTGAATTTATTATAAGTAGTATTGAGTAAGATCTCAAGTTAATAATCCCAGTTGGTAGAGATAGGAGTAAGTTTGATCATGGAATGTTTGTATTGAATCAACTTAATCTTAGTTGGAGTACTAGGACTAGGGAGTGGTTGATTAAGCGGGAGAGGGAGAAATTTGGTGGTAAGAGGTAAATTGGGTTGGAAAACTCATGAGAGAGAATGCGTTCTCAGTCTCAGATATTTCCCAGATATGTTATTTACTCATGAGGAATATTATTTTTAGTAGTTGAGTTACAAGATTCTCATTGAGATATGAGAGTAACATATGCATATTTTGGAGGAATCTACCAAATATGGACATATGTGTATGTACTGGATCATAGTGAGATTGTTCTCATATGTACTAATCTTGTATGGATCTACTATGTATTCTTGGTTACTAGGGATATTTGGTGCACTTAACCTAGTCAGTGAACATAGACATATTATCAAGTATTGTGATGAACAATTACTTGCAGAGTTAACAAATGTTGTTATGAAAATTATTTGTTAACTTAAAAGTGAGTTGAATAAGGACCTAAATGTGGTGTTATACTAGTACAATTAAGATTTGCACCTGGACATTTGAGATTTTTGAATCATTAGCAATTAATTTGAGTAGTTGGTTCACTCTTGTGGAAAGTTAATTGGTGAAACGGACTGTGTGAAGAGAATTCACTGGAAACTATCTGTAAGTTATATTGCTTGTAAGACGCATGATTTGTGAGTCATTTGGATTTATCAGAAAAAAATTATGTGCATAGGATATACAATATTCTTGGTACGGAGTATTTCTCATAGGGAGATCAACGGAGATCTGACAAGATCCAAGTGGGATCCAGATCCAAGTGGGATCCAGATCCAGATAGGATCCAAAGGATAGCAGATCATCAGATAAACAACAATCAGCGTACCTTCCAAATAAGTGACGACAATCTTGAGTTAAAGCAGCAAATTAGAGGTAAAAATCACTTAAATTGATGGATCAGCTACCAATTGTCCATCATAACTCTCGGAGAACTCTCCATAGTCAGATCTGATGGTGTACCAGTCTGCAAGAGCTATGGATCAGAGAATCTCAAGATCTCACCAAAAAACACCAAAAAAGAGCACCTTTTCCATGATTTTTTGATATCCCTTGGGAACTGACTCTTGAGACTTTGTCAGTCACTTCATCTGACTCAGATACATCTATAAAAATATTTGCAAGAGTTACTAATAGAATAATCATCAAATTTGTGTGTCTACGAGGGTTCAGAGCAACAGAAACTAAGGAACCTTCGCAAGGCATTAAGATCTACAAACCAACCTTCATAGACGACATAAATGAAATTAGAGTAGTGAAATTAGCTTGCCTACATCTTCTGATCTTGAATATCCAACATTTGGAGCAAGTTGTGCTAGAGTTCCTTTCATGTGAGAGTTCAACCTTCGTAGAACCTTCGCAGGGCAGCCAAATCACCTTATGAACCTTCGTAGACTTCACTGAGGTCTTAGAATATTGTGATGAAGGTCCCTGCAAAATTTTGGTTGGAACTGAGTTGGGGAAAGTGCACTTCTCCTATAACACACTCTAATTTTCGCTATATAAGAGGGAAATTTGAGTCATTTGGCGTTTCATTCAGCGAAGCTTTGTCGAAAAATCCAACAAAATTTCAATGTGATCGAATTGCAATGAAATTCTCACCAACCTTCATCAGCTCTCATAGCCACCTGTTACACACTCAGTGCCACCATTTCCACCTTCATTCTCATGATTTTCACCTTTTTGCAATTTTTTAAGCCTTTAACCGGTTTTTGATGCCTTTTCCTCCTTCTTGAGCTCATTTTCACCTTTTTTCCATCCTCTCATTTCTATCCCATTCACACAAGTAAACCCAGAGGACTTGCAAATCTCACCTAACACCCTCCACTAGACGAGCCTCTTTGATAATTCTTCCCTAACACACGCCTCTATTCTCGACACCACCCTGCAATTCCCGACTTCATTCCAACAAGGTGTTGAGGGCGATAAATTATTGTCTGATGACGCATTTACTCAGACAATGTACACATGTTCACCTCTGCACGCTGATTCTACACATCCAAAGGATAAGGTTGAGCCCAAAAATCTTGTTGAAGATGATGCACAGCTGCAGAATTCCACCACCGCAACAGCCATCGCCCGCACAACAACCCATATCGGCGGTCCCTACAGATCTATACTCGGCACACCAAATTTTGAACACTTTTGTCCAGGAGGCGGTTGCAACCAATGCAATAATGGATGTCCGGATAGTAAAACTGGCGACAGACAATACGAAGCTACGAGCAGAACTCACCAAACTCTAGCAGACCTGTAGTTAGCAAGTCAACATGAGCAAGCGCAAAAGGACGAGGTCCTTAAATTGAAGAAGCACGAAGATAGCCTCCAGACTAAATCACGGGCCTCTCTAAGGTAGCCATGGAGCCCCCCTTCATAGCTCCAAGTGTCATGTGCCAAATCTAAGCAAATAGCAATCAAAATGGAAGTAAAGCTAAGAGCAAGAAAAGTATGTAGCATTCAAGATAGCATACCAATAGAAAGCTAGAAACAATGAGATTACAATGGAATTGCATTAGCAATGAAAGTAAGAGTACAATCAACGGAAATGGAGAATTGATTCATGTGGATAGGGCACATGACACCTAGCAATGGAGATCCCTATGGCTTGCATTCACAAGAAAGCTATAAGCTCTCACTTGCAAATGAGCCAAAAGATTCAAAACTTGATGTCTCTTGCCTAGTTATAGACAATGCTCTTACTTAACTAAACAGAACTATCTTGAAGGATAGTTAGCCCTTGTTAAGTAGTATTTAGCCTACATTGGGCCCTTAGTGGCCTATTATCCTTAACAATAGCTTTGAAAGGCCTAAAGAGAGAACCGCCTTGTTCTTAAGGCTAATAGCTCCTTTTGGGCCTACAAAGCTTACATTGGATATTATCTTGCATGTATAAGCATGGATGTACTAAAAGTACATGACACTCCCCTTACTTAAACATTTTTGTCCTCAAAAATGAAGACATCCACTTAGTAACCTAGTGATACAATTCAAATTGTATCGACAGAGAATGTCGTTTTCAATAGCTTCACGGTAATAGACGTGGTCACTTTTGAATAAAAGAGTTGTTGACCCAATAATTGTCTTCATCGGAAAGGTTCTTCCAATGAATTAGATATTCTTTGATTAGCTTTCCATTTCGCAATACCTTGCCCTGATATCCCACAATTTCGGCTGGTTCCAGAACCAAAATATGATCCAATGGTGGTAGGGTAGCAGTTGCAGTTGAGTACTCTCCCAAACTCCTCTTTAGAAGAGATACATGGAGCACACGATGTATACGGGTTGTTGATGGTAGATCCAGTTTGTAATTCAACTTGATCTTCTTCACAATCTTGAAGGGTCCATAAAATATGGGAGCTAACTTTTCGCTTTGAGTTTTCTTCAACTTAGTGTATCTATAAGGTTGCAAACTTAAATAAACATAATCCCCTTCAACAAAATCATGAAAAGTCCATTTTTGATCAGCATTGCTTCATTCATATCCTGCTTTAATGTGCTCTAGATTGGCTCTCAAAATATCATTTATGTGTTGAACCAGGGTCCACAACTGCTGGAACTACAACCTCTAACAAATCCGCACTAATGGGTTGTAATGGTTCATGGCCATATAATGCAAAGAAATGTGTCATACCGATTGATACATGTGGAGTGCTATTATAACAAAATTCGACGAGGTACAGCCAATCGACCCACTTTGTTTGGTGATCCGACACAAAAATGTCACAAATAACACTCCAACCATTGGTTGACCCTTTCTATTTGTCCATCAGTTTCCGGATGCAATGAAGTACTTAAGCACAATTTAGTGCCCAACTTGTCCATTAAGACCTTCCAAAAAGTGGAAATAACTCTGTTATCTCTATCATTCACTATCTCCTTCGGTATTCCGTGTAACTTGAAGAAATTCTTCAAGAAAATTTGTGCTACTTGGGCTGCACTATCAATAGTTTTATAAGGTAGGAAATGTGCATATTTTGTAAGCCGATTCACCACCACATAGATATCATCATATCCCCTAGTCGTTGTTGGCAAATAAGGTATAAAATCCATGCTAATACTTGTCCAACGTTGTGTAGGAATAGATAGCAGATGCAATAAACATGGTTGCTTGACACGTTCCACCTTATTCACTTGACAAGGGATGCATTCCTGCACATACGTATATATTGCTTTCTTCATACCAGCCCATTTGAATAGCTTCCAGATGGTTTGATATGTCTTCAACATTCCACTATGCCCAGCACTTGGAGATGAGTGTAGCTCATATAATACTTGCGGAATGAATTTGGATTTAGGAGCAAGCACAACTCTAGAATTGTCATACAACAATATTTGTCCTTGCTTCTTATAACAAGGATGAACAATTGAATTAAATCCTTGCAATTCCTCCCAAATCTCCTTTAAATATGGATTCTCCATATACTCTGCTTGAATGTCTTTTATGCAATCTGCATTTAATGCAGTTATTGCGAAAACTGTGCCAAATCTCAAATTTCACCACAACATTTTGTGCTCTACCGTTAAAGGAGGATCCAAAATTTCATTTTGACGTTCCCCAAGTATGTCGCATATTCCTCTATAGATTATGAAGATGCATTGATCTGTAAAGACCATATTCTTGATAGCGCATCTGCAACTACATTGTCCTTTCCTTTAAGATATTCAATGTTAAAATCATAATATTGAACCTGTGACAACCATCTCTTTTGCTTATCATTCAATTGCTTTTGGCTCAAGAAATATTTCAAGCTATGATGGTCACTTTTAATCAAGAATTTAGAACCATGTAAATAGTGTCGCCATTTCTTGAGGGCATGCACAATTGCCAACATCTCTTTATCATGAGTAGGATATGACGTCGGGCCACAAATGTTTGAATGTACAACATCTAACAATCCTCTAGCAGTATGCTGATGGCTTGATCTAGATGGTTTTCTAGTATGTTTACCAACTAAACAGTCTTTACAAACATGTAACTCGACTTTATTATTAGGATAGTCTAGATCAAGAACAATAGAATGTTTAGACATTTGTTGTACATAAGCATGATTCAAGTGACCAAGTCTATAATGCCAAAGTAAACTTTTATTTTCTTGAATGGAAGTACTGAGCGCCTGACTAGAGGCAGAAAAGCAATGACTTAATCTATACAAGTATCCATGCCTCTTTCCGAGTGCTAGGATCTTGTCTTTCCTATCAACTACTTTGCATTGATCACATTCAAATTCTACTTTATGTCCTAGATCTGTGATTCTGCTTACATAGACCATATTTGTAGACAGATTGGGTACATAAAGGACTTTAGAAAGTAGCTTAGACTGATCATTTGCAAAGCTTAATCTTATAGTATCTTCGTCTTTAATAGCTTGTGTGCTATTATCACCAAGGTGAATATATTTGTTGGTACTGTAGAGTGTATAGGACTCGAAACAGCCAATGAGGCTGGTTGTATGCTGAGTGGCACCAGAATCCAGGAACCAAGAACTGTTGTTAGATGCTCCTTGATGGCTGGTCATGAAGGCATCATGATCCGCTTCTTGAATAGGTTGTGGAGCTTCTATAGCTGCATTGGCCACTTAATTTGACTGTCCCTTGCTGTTGTTCTTTGTTTTTGGTATCCGACAGTCTTGAATCTCGTGGTTGTTTCTCTTGCAGTATCTGCAGAACAGCTTCTTCTTAGTCTGCGGATTTGATTGTTCTTTGTGATGTATTGGTTTCTGGTCTTGCTTTGATTGCTTCGGACCCTTCTTCTTCTTCTGCTTAGTCTGGCCTCTGTTGGTGTACAAGGCGTGAGAAATAGCTGAGGAACTGGAGGCTTCGTTCCTTCGCGTGTCTTCTTGCAACAACATTGTAATGACTCTTGAAAGAGTCAGCTCTGGATGCGTTGTGATGATCATCACCCAACTGTCGTATGAGCTTGGCAAGCTTGTAAGCAATTTCATTACTGCGTCTTGATCATCAATGACAGATCCGACAGTGGCCATTTGTTTCAGCAGGTTCTTGAACTGGTTGATGTGATTTTGCAGGGAATCACCATTTGCCATCTTGAGGGAGTAAAATTTCTTCTTGAGATGTAGCTTGGAAGCTATAATGTGCGCAAGATGTCCCAGACTTCCTTGGAAGTCTAAGCTTCGGACACATGGCTGATCTGAGTATTTGAAATGTTGAGGATGATCAGCACAAATGCCTTTTCATCCTTCAGCTTCCATCTAGAGATCGTTGCGTCGTCAGCTTCGGGTATTCCCTCTGCACCTATAACAACGTCATACAACTCCTTAGCCATTAGCATGGTTCTCATCTTAAATTTCCACAAATGGTAATTGGCTCCATCAAGCTTGTCCATGATAGGACTGGCTTGGAAATCCATGTGGAAGATTAGTCTAGGTGATAGTAGTAACTATCAGTGACTTAAGTATGAAAATTTGGTGCTAAATTACAAAACAAGAAAGCAATTGTCCTATCGGCTAGTAGGGTCAGGTTTTGTGGGAAGCTTATCAGGCTATAGAAATAGCTCTGACATAAAACCGCTTGAGAAATCAGATTGTTTCTGATGTTAAAGCTCTAAAATAATCAGAGAATAGTAACCTACGACTCTGATACCATGTCGGAAGAAAAAAAATTGATAAACCGATTTCTCTTCTCGGTGCGTGCACTACCGGTGACTTTGTAGGCGAACACAAGAATATGATAATTTTAAAGTTTTAATGCGCGATCGTAGTGGAAGCGAAAAGCAACACCCAGACAAATCAAATAGACAGCCAAATAGAATGTAGAAAAGCATTGCAGTATTGACATGAATTTGAAAATCAGACAAAACTGTAATCAGATCAAGTATAACGAAACATACAAGCCAATAATGCAGGTGGGCACAAAACAATAGTGGACGTACTGAGTGCTTCACAAAGCTAATCACAAACTGTTAAAAATTCACAATTCTAGCTTGACTAGTTTTGGTCATATGACTTGTAAATAGTTAGATGGTCATGATGTGGCTTGTCACACGTGCCAAATAGCATATGATTCCATTCATAAGGATGTTCTCAAGTAGACCTAAGTGTTAGAACCTTTGGAATGAGTCCAAATTATGCTTAGATACAAGGGAGAAAAAATAGGAGCTATTTTTGGTAATTTTTGCATTGTTGAGGGATCTCCAAGATTCCAACCCTAACTTGGTAGGGATGAAAGATCCACCAAAATTAGCATTAGGGATAGGTTTAGGGCTACTCATACCTGTCCAAAACCGTGATGGATCATGTATATATAGGTGATGATATCTCACCAAAATCAATCAAGCAATTTCATGTTTTTTCTCTCATAATGGTGCAATTGCTCTCTATGTTCATAATTGTTTGAGTACTTGTGATTACTAATGATTATAGGATTGAATGTAGGTCTGGTGTACAGTACTCAGACTGTGGGAGGCCGTACTTTCACACGTGTGAAGCCTTCTTCAAGGATTTGGGCCATTTAGTGAGGTTCAAGCATAGGTTTTTGATGGATTTTGATGGTTCAACTTGTGCTAATCTTATGAAATCATAATCTATTGTTTTCCTCATCATTTCAAGTGTTTTAGGATCCTTATTTGCTGTAATTTTTACATGGTATCAGAGCCTAAAGGCTGAAATGAGCTAAATCCTTGGTTTTCATTCAATTTGATCACAATTTTTGATCTAAATCTTGTGTAGATTGGATCTTAGCATCTAGTATTGATTCTAGAACTCAAAGTGAGTCAAATACATTGGAGATTGGTGTTGTGTGACTTCATTTGCAGGTGTTTAGGTGTCTAAAACCAGAGGCAAAGTTGAATTCAATTCACATTACCAAGATAGCAAGTTTTGCTTGCTCCAAGCATTGATTTCTAAGCGAGTTTTGGAGGTGATTTCATAGAGGAGGCTTTCTAGCATTCAAGGAGAGGGAAGATCAGAATTTTGGGGACTCTTCAAGGCTGTTCTAAGGTGTAGTAGGCACCTCCTAAAGTGATTTAGGTTCAGTCCAACCATTGCTTGACTTATGCACCAAATTAGATCAATTTTTCATCAATTTTGATCATTTTTTGCTTGTGATTGGATAGTAGATTGTGTTGCATCCTCATTAAGTTCCATTTAGATCTTTTACAAGTGATTTTGGAAGTATATTAGGTTGCTGAAATTAACTCTTGATCAGATCATTTGGAAGCTTTAATGTTCTTTATAGAAAGAGGGGCAATTCTACTAGTATTGTCTACTTCAATCAAGCAAGTGCATTGTTTCTAGTATTCTATGATTTGATTTTGTTAGAGATCATTCTTAGATCTTTATAGGAAGTCTATTACTGATCTTTTCAGGTCCCTAAGAAGTGGGATAAGGTAGACCTTCAATCAAATCAATAGAAGTAACCTTCATTTGTGTCAAGTCCTTGATTAGGAGACTAGATGGCATCTATAAATGCATATCTTTTGGATACTAATGAAAGGCTCAACAAAACTAACTATTCCATATGGAAAGTTAGAATGGAATCTATCATGATCATGCAAGATCTGATGAAAATTGTAAATGGTAAGGAGGGTGAACCTATTCATCCTCAAGAAAAAGCCAAATACATCAAGAGGTGCAATGTTGCACTACATTGCATAAAAATGAATGTTGCAAATGAACTCTTAAGAGAGGTAGGAGATTGCACTTCAGCTCAAGATGCTTGGGAGACTTTGCAAAAGGTCTATGAATCCAAGAACCAAACTAGAATGTTAGCTTTGAAGAATCAAATCTATAGAAGCTATCAAAAGAAAGGAGAGAGTGCACATACTTTTGTCCTAAGAGTAAAGGAATTGAACAAAGAGCTAGCCTTTATAGGTGACCCTATCAAGGATGAAGAGCTTGTTCAACTCATATTGAATGGACTAAGCTTTGAATTTGACAATTTGGTTCAGGGATATGCAATTATGGGTAAGCTACCCATACTTGAAGAACTCCAAGGCACACTCATGGCCGAGGAATCAAGAAGGAGCCAAATGCAAGAGAGGATGGATAGGCTTTCCATCCAAGGTGGAGATGACCAAGCTCTCTTCACCAAAGGCAAAGGCAAGTCCAAAGGCAAAGGATCAACATTCAAGAAGTCTACAAAGCTTGAGGATCAAGAAGGACCCCCAAAGGCATCTCCATCAACCACCAAAGTCAAGAAGGACAAATCAAAGGTGAAGTGCTACTATTGTAGCAAGATGGGGCATTATGCCTCGGAATGCTTCAAGAGGAAGCAAGATCAAAGCCAAGCCAACATGAGCAAAGAGGAGGAGGAGGAGAGTTCACATGAGGACTCTCTCATGATGTCCATATTTTCTTCAACAAGCTTCAAAGGAGAAGATCCTTGGTGGATTGACTCGGGTGCTAGTTCACACATGACTAGTAAAAGGGAGTTTTTCTCTTCTCTCTTATCTTATGATGGACCTATAAAGTCTATCTATACAGCAAATGATGAAGCTTGTAAGATTGAAGGAGTTGGTAGCATTCCCCTTTGCTTAGGATCTTCCAAAAAGATCAACATAGAAGGTGTTTTGTACATTCCTACAATAACAAAGAATCTACTAAGTGTTGGCCAAATGGTAGACAATGGTTTCAATGTTGACTTTGCTTCAAATGAATGTTTCATCAAGAAGAAGGATAAGATAGTGGCTAAGGGCACTAGACTTGGCAAACTTTATAAGCTGGATGCATTTGTGGATACTAATGTTGTCATGTTGGCCGAGAAGAGCAAGATATCTACCTTTATTTTATGGCACAAAAGACTTGGACATGTCAACTCGGGTTCCATGGAGGCTATGATCAAGGAGGAGTATGCTTTAGGCCTACCAAGGTCTATTGGGAAGGAAGACAAGGTTTGTGAAGCTTGTGCCTTATCCAAGGCACATAAGAAGGTGTTTCCTAACTCCATCACAAAGTCATCTCATCCTCTTGAACTCATACACTCGGATGTGCACATTGCTAGCACCAAATCTAATGGAGGTTCATCCATGTTTTTAACCTTCATTGATGACTACTCAAGATATTGTTGGGTGTTCTTACTTTCCTTCAAGTCTCAAGTATTTGATACTTTTGTAAAGTTCAAGTTGTTTGTGGAAAAGCATCATAATCATAGCATCAAGATTCTTAGAAGTGACAATGGTGGAGAATTCATCTCAAATGAGTTCAAGGCCTTTTGTGAGGAGGAAGGGATCAAGAAAGAGACTTCTTGTCCTTACACTCCTCAACAAAATGGAGTTGCTGAAAGAAGGAATAGAACATTATGTGAATGTTCTAAGGCTTTAAGATTAGATGCTTGTCTGCCCAAATCCTTTTGGGGTGAGTCTCTTGTATGTGCAAACTACTTGATGAATAGGGTGTCTTGCAAAGCAATTGAAGGCAAAACTCCTTATGAGATGTTGTATGGAAAGAAACCCAATCTTAATCACTTGAAAGTTTCTGGGTGTATATGTTATGTGCATGTGCCATTGGAAACAAGAACCAAGGAGGATCCATCTTCCACAAGAGGGATCATGCTTGGATATGCAAGCTCAAGCAAGGGCTACAAAGTCTATCTCCCATCCTTGAACAAATTTGTTGTTTCAAGGGATGTCATCTTTGATGAACATCATATGCATATGCTTGAAGAATGCTCAAGTGCTCCAACAATCAAGAAGAAGATGGCCGAGGAGCAAGATATTGGTTTTGAGGAGGAGCTCATGGAGGAGCAAGCACCAAACCCACCTATCACACCAAGGAGATCTTCAAGGGCAAAAGTGGAGCCATCAAGGCTCACATATCAAGGCAAAGGACAGCAAGTTGAGGGTATTTCATCCACTTCTTATGCTTTATCTAGTTTTGAAGAACCGTCTAATGTTGAAGATGCATTGAACTCCAAAGAATGGTATAAAGCTATGTTGGATGAGTATGATGCCTTGATTGAGAATGAAACTTGGTTGCTTGTTGAGAGACCTCAAAGGAATGTAATAGGATGCAAGTGGGTCTTCAAGCTTAAGTTGAATGCAAATGGGAGTGTTAACAAACATAAAGCAAGATTAGTTGCAAAAGGTTATGCTCAAGAGAGAGGGATAGACTATGAGGAAACTTTTGCACCCGTGGCCAAGATGGTCACAATAAGATTAATCATTGCACTTGCATCACATTTTGGATGGATTCTATGTCAAGTGGATGTCTCTAATGCTTTCTTGAATGGTTTTTTGGAAGAGGATATCTATATGGAGCAGCCACAAGGGTTCATCAAGCATGGAATGGAGAACAAAGTATGCCATCTCCAAAGAAGCATCTATGGCTTGAAGCAAGCCTCGAGATCTTGGAATTCAAGACTACATTGCTATCTTATTTCACTTTATTTTGTTCAAAGTGAATATGATCCCACTCTTTACATTAAGTTTGATGATGTTGGTATTGTACTTTTACTCATTTATGTAGATGACATCATCATTAGTGGAAATAGTGTTGATGGTGTTGAAAAAATCAAGATAGATCTATCCTTAGAGTTCAAGATGGTAGATCTAGGGTGTCTTCACTTCATCTTAGGCATAGAAGTACTTAGAGGGTCTGATTTTATCTTTATAAGTCAAGTAAACTATGCTCAAAGTCTTTTGAAGAAGTTTAAGATGGAAGTATGCAAAAGTGTTGACACACCAATGGAGCAAGATGTAAAAGTGCCAAATGAAGATGATGAAAGATCCTTCATGGACATCACTTTGTTTAGGCAACTTATAGGTTCCTTAATGTGGATCACTATAACTAGACCAGATCTTAGCTTTAGTGTATGTAGGTTGAGCCAATCCATGCAAAAGCCATTGAATATCCATTGGAAAAAGGCTAAGAGGATTCTAAGATACATCTCGGGTACATTGGATTTTGGGATTCTATATAGAGGAGATGTGATTAACCTTCATGCATTTAGTGATTCAGATTTTTCAGGGGACAAGAGGGATAGGAAATCAACAAGTGCCTATTCAACTTTCATAGGAGAAGGTGTGGTTTCATGGCTTTCAAAAAAGCAAGAAACTATATCTCTATCTTCAACCGAGGCCGAGTACAAAGCTTTGACAACCACTACAAAGGAGGTACTTTGGATCAAGAGATTATTGGTGGAACTAAAGATCATGGATTCAGAGGAGGCACCAATCATCTACAATGACAATATATCAGCCCAACACCTTGCATCTAACCCAATCTTCCATGCAAGATCTAAGCACATTGAGATATGCCATCACTTTGTGAGAGAAATGGTGCAAGCCAAGGAGATTGCTTTGGAGCATGTTCCAAGCAATGAATGTGTAGCTGATCTACTTACTAAACCACTTCAAAAGACACCTTTTATGAAGTTCAGATCATCACTTGGAGTGATTAGTAAAGTAATGATCGAACCAAGCTAGATAGTGAGGAGGAGTGTTAAAAATTCACAATTCTAGCTTGACTAGTTTTGGTCATATGACTTGTAAATAGTTAGATGGTCATGATGTGGCTTGTCACACGTGCCAAATAGCATATGATTCCATTCATAAGGATGTTCTCAAGTAGACCTAAGTGTTAGAACCTTTGGAATGAGTCCAAATTATGCTTAGATACAAGGGAGAAAAAATAGGAGCTATTTTTGGTAATTTTTGCATTGTTGAGGGATCTCCAAGATTCCAACCCTAACTTGGTAGGGATGAAAGATCCACCAAAATTAGAATTAGGGATAGGTTTAGGGCTACTCATACCTGCCCAAAACCGTGATGGATCATGTATATATAGGTGATGATATCTCACCGAAATCAATCAAGCAATTTCATGTTTTTTCTCTCATAATGGTGCAATTGCTCTCTATGTTCATAATTGTTTGAGTACTTGTGATTACTAATGATTATAGGATTGAATGTAGGTCTGGTGTACAGTACTCAGACTGTGGGAGGCCGTACTTTCACACGTGTGAAGCCTTCTTCAAGGATTTGGGCCATTTAGTGAGGTTCAAGCATAGGTTTTTGATGGATTTTGATGGTTCAACTTGTGCTAATCTTATGAAATCATAATCTATTGTTTTCCTCATCATTTCAAGTGTTTTAGGATCCTTATTTTCTGTAATTTTTACACAAACTGTAAAGGTTATGAACCTATTACTAACAATATGTCTGAAAGAAAGAATCAATGCGCAAAGGCATCTACAATGTCCGTCTCTTAATTATGAAAACAATCCTATTGATATCGCTAATTGCACTTATGCTCTGCTATGATGAATACCGAGATGGTATTCACTATATACATAAATTTTACATGTGTGCAGATGAAGAAGGTACAAAAGTGGTTGTGCCGTCTGCAGGATATCGTGGGTTGCTACTATTGTTGTCAAATCTGATCGCACAGTGCATAGAACGGGCGTGAAGAGGCTGCGACGTCGGGCTTTGCCAAAATAACGTTGGTGAAAATGCAAAACTTGCAACACCCTGTTGCCTTTGGCCTTGTCCTTACCTAAAGGCAACCGTCGTCTTTTTAAAGACAAGTGTCGCATTTTTAGAGACAAGTGTCGCCTGTCATAAATTGCATGTAAAAATACAGTGTCACATTTTTTTTCGTATTTTGTGCCTGTCATAAAATGCGTGTAAAAATGCAATGTCGTATTTTTTGCATTTTTCGCTTGTTCAAGTTTACTTGTAAATATGCAGGCTGTGCAATTGTCGCATTTTTCGCCTGTCATAAATAGTGAGTAAAAATGCAGACTGTTGCAACTGTCGCCTTTTTTGCTTGTTTTATTTTACGTGTAAATATGCAGACTATGGGACAACACAAGTAAAATACAACAACATGAATGGAGGCAGATTAACATGGGATTTAGGAGAGTAGAGGAAATAAATCCAATACTCTATATGTCAACAAGGGCTTGAAACGACAAAAGCAGAGAAGCTCCAAGCAGTCTACATCGAATCAAAAACAGCAGACTCAAAGTCAAGAACAATCATCAAATCCACATTTATCGAAGAAGAAGATATTTTGCAGGTGTTGCAAACGCAATAACCATGAGATCTAGGATTGCCGAATTCTCAAAGCGAAGAATGCAACCAAGCAACTTGATCAACAAGCAAATACAGTTACAGCATCTCCTGAAGTCGAAATGGATGATTCGTGGTTTCTGAATTCCGAAGCTACTCAACATATGACCAATCATCGTGGGGTTTTCCAATCCTATATCCCTTACAGCACAAAGAAGTATGTTCATCTTGGTGATGATAGTACTCACACTATCTTAGGTGAAGGTACTATAAGATTGAGATTCTAGCATGATCAATTCAAACTATTGTCAAAGGTCTTGTATGTTCCTAAACTCTCTACAAATCTGTTATCAATAAGCAGAACTACATATTTAGGTCATAAGGTGGAGTTTGAGTCTGATCAATGCAGAATAATCGATAGGAGTAATAAGATCCTTGCACTCGGCAAGAGACATAGATACTTATATAGATTGGCACATTGTTATTCTGATTCTAGTAAAGCCCTGAAAACCTCTATTCTTGTCAATAAAGCATTACTATGGCATCATCGCTTAGGACACTTGAATTAGGCATCTATTTTGAACATGTCCAAACAATTCATGGCTCTTGATCTCGACTATCCTTATGGTAAAGTTGGTCTCCCTGTCTGTCGTAGCTGCATCCTTGGCATCCTTGGAAAGCAGACTAGGATTCCTTTTAGATCAAGTCATAAGCATGCAACAAAAGTTCTCTTAGATGTTGTTCATACATATATACCTATGCAAACTCCTTCATTGCTAGATGCAAAGTATTTCATTACCTTTATTGACAAATTCTCCAGAAGAACAGTTGTTTACTTCATTAAACAAAAATCAGAGGCTTTCATCAAGTTCAGACAATCCAAAGAGCATGCAGAAAATCAAACTAGCAAACGAATCAAAGCACTGGAGTCAGATAACGAGGGAGAATATTCAAGGAGTACTGCCTTAACAACGACATTGAACAACAATACATTACCTCCTATTCGCCTCAATCAAATGGTCTTGTTGAGAGAAAGAACAGAACCTTAGTCAAATCGGCAAAGTGCATGTTATCACATGCGACACTTCCGAAGTCCTTCAGGGCTGAAGTTGTTTCAACAACAACCTATATATTTAGAACAAATGTCCTATTAAAGGTCTCTCAGACAAAACACTGTTCAGGTATCAAACCTTCTTTATCAAACTTACGAGTTTTTGGATGTATTGCTTATGCACAAATTCCTCACAATCTCAGGAAAAAGCTCGACTTCTAGAGTATCAAATGTATTTTCATCAACTACACTACTTCAGATAAAGCCTACAAGTTGTTCGATCCCATCGAGTCGAAGATATTCACTAGCCGGGATGTCATCTTCATCATAGATCAGTTTATCGATCTCTAAGGAAAAGGCAGTGCCCATGTAGCCGACTTGTCAAATTCTCCTGACATATTGAACTTTCCAGTTCCTTAGTCGACTATTCTCATTGAAGGTCCAAGCACATCTACTCTTGACGAACAACAAATCAACGACGAATCAGAAGATGATGATGTTGCAGTTCAGCAACTACAATATGATGAAAATGATCAACTTCCTCTATTTCCCAGAAGATCATCAAGAGCTAGCAGACCGCCTATCAAGTATATCGACGAGTCTGCAGCCTACCTTGTTCATGAGCCGACGACTGTCGAAGAGGCACTCAGTCAGCCAGATTCTGGTCTCTGGAAAGAAGCTATGGATAAAGAGTATTCATCTCTTATCAAGAACCAGACATGGATGATTGTCGAATTACTTACTAGCAGAAACATAGTTAATTGCAAATGGATTTTCAAAGTCAAGTACAATGCAGACAAAAGCATCGACAGAAGAAAAGCCCGACTTGTCGCTAGAGGATTTTCTCAGGTATACAACGTTGATTACATTGAGACTTTCAGTCCAATAGTCAAGCATTCTTCTATTCAACTTTTATTAACATTTGCTGCTGCAGCAGATTTGGAAATACATCAAATGGATGTACAAATAGCATAACTCAATGAATTTATTGAAGAAAACATTTACATGGTGCAACTCGAAGGTTATATTATCGAGGATAAACACAATCATGTGTGTAAACTCCATAAGGCACTTTATGGCTTGAAGCAATCTGCTCAAGCATGGTTTCAAAGGATCAATACTTTTCTTATTGATCGCGGCTACACCCCTAGCTCTTCAGATTCAAATGTTTACTTCAAGACAGTGCAACAATTTTTTATCATTATCACTTTGTACGTGGACGACACATTGCTCTTTAGCAACAATATCGATCTGATAAAAGAAGACAAGACAATGTTATCTTCTGAATTCGACATGACCGATCTGGACGAAGCTCATTTCTGCCTTGGTATTCAGATCCACAAAGATAGAAATCGAAAGTTGATCTACATTACTTAGCAAAGGTACATCTACAATATGTTAGTCAAATATAATTTGGTTAATTGCAAGTTAGCTCTCTCACCAATGGAACCAGGTCTCAAATTGTCAAAGGACCAGTGTCCTCAAACAATTCAAGAGAAGGAGCAGATGCATGAGTATCCTTACCATACTATTATAGGATCTCTTATGTATGCAATGCTCTGTACTAGGCCAAACATAGCTTTTCCAGTCAGCTCTCTCGGTCAGTATATGACCAACCCTGGTGTAACACATTGGAAGGCTCTTATCAGAGTCATGAGATATCTTCGAGCTACTATGGACTTTTGCATCTGTTATGGAGCAGTCGACAACGACAAACTCAATTTACTCATTGGTTTTACATATGCAAGTTGGGCAGGAGATGTAGACACTCGTAAATCCACTTCCAGATTTACATTCTTCCTCAACAATGGTCCAATTTCTTGGAAAAGTCGCAAGCAATCTTCATTAGCTCTATATTCTACAAAATCAGAGTATATCACAACCTCACAAGCTACAAAGGAAGTGATTTGGTTGAGAAACTTACTTTCATATATTAGTCTGAATCAATATGCTCTGACATTATTATTTTGTGATAATAAAAGTGCCATTGCCTTATCAGCCAATCCTATATCTCATTCTAGGAGTAAGCACATTGAACTGAATTATCACTATGTTAGAAGCAAAGTTCTCAATGAAGAGGTCAGATTGCAGTATTGTCAAATGCAAGATATGACAACAAATATTTTTACTAAAGCATTAAGCTTGGATGCACACAAAAAGTTCTGTGCAGAACTAAGTTTAAAGGTCAAGGCATTTATGGATTCAGATTAAGGGGGGGAGTGTTGGATTATTCTCCTTCCTACTAATCGACTAATCGATTTTTAATCTTCATCCAAGTGTTTATTTAGTTCTGCAAATTTTCTCTTGTCTTTATACAGTTTGCAGAATTATAAGTGTTTTTACACGGTCTGCAAAAATACACGGAGTTTGACAACAGTGTCGCATTTTCTCTCTCTAGAAACCCGAGAGTGTTGCATGTCCGAAATCTCATGTAAAAATGCAGTGTTGCCTTTTTTGCATTTTTCACCTGTCAAGAATTATGAGTAAAAATGCAGAGTCGCATTTTTCAAAGTGCCTCAAACGTTAAGGAAAATACTTTGACAAAATGTGGGACATGAGATTTTGCGACACTGTCGCGTTTCTCCAAAAGCCGACATTGTCTTCTTTTTGCGACACTCTCACCTGTGGCAGTTTTAGTTCATTAATGCAGAGTGACAATTTTAGTTCATTTATGCAAAAATCTATTGATGGCAATTGTCGCCGCTTATCAGCAATTATTTCTGAAAAGGAACTGGATGAATGCCAGCAGACTCCAACCAATTAGCAATTGCATTTGATGACCTAATTACTTAGTATAAATCAGCTGTTCATACATCTCATTATCATTATTGTGAATTGTGAAGGAATTGAGTGTTATTACATGCCGCTTCCTGTGCTCTCATGAAGCAGATCATTCACAATCAGAAAGTATTGTTGTTAGCTATCTATCAAGCTTTCAAGCTTGAACTCTCTTGAGCATTCTAGCTCAGTCTTTTAGAGATTTATTTTAGAGTTGTTATTGCGCTACTACTTATCAACAAAGTTGATTATTTCAGACTTATTTTCAGCTACTCAGAGATAGCTTTAGAGTGCGCGGTTTTTATCCACTATTGTTTTGCGCTCATTAGCATCTGATCTTGTTTTTTCAAATCAATACTATTTTCTTATTGCGTCCAGTTTGTGTCAGAATGCATGCATCTTTGTATTGCTTGTCTGAGAATTCAATACTTTATGTTTGGCTATGTAATCACTTAGTATCTAGCGAAAGTTAGTTTCTAAAGATTGAACGTGATTTTCATCACTACTGCTTTGTTCAATTTTTGATAGGCATAGTCATGCATTGGAAGTAGGAAGTTTCTGCATTCTATTACTCACCGATTTCCGACAGCTCACATATGATGAAAAAAGTAGTTTTCGTAAATTGTGTTGCTTTCCTAACCTCTTTTGATGAACCTACAAGTGTAGCTGAAGCAAGAAAAGAAGAGGAGTGGATCCAAGCAATGGATCTTGAGTATCAAGCTCTTATGGAGAATGAAACATCTTCTGGTGAATCTCCTTGTGTATATGATGCTATGAAAGTTGATGGATGTTATCATGCTGTAAAATCAAGTAATGGATGTTATCATGCTGTAAAATCAAGTAATTTGATGATCGAGAGGTTGATCTCAAAGGGCTTCAACAACATGAAAGGAGAGATGACATTTTGGAGCTGGTCAAGAGCATAAAGGAGAGGCAATTGGAAAAGATGTTGTGGACCAATTTTTGTAACTTATTGAAGACTCAAGTAAGGTCAAAGGAGCAGCAAGGAAGTGTTGTTCAAGTTTACTTTACTTGTTCTATCTCATGTTTGAGCATTTTCATGTGGATGTGTGCAAATTGTCAAGATATGGTAAAACTAGCTACGTTGGTGAGCATCATTTTGATGTTGGAGTTGTACTAGCATTCTTGGCTAGTTTCATTAATGGAAATGAACCTATTGGAGGCTCATTATATCACTCATTCATGATCAAGTCATCAAGTGATGATAGCATCTTGTGGCAAGATGGAGATGGAGGCTCATTCATGAAGTGTCATGGTGGATACATGGCAACAAAGGTAAAAGGAGGAGACATGCAAGCAAATGTTGATCACTCAAATTTATTGTTTGTTTGCTGTATTTTTCCAAAGATTTCAAAGTCGATAGCATGGAGGAATCACCTCATTTACATTCTATGTGATTCTTCATGGCTCATTGAAGTGATATATCAAGCAAGTCATTGCAAAGGAGTTGGAGCTTCAACATGTGTCCTCAAGGGAATGTGTAGTTGATATCTTCACCAAAGCATTGGGAAAGGACTTGTTCATGAAGCATAGGACATCACTTGGAGTGTTATCAAAGTCCATGCTAAAACTAGTTATTAGACTTGGAATTTGACTTTTCAAAGTTATATTAGTCTAAAATGCATTTGAATCAACACTTTTGGAAATTGTGGGAAATGTAGAAGTTGATTTTGAGTAGATTCAAATTTGAATGTAGGGTACATTGAATCTAGTCCCAAAAAATGGTAGGGTTTACATTTTGGAGGGAAACCAAGTGGCAACTTAGGTCTAGGACCTGCTATAAAAGGATGCAACTCATGGGAAGAGATACCCTTCTCTCTCTCTTATCTCATTCATGCTTCTGCATGGTTCTCTTGGGTTCTACTATCCATTGGTGCACTATACTTGTGATATCTTGTAATTCTATGTATAGAAGGATCAATGTTTGCTATTTATAGATCCACACGTGTGAAATACAATAGCTTGCTGTAATTGTATGAATAGCAACAATACTTTATGTTTTGATATATGTTTGATCAAGTTCTATTAGAGTTTGCATCTCATTTTTTGTGTAGATGATGATTTTTCTACATTGGCAAGATTGGTAGAGTTGCTTGTTTTTGTAACCAAAGATCTTAGTAGGTTTGGATCTGAATTGATCCCAAATCTTTCACGAGATGCTAAATCAATTGATACACCAATGGAGTCACTATAAGAGGTAATGAAAGATATTTCGAGGATTTTACTCTCTATAGGAAGCTAGTTGGTTCACTCATCTATCTAACCATCACAAAACCTGATATAATCTATTGTGTTGGTAGATTAAGTAAATTTATGCATGACCCTGGTGTGGAGCATTGGAAGCTAGGCAAGACAATATTGAGGTACATCTCGGGTTCTAGAGATTTTGGCATTGTTTATAGAGGATCATCACCTAACTTGTATGGATTTTTAGATTCGAACTTTGCTGGAGAACAAATGGATAGGAAATTCATATGTGCACATGTTATTTTCATAGGTGATGGAGACAAGCAACAATCTCATTATCATCTAGTGAGGCCGAGTACAAACCCCTAACTTCATGCACAAGGGAGATGCTATGGATTAAAAGGATGGTGGTGAATCTTAACTTGCTAGATTTTCAAAAGTTTCCAATCATCTTTTGTGATCAACTTTCAGTCCAAAGTTGTGTGTTACACATTGGAAGGCTCTTATCAGAGTCACGAGATATCTTTGTGCTACTATGGACTTTTGCATTTGTTATGGAGCAGTCGACAACGACAAACTCAATTTACTCATTGGTTTTACATATGCAAGTTGAGCAGGAGATGTAGACACTCATAAATCCACTTTCGGATTTACATTCATCCTCAACAATGGTGCAATTTCCTGGAACAGTCACAAGCAATCTTTGATAGCTCTATCTTCTACAGAATCAGAGTATATCGCAGCCTCACAAGCTACAAAGGAAGCGATTAGGTTGAGAAACTCACTTTCAGATATTAGTCTGAATCAATATGCTCCGACATTATTATTTTGTGATAATCAAAGTGCCATTGCCTTATCAACCAACCCTAGATTTCATTCTAGGAGTAAGCACATTTAACTGAAGTATCACTATGTCAGAAGCAAAGTTCTCAACGAAGAGGTCAGATTGCAATACTGTTGAACGCAAGATATGACAACGGATATTTTACTAAAGCATTAAGCTTAAATACACACAAAAAGTTCTGTGCAAAACTAAGTTTAAAGGTCAAGGCATTCATGGATTCATATTAAGGAAGAGTGTTGGATTATTCTCCTTCCTACTAATCGACTAATTGGTTTTTAATCTTCATCCAACTGTTAATCCAATTGCAAATTTTCCCCTGTCTTTATACCGTCTGCAAAATTACAAGTGTTTCTACACAGTCTACAGAAATACACGAAGTTTGACAACAGTGTCGCATTTTCTCTCTCTATAAACCCGACAGTGTCGCATGTCAGAAATCTCGTGTTAAAATGCAGTGTCGCCTTTTTCGCATTTTTCGCTTGTCCGGAATTACAAGTAAAAATGCAAAGTCGCATTTTTTGCATTTTTCAAAGTGCCTCAAACGTTAAGGAAATGACTTTGGCAAAATGTGAGAGTACCCCAATATTAAGGACATGAGATTTTGCAACACTCTCGCATTTCTCCAAAAGCCGACATTGTCACCTTTTTGTGACACTATCGCTCTTCTTAAACTCTATAAATTGTGTTGTAAGTGCTTATGTTCCTTCTTTTTACTTAAAATTTAATGATGGTAAAGTCATCATTCTTATTTTGTATGTAGATGACATTATCCTTAGTGAAATTGATCATGATGGTATACAAGAAGTGAAAATAGCATTGTCTAAAGAGTTCAAGATGGTGAATCTTGGTGTTCTTCATTTCATACTAGGAATAGAAGTATCAAGAGGGAAGATTTGAGTTTTATTTGTCAATCCAAATATGCTTCTTCTATCTTAGAAAAGTTTGAAATGAAAGACTATAAAGGAGTAGATACTTAGATTTTATTTGAGTCAAATGTCAAATCTCCTAAATTGTAGGAGTTATCTCCTAGATTGTAGGAATCTAGAAGGTCAACACTAACTACCAATGGATGATGTGGCAAATTAGATAGATCTTATTCTAAGTGGATATGGATGAGTACAATGAACTGTCCCACACGTGTTGGAAGCAGCCTAGACAAAGATTATGATGATTGTGTACTTGATCCATAATGGATCCATTGTGAGGTTAATGTTGAGAAACATTGATTTGGGAGCTATCTTGTTGTTTTCACTCTCTTAAGCTAATTCTTTGTGGATGAATGCTTTGTATTTCCTTAGTAAACTTATTTGATGTTATCAGGCTGTACACCTACTGTATTTATCGATTTTGATGAATCTGGATCCAAGGCAGTAATGGGCTGGACCCATATCAGTTATCTTGTAGATGATACTTTGTGATAACAGAGAGAAAGAACAAAACAATTGCGCTCTAGATGTTCAGTGTTTGTGGAGCTTATCTACTTTACAATTAGGATTGATGCACTACGTGCTGTTGGCAGTCGCCCTCTGACAATATTTGGAGATTATGTCTGGTCGTGATGAAGGTACTGTTGAGCCGCCGATTGATCGACATCGACTTTTGGAGTTGATATGTTGGACAAGTTGGGTAAGTCAATATGTCAGACAAGTCGGGGTAAGTCGGAATAGTCGGACTCCCCGATATGTCGGCCAAGTTGGGGTTCCCCGATATGTCGGCTGAGTCGTTAGGACACGGTCATCGATTTCTTTATATTTATGTAGACTGTTAGGAAACAAGTGTATTTATGTAGAGTATGCAACTATACAAGTATTTACAACAACTAGTGAATGGATCTAGATTAGCAGAGACACAGGGATGGAGAGGAGCAACAAAAGACTCACACCAAGGAAACCTCACTGCCACCATGAGATTATCATCCTCCATCTTACTAGGCTGACATCCTATCAGACACTTACAAGACAAACTCATAAAGCTGATAACAATGAGCGACTATGGCTCTCAACCTGAGGAAATCTTACTGCCACAAAGATTATACCGTCACTAGAATATCAGCTTGTAGACATGTCAACAAGTCACTGAGCATCAAATGAGTACTTTGTTTTTCTTTTCAGTAGCAAATGCATAACCAATCAAACTCCAACTCATATATACGTCTAGTCACAAAAGACTCTCATGACAAGTCACATGCAAGCAATCACATTCATGTAACCAACACGAATGATCAATTGATGATCACGGCTTGCTGAAAAAGATAATCTTCTGTATTACCACCTTTGTCATGTGTAGAACCACTACTACAACAGCCATGCATCCATAGCTCCACGCATCTGCCCTGAGATGTCCTCGGATGTACCATGTATCTCTAAAAAATACATCCCTATCCAAGCGTCCCATCCAAAACCATTCACTCCACTTTGCCTTGCCTTGCCAAGCTACCATTCATCCTTTATGCACCAAGCATATCCCAAAACTATGATGAATGCCCTACATTTCATGAGCTTTCTCTTGTAGGTTACATGCTTTGACAAGCTTCCACAAATAATATGGATCACATATCAACTTGGACTAGTCACAAAAAACAAGCCAGCAAGCTTTGACCTATAAGTCAAGTGGGCTTCCTTACCATAGCATCAAGTCACCATCCAGGCTTTCCGATCATGGATTTCTAAGCTCCATAGCACCACATATATCTTGCTTGTTGCATCATGTTACATCCTGTAACCTGATCTAGGAATATGCTCTCATAGATCTTGAGAGTTATGTCTCATCAATTGTGATCTTACTGAGATTAAATGGCTTCACATGACTTTGACTAGGCTTCCTTAATCTCACTCCAAAAGATCACAAACCGTCCAGGTTCAAGCATCCAATGCCAAGCCTACACACTTGCAAATATAGCTAATGCATGAAAGCCCCAAAGAGATGGCTTACCAATGCTCATGATGGTAGATAACACTCCATCGATGTTAATCCAAATATTGACCCCTGCTGCATTGCCAACCATGCACACATCCCGTGCGCACCATGAAGTCCATGCCACTGCAACAATACGCCTCCACGCAGATCACATTGACTAATCTCTCTTACGAATGCAATATATGGTTCCACAAAGGTAGGTCCATTCACCATCCATCCATCTATAATAAGATCTTCAACAACGTAATGCCTCCACAATGCATCAACACCACCAGTTCTTTATCCTAGAAGTGGCTTCCAAAGTATCTTACCATTTTCATTGATGTAGGCAACACGTCTGATTCACCTCTTGGCTCAAAAGAATATTGGCATCTCTCATTCAAGCTCTCGTTGATGTCCATACGGATCATTCTTGACTTGCATCCCAAGCATTGGACTATGCCATGCAAGCAACCTCCAAGAAAAGTCTGTTGCTTACTTGAAGTCGTATTTCTCACAAAGTACATGCCAACTGTAGCTTTGCATTAACATCTAGCTTCATCAAATTGCTTATAATAGCCAAATCTTACTAATTAATGATCCACACAATCAGACTCAAGAGAAGTAACTTACAATACAGATCCTGTCCACCTATCCCACATGTGCTTCTACCTATATTCTTTCCATCCATGTCCAAATGGAATCTCGAAATAATCACCAAATGTTTCCTCCTAAGAATACCCAACAAATACTTATTTCAATATCACCTCCAAGTCTCTCACCAATGGTGTGCGCTGATATCCCGTCTAGCTCACATGTGAGATCTTCCTTGGCTGCATCCAAACGACCTCTCCATTCCAATACTAGACCATGCAATCCCACTTTGCATTCTGATATAGCACGTCGACCTGAAATGGACCAAAAGTATCCCAAGGATGAGCTTCACCACACTTTTGCCGTGAAGTGTTAACAACTTGTCACCTCCAAACTCGTGGAAAGCTCCACCGTGCAAGTTTGATCCTGCAAACTCTAGTAGCCCAATTGCTACTTACCTTCATGAATACCCAGTTGCATGCCCTCTCTACATCTTTGCCCCTTCATGAACGTACTCAAGTTACTAGATTTGCCTTTCCAAATTACCATTTGCTACTTTGGCTCATCCAGCTGACCTTATCACTGACATCGTACACCTTGTGACTACCATTATTGCATTGCCGCCAATAACAAGCTAGTATAAATGCCACCTCAAATGCAACATTTTCTCTCTTGCAAATGCATATGAAATAGCCACAACCACCAAATCTGACAATGCCATTGTTGACTTTTGCCTTGAGAGACCCCCTCCAAGCATCCCTTGAGCTTGGTTAGTTCTAACTTTCAAAAGTTGAACAAAAAGCATGAACTCTCTCACCATGTCAGATGACATAATGCGGGATAATGCTTGGATCTCTCCTATGATTGGCTTCCCTCTCTCAATCCTTGCCAATTAAGAGTTTTTTCGCAATGCCCACTGCAAGTTTAATGCATCTCCTAGCTTTCTCCAATGCAATTTTGCCCATTACCGCAAACTCACAATGCATTGTGACTAAGCTTCTCAAAACCGTTTGAGAACCGTTTTAGTGCCTCATGGTTGTAGGCACAAGCCTTTTTCCTAGCCTGCCCTGTAGATTTACAGCACAAAAATTTGGCACACCGGTCACCAAATGGCGAAAATCGTATCTCATTGGGTCACTCATCTTCCGCTCCATAGAATGGTGTAAAAAATGTGTCAAAATTCATTTCTCCCTTGACGATGTCGTCACTCTGTGTACGCTTTTACAGGCTCCAATTCGGCCTTTATTTGGCCCCAAAAGCCCCATGTAGACAGAGAGGGAGGCCGCATGGCTCTGGCAGAGGTGCATCTTACATCACTTTCTCAGGGACACATATTGAGGGGGAGGTTTTACAGGACTTCAGTCAGGCTGTGACAAAGGAGGATGAGTTAGATGATTTTGATGATTCACACAGGCATCTCGAGGACATGTTGTAGATGTTGTCATGTTGTTCATTTTTGTTCCATTCACACTGTATTTTTGAGGTCAGAGACCCCAACCGTATGTGGCGGGCCTCCCTCTCTCTCTTAACAATTTGGGTATTTTTTCAACTTTTTTGGCCTTTTTATGCCTTTTTTTTGGCTGTTTTTGGGGTGGGTAGTTAAAAAAAAAAAGGCCATTTTGGGGGTGGGACAAAAAAGATTAGTAAGTAATTAATTACTTACTTGTATGGTTCACCACGGTTCCAGGTTAAAATTTTTGAGAACCTTACGGTTCTTAGAACCATGGTGAACAGTACATGGTTCATTAATTCTATGTGTGTAACATGCAACTTTATGAAAATGTAGACATGATTTCATGTATGGAGACATAACGTACTTTACGCGTGGCACCCTAAGACTAGTGAATCAATAAAAGATCATAAATAAAATGTAAACAAGACCAAGCATTGTTGTGAAGCTTATTAGGCGGCTTGACCAACCAGGTTCGAATCCCCGCCCACACATGTTGTATATCCCCTTTTTTATTTATTTATTTTTCCAACATAAAACAAGGAAGAAAAAGTGGAAAGGAAACGAAGAAGAAGCAATACAAGAAAACGAAGAAGGTGTAGGATCGCAAGAAAAAGCAGCAGCAGCAGCAACTGCGCGATGGGGGAGGAGCACGTCGATCCGTTGGATGCATTGAGGCCTTTGATGGAGTCCTATTCTCCTCCTCTTCACGCTCTCGTCATCCCTTCCGAAGATGCACACCAGGCAAGGAATCATACTAGTATCAGATTCCTCTTTAGGTTGTATTGAGCTTATAAGTTTATAGAATCAGGCTTCAGTAATGCGCGATATTGCATTCGAGAACATTGCCTTCCATTTATCTGTCGTGTTATAAGCTGTGCACAATGAAAGAGGCATCAGGGAAAAATTCTATTCAGGAATTTGTTTTCTCATTGTAAAAATCACAAACTCACGCATTCGAATTAAGATAATAAGGTTTGACATCAATTGCTATTTCAAAGAATGACTTTCTGGTTTCAGGAGGTTTCAATCCTCAATTTTGAGCAAAAACTTTTGATGTTTCCACTCTTATGTGTTAACTAGCTCAGATGGATTGGCTTCTTTGCAAAATCTTGTGGTGTCTCAAGGGGTGCAAAAACCTCCGTAACTTACTTATTACTGGAGGTAATTAACGAGTTAGAAGTTTTGGTAAATCTCATTCTAAAGAGAACTACTGCATGTTCATATTTGCACGGTGATGGAAACTTTGTAGGTACATATGTCGATCTAATCCTTTGCCATTGAGGCAAGTATTAGAATCATAATACTAAGAGTCCAAAATTCAAAGGCGTGCTGAAGAATCAAGGATCAGATTGTCATATATCACGGAGAAGGGGGTTTCAATCTAGGAAGTGCTATTCAAACATCATGAGTTGAGTTTACGTCTTTAACTGTCTTTGGTATACCTGAGAAGCTTGTATAATGTTATATCCACTGCGCTTGTGTGCATTCAGGAGCCTTGAAATAGGTTTTCTTGATTGGTGGAAAAGGTCCACGTAGGATATTTTGCATGAGCCATGCACTTATTGGTTTGAATTAGCTTCGTCAGAGTATGGATCTCCTGATATGGCCGTCTGTTGCCTGCTAACTTTATTTAGATTCGAATGAGATTGACAGGTTGTAGGCAAGATTATGGGGCAATGTGCTACATATTTCTAGTGCCTTGTTCTTGTTATGTGATTGCTCCAAAAATTCATCCAGATGTCAAGTCTTGAGAAAGCCTAAATTCAGTTTGGAACTTTGAATGTGCTTCATCTTTCTTGAGGTTCAAGGGACAAACAGCTAGACTCCCAATACCAATTGAATCTAAACAGATAATTTTTGGCTTATCACTCTCACTAGACTGTATCAATGGATGAGGATCTACTTATAATTCGCATCAACATCATTAAGTGTTCACATTTTAAAAGTTAGATGCAGTGCCAATATCATTGACTAGGATAATGAACATAATTCTTGACACGCTCTAGCTTGTAGTTCAGGTTTTAAGATTTTTACTTTAAACTTGAAGCTTGTGGAGGTTTTATGCCCATTTTAATGTGTTGTCCCAGGTAACACTCAGGTAGCCACCTGCAGTTGCATATGTGTGATTTGTTTTTCCTTGGTCATTTATAATGTTCACTACAAATCAGGTCAAGGTTTCGGAGTCGACTGAATGGACTTCGTAAGTAGCTGTGCTTGAGACGAAGTAGTACGTGGCACGTGCTATTGGCAGTAATAGTGATCTTCTTGTGGCTGTAGTGAATAAGAACAGCCTTTGTGCTCCCTTGTTGTGAAGATTTTAGAAAAACAAGCCCTCAATATGGAAATAATCTACATGTGTATTGCCTGCACTGATGTTCTTATTGAGCGTTCTTACTGTATCAGGCATTTACTTCTAAGCCAAGTTTGAAAGTTTGGAAAGTGTTTATGGCTTGTGACAATGATTAGTCTTCTTCTTTTGCGAGCAGATTTGCTTGTTTGTTACTTGCGATACATTCTTTCATAGATCATTCATGCTTGTTTGTTATGCTTAACAGAGCGAGTACGTGGCAGATAGAGATAAGAGGCGAGAGTTTGTTTCTCATTTTACTGGAAGTGCTGGTGAGAAACTTAATTAGAAACTCATCTTGTCAGACGTGTTTGCATAGGTTGCTCATTTCAATCTTGTATGAAGTGTTTGGAAATTGCTCTATTTTGCCTTATTGATCAGGAATCTGTACGCAGTTATTTGATATCAAGGAAAGGTTTATTTCGTAGAGATTGTTGAGGTATTACGTAGGCTGTGAGCCTCTTGTGAAGATACACTTTTTTTGCTGCAGTTCTGGTACTTCAGGTTTTCATAGTTTTGTGTTCACACTTCAAATCCTTTTTTTCCTTTAGATATATTTTTGTCTCCTTTTAAATAATAATCAGTAAAGTGAATGCCCAGATTTGGAGCTAGTGTTTTTATGCTATGGAAAATTGTGGAAAAGATATAAGGGTGTTTGTTAGCTTTCGATCTTGAAATTCCAGTTTCAGGATATCAATGTAAAGGTCTTATGAAATTGTTAACCACTTGTTGATGCAGGATTGGCCGTTATTACAAAGGATGAAGCACTGTTATGGACCGACGGTCGATACTTTTTGCAGGCAACACAGCAGCTGAGTAGCCGCTGGAAATTGATGCGTATCGGAGAAGATCCAACTGTGGAGACTTGGCTCTCTGATGTAATTGCTTTAAAGCTTACTTTCTACTCTTCATCTAGGAAGTGCATTATTCTGTATGCTTTGCAGACCATTAAGATGCTTTCTGGCAATTCTTAGGAAATTCATCAGACCAAGCTAAACATTGTGTTTTTTGATCTATTTGGTGTGAAGGTCTTCGTTTTATGTGATTTTGAGCTTTTTTTGATGTTAAACTACCAGTTGTATGGTTGTGGGTTGTGGCTAATTTCAATCCATACTTGGGCAAAAGCACACATATGCACCCACCCTGCACGCGCACACACACACATGCACACCTGCACGTCCATGTGAAGCTCACAGCCAAAAGAGTCCATTTTCACTGGTGGATTGGGTTTTATGTACTTCTTTCAACCTATGGAAAATGACTGGTTGATTGGAAATTGAAAGCAAGCGGAGACAAACAGTTACATTTGGTAGTATAGTTGAGTAAGGAGATCGAGTTTATGGTAATTTTGGTAGCAGATCTTATCAGAAATGCTTCGAGGTGAGGGTTAGATCTGAATGTGGACATAGCAGAATGACAACCAACATTCAGAGAGCATGTATGCCTATTTGAGTCCTTTTGTAAACTTATTTCTAAAACGATCATAACCTTTGTTTTAACTGTTGTACAGAATCTGTCAAAAGATTCCACAGTTGGTGTAGATCCATGGTGTATATCAGTAGACACAGCAAAGCGTTGGGAGCAAGCTTTTGCTAAAAAAGAGCAGAAATTAATCCAGCTTCACCATAACCTTGTGGATGCTATCTGGGAGAATCGACCTCCTGAACGAATTTTCCCTGTTCGTATCCAGTCCTTGAAGTTTACTGGTCTCTCGGCCAAGGAAAAGATTAAAGACCTTCGCTCAAAGCTGGCTGCAGAGAAAGCATTTGCAATCGTCATATCAACTCTGGATGAGGTGACAATGTATTATCAAGCTCTTCATGCTTTATTTCAGTGGTTTTGCTCAAGTTTTCTTTTCAAGCTGTAGAAAAAAAAAGGTCTGAAGATTCTGTTGGGTCGTTTTTAAGGTATCTGCTACTGCTCTGGAATTCTACTTTGCGTCATCGTGCTGGAAAATCTTAATGCAGCTTGCTTTCATAAAATTTGGATTCTCAAAGTTCGTGCACATTAGAACCAGCTTCAATTTTGAGTATCAAAGTCTCTATTGGTTGATATTTGTCTTTGCAATGACATTGATTTTGTAATCTCTTTAGGAGCTACTTTTGGACATCTAACCTTTGTGGAAGTATTCAGGTTTCAGTCTCTTTCCATTCCAAACTTTCTTATTGGCAGTAGAGGCCATTTTCTATACAGGGCAGGAAGGTTTTACATGGAAGGGCTATTTTTAATTTGGGGTAAGTTTGAGGGAACTTGCCCTCCTTCCGTTTGAATCGACACCGAGCCAATCCAGAAGCCGTTACATTACTTCTCACTGGAATAAATGTTACCATTTTTGTCAGACGATCAATTGTCACCCAAATAGCATTGTTATCTATACAACTTCTTGGAAGGCGAATAACAAAATTGAGATTTTTTTACAAATGAGAAGATATTTTACCATGAAGGTTTTCACCTTTGGCCTCTATCGAAATACCTAGGTAGCCAATTGTAATTCCTGTGTATGCTTGAATGGTCTGCAATTGGAGAGTCATGACATTCAGACAAGATTTGCCACATAATAGTGTGATTCTCTTACACACACACACACACACACACACACACACACACACACACACACCCTTACCCTGATGAAACTACAAGTAGCTCTAGTTAAACTATTGACTTACTCCCTTACTTTTATTTTGATATGTTGGGAGATTCATGACTAAGTTTCATCCATTGAGTGCACACTTACTACCTGAACTTTGAGCATATTAGATTGATCTCTTTAATTCATCATTAAGGGTGTCGCTACCTTGGCATAACCTTTAGTGAAACTTTTAAGGAGAATCTAGAACTCGAAAATGATATCAGTTGCTTGATGTTAACCTTTCTTTTACTATCTTTGTCTTGTCAAAATCAATTCTAGTAACAACAAGTGATATTGCGTACTTGAAATTTAGTAATTTTGCTTTAGAAACTTACAGTTGGTTTTCTTAGGAATAGAGCTTCTCTTTTCTCTCCTCTATTGTTTTATTGTAGAATAGAATGTGATCAAGAAACACCACGACTAACTTTCCCAAACACAGATGAAATAAATCGGTCATCACATGTTGCAAATTGCTGGAGCATTATTCTACTCAATTTGGTAAGACTAAGAACTTGTAATGGCCCTAAAGCCACGTTAGGAATAATTGTAGTTAAAATCTAGATTTTATGATACTCCATCTAGGCATCAATATTTGTGAAGTATTTTGCTCTGTTGAGATGTTCTACCAAGTCATCCACTCTGGGTAGGGGATATTTGTTATTCAAGGTTGACTTATTTAGACCTTTGTAATCTAGTTATTCATCCACGCACATTTTACTTCCGTCCTCTCTACAGTCTGGCTACTTAATTCTTCCATTCATTTGGTTACTTCATCCTCTTCCTTCTGGCTAAAATATATGGTTGCTGGAAGATTGAACGACTTCCATCCTATGGTCTACTTCTTTTTGGATGCAGATCATGAAGTAGCTCTATTGGGCATGTGTCTCTAAATTCATGTTGTAAAGTATGTAACAGTTGATGTCCAGTATTTTCTTCTTTTTGAAGTATGTTTTGGACTTGAACATTGATGTTCTTTGCTATTTTTTGCTTTACCGCCATCAGAAGAATTTTCAAATAAAACAGAAAGGTAAGAATTCAAAAGTTCAAACAATTTCAAGTCTGAATTAAGCTACAGGATCTCACAATATCCAAATATAAGTCCAACTTTAGCATAAATCAAACACCATATACTTAGACCTTCAGCTATTTATAGTGGGTTTGATAGAGACGGAGGAGGATTTTGTTTTCTAGTGTCCTTGTTACTACTATTGTCGTTTTCAGGGCTAGCCAATGACTTTAGCTCCATATTTTATGAGGATCAGAGAGATGTTTTGCATGAGGAGTGACATGCAGTACTACCATTGTTGGGGGCCATGATTTGGTGTGGTAACCTGTCAACTAATACTTCTCCCAGCCTTGCTCATGAGATGATTCTGATGCAGAGAGTGGTTTGAAAGATGAGGCAAATGTTTTCACTAGAAAGCATGCCCTGTGTAGAGACAATGCGGGCAATCTACACGTCAATCCATAGGTCAAACACTTTGTTGTGCTTCTAGGTCATGCCCACCAAGCTTACGAGCTCAACAACAGTCTTCTCGACATACTACATCATCAACACCCACTTCCACTTCAGTTTGTCATTTTTCAGACCTCATGGATCCAATCATAGAGCTTCATTATATTTCATGAGCCATTTCTACATTTGGTAGCTACGCATGGCGTGGTCTTTTTAGCTTTTAGTTGGGATGATTTGCATTTTATTCATTCTCATGTCTTTTGTTAGTTATTTGATGTCGAAGACTTTTTGTACTCTCCCATGATATGATGCACATTTGAGATGTAATTTTTAGTTCTATGCATAGATGCCCAGAAACGCGTTTCTGAAACTGCGTTTCTGAGAAACGCGTTTCTCCTCCCAGAAACGTGTTAAAAAAAACAGTATATTAAAATTTTTTTGCTCCTCTTCATGGCCAGAATCGCGCCAGCCGTGGAGGAGCTAAATTTATTTATTTTGATCTACAAGTGTCTGATTGAGGCGTGTGCATAGTTGGCAGGCATCTACTCGGCGATACGGAGGTGGTGTGCACGGTGTCAGGGAATTTGAGCTTCGCGCAGATCGAAACGATCAGTTTTCGATTTTTGGTAAGTGTAGGCTTGTTTTTTCGCAAGTGTTGACATTGAGCTGTAGGCAACCAAATCAAGCATAGTTTGTGGCTCTAGACCACCTTTCTTCATGCCCACGGTGATTCCTACAGGGTCAGTTTCAACCATTACGGCCCGCCTTGCGAGATTTGAACACCACAATCCAAATGCTTGTTTTTTTTTGCCATTTTCACAAAATGACTTGTGGGCAACCGATTCAGGTGATGTCTGAGCCTAGAATGCATTTCCACATGCCTGCAGAGACTCCTGTAACATCCGTTCCGCCCTTCTACGTCCGTATCTCAATTTCAATTTCCATGCCCTAATTCCATGTTTTGTAGGGTTTGGTCGTGGAGCATCGTGCAAGCATCCGCTAGCAGCATGGTTTAGGCCTGCTCTGGACTCCTATGATTTTACTAGAATCAATGTGACGCGTGCTCGGATGTGTTCAGCTCTGTTTTAGGCTGGTAATGTTTTTCAATGCAGTGTGTTTTCTTCTACTGAACGGTTGCCTGCTCGATTATTAGTAATGAAGGACGCATTGCGGCGGATGGTTTCCAATGAGGCCTTCCGAGAGTTCATGGACATCCCACATTCGGCCTTTTTCCAGTACACTGTGTTCGGCGATGAGTTTTGGACACGTGCTAGAGGAGATTACTGGGGTCCTACCCATTTTCAGAGTGCTGTGCCTGGTAGACCGTGAGGGGTGCACTCTCGGCCTCATTTACGAATTCATGGACTGCATCGGCGAGGGGATTCTGACGTCAGCCTTGGACGAGCACAGGTATGACTCTTCAATGTCTAGTTTGTTGTTTCTCACTCAAGTCTGATTCGTTTCTTTTATGCTAGGGTTACATGATTGTTGTAATTTTTCTGCTGCAGGAGGCGCGAGATCTCATATATCTGGGAGGCTAGATAGGAACTACTTCCACCGACCCATCCACGCCGTAGCCCACATATTGCACCCCTTGTGGCGCGAGACTCGGGATCGGGACGATCGGGAGCTGCACCGGGGATGGGTGGAGTACACAGAGCGCGTATGTCCTGGACTAGGTACGTGTGATAAATTGCTTGGTAGCCTAAGCATTGCAGTAGTGATTGTAGTGTGCTCATTGCTAGTGTGTGAATTCGAGAGGACTTACACGTGCCATGTTTTTTCTTCTGCCAACAGGTCCGATGCTCACTAACATTGCATACCAGCTGTTGATCTTTGAGCGCTACCAATTTCCTTTCGATGGAGAGCAGAGTCGGCGGAGGGAGGATATGCTGAGGCCTGTTACATGGTGGGGCTACCATGGGCGTGGCACAGGTGACCTGCGACGACTGGCCGAGAGAGTCCTTGCACAGGATTGTTCAGCAGGAGCTTGCGAGCGGAATTGGAGCACCTGGGCCTTGTATCACACGCAGAAGAGGAACAGGTTGTCCATCGAGCAGTGTAGGCGGTTGGTGAACACCAACGGCCGTATGCTGATATTAGGATCAATGGAAGAAGAACCCACACAGAAGAAGAGTGACTTTGGATCTCCACCCAGGAACTTTCAGAAACACCCGATCACCTTCTTGAAAGGTCACATTGCTACGGGTTTTATTAGTATAATGCGTAGCTCGCGCTTGTGCTTGCTTCACATTAGCTTTAGCTATCTTGATCATAGTTTCCATATCCTCAAGAAACTCTCTAACACTCTGTACTTTTTCCTTCCTAAGCCCTATGGCCATGGGGGCTCTAGGCTGAAATCCATACATTAGCATGAATGGACTATACCCTGTAGTGGTGTGTTTAGTGCTATTATAAGCAAATTCCAAAAGTGGAAGATACTAACATATGCTCGTGGCATATCTTCTAGAACCTGATTGACCCTTTCCGTTTGACCATCCGTTTCGGGATGATCAATGGAGCTCATAGACAACTTAGTTTCTAACTTGTTAAACAACGCTCTCCAAAAGTTACCTGTAAACTTTGGATCTCGATCGCTAATTATATTAGGGGAAGGCCATATAGCTTATAGATGTTTTCTATAAAAAGCCTGGCGACTTCTGGAGCTGTAACAATTTTCTTGGTCGGTACAAACCGCACCGTCTTGGTCAATCGGTCTTCAACTACCCAGATCGAGTCATGGCCTTTATTTGTTCTTGGTAACCCCACTATAAAATCCATGCTGATACTCTCCCATCTACCACCGGGTATCTCGAGTGGCTGGAAGAGCCCGCCTACCTTGAGACGTTCAGCCTTTATGGCCTGGCATGTGGTGCACCTTAACATGTACTCTTGTACGTCTTTTTGCATACTAGGCCAATAAAACTTATTCTTTGCAAGAGCATAGGTCCTCTTTATCCCAGGGTGCCCTGCACTAGGACTGTCGTGACTTTTCTCTACACCTGCTGATGGCACATCCACTCCGGATGTTTCCGCAACATCTTCAGGTGGCGTGTCCCGTCCCGACGCAACTGCAACATCTTCCGATGGCCCTGCAACATCTTCCGATGGCCCTGGTGTGGCTGTGGAATTCCTTTGCTCAATTGCCTGCCACACAGGTGCGTAGTGAGAATCACTAACACACTTTCCTCTGAGTGATTCCAGGAATTCAGTCCTGAATGCCGTAAAACTTAGCGCGCTTACCATGGGCATTCGACTCAAGGCATCTACTACCACATTGTAGCGCCCTTTCCTATACCTTAGTTGATAGTCAAACTCCTGGAGCAGTTCGGCCCAGCGAGCTTTTCTTCCTTTCAAGTCACTTTGGGAGGAAAGCCACTTGATACTTTCTTGATCAAACACGATCTCAAACTTAGCTCCATAGAGGTAGTGCCTCCATTTCTTAAGAGCATAGACTATTGCGAACAACTCCTCATAAGTGGAATAAGATCAAAGATCTCATCAATCCTGGGCAAAGGATACTTATCCTTAATTGTGAGTTTATTTAAGGCCCTATAGTCTATGCACGTATGCATGGACCCATCTTTTTTCTTAACCAACAAAATGGGCGCAGCCCATGGTGACTTACTGGGGCGTATAAACCCTTTAGCTAAATACTGTTGCAGCTGCCGCTCTACCTCTAGGTGTTTCGCATGGCTCAACCTATAAGGAGGCTTACTAATAGGTTTAGTCCCGGGTATTGGTTCTATGGGATGATCTACCTCTCTTCTCGGGGGTAACCCGGATGGTAAATCGCTAGGAAAGACGTCTTTAAAATCATTTAAAATAGTTTGCAAACTCACATCTCTCTCTTTTCTCTCAACAGAAGAAACACATTTCTTTGGATATGGAAAAGATAAACTTGTATTACTTGAAAAAGTTTCAAAAGTAAGGAAACAAAGAAATACCTTTTCAATTTTTTTGTTTCCGTACTAGCTGCTTCAAGTGCACAAAAGAAACAACTGGCGAAGCCGGCACACTTGCATTTCCAACCAACTTAACTTTTTGACCTCTATAAACAAACTCCAAAGTGTTATCAACATAACTACGCACAAGACCACTAGTAGTTTATAACATAAACAACCATTCACGACCAAGTATTACATCTGCCAAGGCCAAGCTCATTACTTGAAAGTCTAAAGTATCTTGATAGTCTCGGATTTGTATGGGAACTTGTGGAACAAAAGTATCATAAATATCTTTACGCTGACCATCAGCAAGTGTAACTACATATTGATGATCGCTTGGTTTCTGCTCTAACTTCAACTTCTTCACCAAAGAATGGTTTAGAAAGTTGTGGGTTGCCCCATCGTCCACCATTATCTGAACTTTCTGGCCATTAATACTTCCTAACAATCGGAAATAGTATGAGGTCCGACTGCAGGTTGCCAAACGTTAGCAGTAACTGAACAGGTATGTGCCTCATTTATATGAGACACGTGAACAAACTTTACCTTGGGGGACTGTCCCAAAGGCAAAACTTGGACAGTGTGAACTTGCTTCTCCAGTTTCTTAAAAGGACCATTTTGGTTCTTACCGGGAGTTTCGTCAGTGTTCCCTTTATGTTGTACTTTAGGACACTGACTCTTGTTATGACCTTTTCCCATACAAATGAAACACAAGTGCTCCCTCTTGGCTCTTTCGATGTCACTTCTCGACAATCTATACCTTTTTTTGTTCGAAGAATTAGATGTCGAAATTTTTCTCTTCTCTCCATGCTTGGAGGTTTCAGGTCGGGTGTCTTCTATTACTCTTTTACCTTTTGGGCGAACTATGTCATCAAAGGTCTGAGCTAGTGTGATAGCAGTTTCCAATGTTTTGGGCTTTAAAGGCCGAAGATACTTTTGGTATTCGGCTTGCAAACCCCGAATGAATCCTTACCTGATTATAATCATCTAAGTCAGATAATTTCATGGTAGCATCCCGATAACTGGCGATATATTGGGTGAGAGGATGGTTTCCCATACAACAGGTTTCCCAATCTTCCCAGTTTCTATCGGTTTCATTTTCAGGTAGGAAATTTTTCTTAAACATATCCTGAAAACTATCCCAAGTCTTTGGTTCTGAACCACTTTCCCGCAGACTTATCCACCACCTAAAGGCTTTTCCCGTCAGGGAGATGCTCGCCTCTAAAGGCCGATCCTCATCAAGAGTCCCTTTTAATCGAAAAGCATCATCATGCTTAACGAGAAAGGCAACAACCGAATCTCGGTTACGGTCTTTTTCTTCTCCACCAAAGGTGGGAAGGCGTAAATTTTTAGGTACTACCTTATGGGGTGATGGTGGGACAGATAAATTACTACCGTGGATACCAAGAGTCACTCGATACTGCGCTAAAACAGCTTGTTTTAAAGCATTAAGACTTTGAACATTATCACGCACTAGTCTTTTAAGTCTGGAAAGCCTTTCATTAGTTTCTTGCTGGGTATTGGCTTGTTCCTCAACAAACTCGTCTAGTTTTTTAAGATGATCATAAGTTTCTACTACCCACTGCCTAAACTCAAAAATATTTAATGGTATTTCTTCATTTTCATCTCCCTCATTCATGTCCACATCCTGCATGTCATCATGCAAGGAGGGATTTTGAGAGGGTTCTTGAGTAGGCGGTAAAAGAGGAACTGACTGGCTCTTTTCTACAGGAGAAGTTCCACGGGGCAGACTGGACATGACTATATCTTCAAGTTCGTCTACAGGAGTATGACTCATGTCTATAAAATTAAGCATGCGTAATAGAACAGAGATAACAATGTTTAATTATGCCCAAAAATTGACTTACTAGCACATGCAAGGAGTGTAAAACTTCATGCACTGACATGCAAAACAAAAAACAAGAGAGAGAAAGCTTCTTTGGTTTGGAAATGCAAGTGATTGGGCGGTCTCAACATGCAACTGTGATCTGGCAATTTCCGACTTTTTTCCGAATACATCAAGAATATTGGCCAAACTTCGGATGATCACCCAGACCGTTTCTGACCACCAATTGCTGTGAGATTTGTTTCTCTTGGAGCGCCCTTCTGTATGTTAGCTATCCTAAGTCCAACTTTTGAAAAATCTGCCACCGTTTGAAATTGTAGTGTCTTCGACTCCAGAAGGTCAATTCTGGCCAGAAAATCAAGATTTTGACTTGAAATGTGAATATCTAGAAAAGTACAACAGATTTGCATCCTTCAGCGAGTAGTGTGCAGACCTTATCCTCCAAATCTGATCCAAAACTAACCACATTTGGATTGTGTACTGTCTACTCCCAAAAAACAGGTCCTAGTGCCCTTCAGAAATCAGATTTTGTCGAATTCTGATTTCTGATTTCTAATATTCTGATTTCCTCTTGTGATAGATGCTCCTTTTACACAGATGCTGCTATAGACTTGAGCGCCCACCACTGGAATTTCTCTCCTGTCCAAAATCAGATTACTTACTGCCTCTCTTGATAGTGATAGAAAGCAAGAAGGACCATCAGAAAGCGATGGAGGAAGATCGCTGAGGGAGTAGTAGCGCTGGAGGAGAGAGATCGTTGAGGGAGTAGTAGCGCTGGAGGACAGAGATCGCTGATAGAGTAGTAGCGCTGGAAGAGAAGGAAGAATGCGCTGACCCCACCCATGGGCCAGGATCCACGCTCTGATACCACTATTAGGATCAATGGAAGAAGAACCCACACAGAAGAAGAGTGACTCTGGATCTCCACCCACAACCTGGCTCTACATTCACAGGCCACCATATAGGACCAGCACCCAGCCTCCAAGAGGCCATGCACTCCTCTCACATGCACAGTTGCCACTGTGCATGTGGATGCCCCTCATGCATACTGAGCATGTGGCACACAGGTCCTACCTAACTTTAGGGACCCACCCTTAGCAACTAAGGGTGCCCTCCATTTAGTGGCACTCCCTATGAATATAGACCAAGCCCTCTAGATCCTAGTCCCTAAGAGTTATTATCCCGAACTATGGGGCTGAGTGTCACCCCGCCGGGACCCCCTAGGGTCTCACGAGTCACTAGTATCCTTGTGTTTGCCAATGGCCATAACAGTTGAGGCGCACACGAGGATGGGGCATAGATGCTCGAGGTGAGTCACATCATCACCCCCTGTTTCTTGCTATGCTTTGACGAACTGAATTGCTTTCGAATTATGGAATGAATTGTTGACAACAATGTGTTGTTTTTGGTTGCAGGTGAACCCTGACACTTGCTTGGTGGATTCGGCAGCTGCTGTTCCTCGGGCACCACCCACGCAGGAGGAGATGGATGATGAGATCTATAGAGAGTTCTATAGACAGGCACAGGCTGACGCACGGGCTCTACGGCGTTCGAGGAGGGCAGACAGGCAAAGGGATAGGGCTGAGGAGGGGGATGATGAGGGCTTGGAGGGTGGAGAGGAGCTTGGGGCTGACTATCATGAGGAGGAGGAGTGGGTTGAGGGGGATATGGAGGATGATAAGGAGATGGGGGTGGAGGCACAGGGGGATGACCTGGCTGACCTGCTGGTGGACCTGCTGGTGGACCCTGATGCGGAGACAGAGGAGGAGCCAACCATTCCTGCACGTAGCCTAGGGGGAGAGTTTTGGGAGGGGGGGGGGGCTGAGTTCGCTTTTTGTAGACAGGAGTGGAGCATCACAGGCAGCCGTCGGCCAGGTATCATCACAGTGGGTAGGGCCATCCCAGGGCGTAGGATCACAGCCACCTGACACACAGACACGCAGGGGTAGACACAGGGGTGGGGGCAGGCAGAGGGGGGGTTAGAGCAGGGGAGAGAGGCAGAGGCAGAGGCAGGGGGAGGATCCAGAGCCAGAGCACACAACAGAGAGCCAGAGCACGCAGCAGAGCCAGGGCCACACCATGGCATATGGCTCCCTCCAGTTCCGATTCATCTGCAGACCCTTGGGATCTGCAGTCAGGCATAGATTCAGATGATGGTTCCTACCATGACTTTGACGAGTCTTAGTTGTGTAGTTTTCATTACGTTCATGGAACATCAGTGTACCCCATTTTGGTGCCATGTGGCCCAATATCATATATTATGATGATCCTATTCACAACAGTGTAACAATTTAGTACTGTTCTTTAAGAGCGAGAGAGAGAGAGAGAGAGAGAGAGAGAGAGAGAGAGAGAGAGAGAGAGAGAGAGAGAGAGTAGGGTTGAAAATCGATTCCATATGGTTGAAAAATGCTTCAGTACGGTTCAGGACGATGCAGTATGGTAACTGGTTCAGAACACTCAACATGGTTTTTGTTCAGCATGATTCAGCATTTTTGTTTAGTTTGTTGAATTTGAGAGAGATAACGAGAGAGAGAGAGAGAGAGAGAGAGAGAGAGAGAGAGAGAGAGAGAGAGAGAGAGAGAGAGAGGAGGGAGAATTTTGGGGCATCATGTTTTTTATCAATTTTTTATATTAAACACAGCAAAGTGTAAACTTGGGAGTTAATGCACCTAAACTAGACCATCCTGCACCCGAAACATTCGGCAAACTACACAATAATTATGCTCTTAATTAGAGCTTTCACCTGATACCCATATTGCCCCAAAAAAAATCAATTTAAAAAAAAAAAATGTTTCTGGAATTTTTTTTGATATTTCTGAAACGCGTTTCTGAACGCGTTTCTGAAAAGTGTTTCAGAAACGCTGGGCATCTATGGTTCTCTGTACCTTTTGGTACCTAAAAGCCATAGATGAAGCTGTTATTTTTTCTTTCTCCTCTTCACCCTCCCCCATTGAACCATGGTTTCCACGCTCTGGGTGCATCCTCTTCCCTCATTCTTGCGCACCTACAACACCAGGGTGATTGGGTTTGTCGTACTTATCATGTAGTGATCCCAATTTGGTGGCTTGATTGCCAACCTTTCATTGGCCCAAGCCAAATTGAATCAGACTCCGTTGGTCTGATCAAGTGAGTGGAGATCCACTTCTGTGATCCCTCTCTTCACTCTCCTAGGGCATTGTTATGCAAATTAAGCGGTTTCCAATCTGTTTAAATTATTATGCTCTAGCTAACTCACAAAACTTATATAGTTTGCTGTGAACCATGGATTATGGCTGAGCAGTCAACCTGTTGATATTGGCAGGTTGCTTGGCTTTTCAACTTGCGTGGTTCCGATGTCTTGTACAATCCAGTTGTACATGCATTTGGAATTGTTACACTTGAGTCTGCATGCTACTATGTTGACAAACGAAAAATTGGTGAAGAGGTTTGCTACATGCAATTCTGTTTATGTTGCAGTTCACAAGTTTTTGTTTTTCAAGAAAATTGGAGTGCTCAGTAAGATTACCAGATTTCACTTCTAGTTTGGCAGATGCCCCTTTTTACTGGAATTGCATGAACGTTTGGATAGCCAAAAGACATTGCTTCCAATGGTACTTGATATAATATGTAAAACACAGAGCCTGTTTATATTTGATCAACAATCTATATGCTTGCTGTAACAGAGATTATAGAAATGATAAGTCTGGATGAGACATAGAAGTTGATTACTAAGCTGCTTTGGGGCCAAAAATTCTTGCTTTTGTAATCGTACGCTTGATACTGCTGTCAAATTGATGACTGAAATTTGCACCTTGACACTGGTGTGATGTTCTGAATCTCTTTGAGTAATCAACAAATGCTTGCACGTTTCCTCCATCTTTTTCCTTTCTTGATATGTCTCCACCATAAAACTCCATTTGCTTTTGAGTCGAATGCATAAAACAACATACCAAAAGCATTAGTGGCTAAGTTTAAATTTGAGGAGATATGTCTGACTCAAAGTATGTATGCTGTATAGTATTGTTAGAGATTTGTATTGCATTTGGTGTTAACTTGAAGATCTAGCTATCAAAGGCTTGCACAAGGTCCAGTTGTGTGAGTCCAAGATGCTTGTTTCTGTGCCACACTTATTGCAGGTGGAGAAGTATTTAACTGAAAATGGGGTGGAAATCAGGAGCTATGAAGCAATACTACATGATGTGGAATGTCTTGGTCTGAGGCTTGCTAGTAAAAGTCAACATGATGGGGAGTTCAATGAGGCCAGCAATCATGTGTTGGGAGAAACATCGACAGTCATAAGAGCTATTGATGTGCGGGATAAGGACCCGAAGGAGAGTAAAAATGTAGACAAACACCCAGAGAACATTGATGAAAATGAATTGCTATCCAAGGAGGAGCAGAGTGAAACATTGATTCCAGATTGTCACACAGATCATGATTCCATAATCAGTGAGAAGTTTGATACAGATGGTGCCGCATTCATATGGGTTGACTCTGCTACTTGCAGTCTCATTATATACACCAAGTTGCATGTAGATCAAGTAATCTTGCAGCAGTCACCAATTGCCCTTGCAAAGGCTCTGAAGGTTGGTATATTATGCAATTTATACTGCTACTTAATATTCTAGGCATAGTTACCGCTAGATTGGAATTAAGCTTAATTGAGATTTGAAGAGAATGATTCAAATTGAGCAAAGTATAAAACAAGTGAAGTTCAGGTGAAATATGGCAAGGAGTCAAGGATGTATTTATTTAGTATTAGAGCCCTTAGGCACGTTAATGATGCCTGCCACATATTTCAAAGCTTCTAGAAAGTATAACATGTTTCAAGTTCTGCGTAGAAGTAAAATAACAATTCAAATCTTGCATTGAATAAAAAAGAGTCGAAAAGGTTTGAAACTCTGTGAATCGAGATTTGTTGTTTCTAGATTCTATCAATGATCATGAAAGACTATACCAAATGTAAACGTTATTCGAGTGCCGAATACAAAGTGTTCATGGTCCTAAGTTGGACATTCTAAGTAATAACTTTTGCTTGCAGCTTGCTTCAGTTCTTGGACTCTAATACCATGGTGCAAGGGAAATAAATCTTGTCTTCAGTTACCTAGATTATTATTGTTTTAAAAATTGCGGAAACAGAGTGCAGTTCCACCGTTAGTTTGCAATTTTTATAGAATTGGTTTTGAATACTAAATTCTTAGATCTTCATCTTTTGAAACAACATGTAGGGGTTTTGTAAATCTTCAAGTCAGTTTTAAAGCTTAGAATCTAAACCTTTTGAATGGAACTGTTTGCATATGCGATTCTGATCATATCGTGTTAGGCCTATGTCCCAACCATACAACATTATACATTGTGTATTTGAAATGTCAGTTCAATTGTGTCACATAGTTCATGCTGCTGTAAGGATTGCTAGGTACAAATGATCTGACATCAATGGCTGAAAGATGGCTTTATACCGAAAGTCTATTTTGAACTTTGGAATTTAATGTCATCATTCACTTACATAGGTAAGGAATCAGAATGTAGTTATAATTGATCAATCACTCAGCCATAGATTCATCCTATGCAACTTAGTTACTTGAAAAAAGCAAGAGAAATGTTTGTTCTCTTTGTCATATCTTTGAGATTGAGAAGTTAGATGGGCCGATGTTGTAAACTGTGATCCATTATGTTAAGAGCGAAAGCTATTAATCGGTGTAGGAGTCATAGTTCTCCACTAAGAAACTTATTGAGTGTTACTTGTCCCTTTGTGTGCCTTTTCGTATATGGCATAAAATTCAAGAACTATAAAGATCTCAAAACTTGGTGTTTTGAGTTGCAGGGTGTTCGTACATGTTAAAATTGAGAGAGAATTTTTATGCGAGTCATTTAAGCTTGAATAGATTAGATATTGTATTGTGTAGTAGAGAGGAAAAAGATGACAATAAAAAAGTTGAACAAAATTTTGTGTGATTTTCATTTTTTTCCTAGTGCTAGGCGCTTGCATGCACATACTTGTACTAGGGATAAATGCAGATTTTGATCTCAGTATTCGACAATACTAGCTCAAAATAAGCATAATGCTTAAGAGTAGGTGGCTTGTCACATATAAGGGTAATTATTTCCATGGATTCTTCCATATCAGAATATATATAGAAAATATGGTGAATGATGGGGACGAAAGTCATGCTATTAGGACCTTTATGAATTCCTGAGATTGGAAATTAAATTGAGAAATTGAGTGGAAAATAGGCGGTCTACTAAGACTTGGATTACTTGGATTTTTGGATGATTTGCTTAAGGCATATGATTTCGTAAATGAGCGAGTGGATAAGGTAATTTTCACTAGTATTGCTTGTTTGATTGTAGACCTGATACCTTGTGCTACCATCCCTTTATGCTACACATGGGAATAGTTGAATACACCTGCATACTCAAAAACTAGAGAATACATGATTTGGAGGTAGTAATTTTCTTGTGGATTTGAATGATGAAGGCAAAAAATTACATAAGGGAATGTTCAAAATACTTATGAATGAGTTGAACATTATGCAAACCTTTGGAGAATATTGCAGTTTTTAGGAAACTATTCAAGTGTATTGCGGATGGAAACTTGAGTTTGTGTGGAGGTTTAGAAGGTAATACTTTCAGAGAGAATCTTAGTTTCCATACCTTCAGGGATGTAGATTTTTTTAGAAGTCTTTATGAAGGGGATTCACTTTCCTTAGTACAATTAATTCGGGTTGAGCACATACCATCTAGAATTTCTTAGTACTTGATTAGATTAAAAATGACATTTGGAAGAGGAGTATGCTTGGAAGAGGGAAAACCAATCGTTTCTCTATACTTTAATGTGCTCTCAAGGATGGGAAATATGCTATGACTAAGATTAGTCTACATCTAACCTTGGATTAGAGGAGCTCAATTGGAAGCATTTACTTAAGTGGAACAGGTAACTCCAAATAAGTCATAATTCAACCATGACGAGTTGGAGACGATGCAAAATTGATAGTTAGTGGACTACTAGTGGGGGACATCATGTTTGAAAGTAGGTTGCACTTAACTACTAGTAGGTGGCCAAGGGCCATGGCTATGTCTATTGGGGATCGACATTCCATCAACTAATGATAGATTGATCGTCTTGTTGTGAACAAGATCATGAACCCAATAGATCAGCCTTACTTCCTATTGTAATTGCCATTGTAGCACGTGTGTAGCCCAGCCCATTGTTGGAAAATCGTAGGATAGCAGCGGAAGTCTGATAGCAGATGGATGGTGGATCGATAGTGCAGTAGTTAACAACAAAAATAGTCAAGATGAAAACTGAGTAGCAATGCAAAAGAACGAAGCAGTAGTGAGACAAATCTTGCACTCTGATTGTATGGGAAAAATGAGTACAAGGGCGTGGAGCAGCGCAAGACTGATGGCGCAAAAATTCTTCAACTGATAATCGTTGATTGCTTGATAGTTCAGTTATCAGTCGTCTTCTGTCCAGTTTAATATGTATGCTAGCTGCTAACAGGTGCAGCCCTTATCAAAAAGATATTTTTGGTATTTTGAACTACTTAGTTAATTAGCACCGCCTGATAGTTTAATTTGCACCGCCTGATAGTGGGTAACTGCCATTGGAGATATTTTATTTACATACGTGGTGGACTATACGTGGATCGACTTTTATTGATGAGAATCTGATGGATTGTCGATGATGTCGATGTCGAGCTAGTTAAGGGTTGATGAAAAAGTCGAGGAAGTTGAGTTGTCGATGGAGTTAGTTTGAGTTTAATGAATATACATAGGGAAGTCGAAGTCGGACTTTGGACTTCCGACTTCGATGGCTTCGAAGACTTTGGAGACTTCGAAGTCGCTGGAGTCGGATTTTGACAAACCCGAAGTGTGGAAAAATGCGAAGGTGCAATTTGTCTGTTTTTTCAGGATGCTCATTACTTGGATTTTTTAAGGCTGAGCATGGGAAAAATCTAACACTCCCCCTTAATGTGGATCATGAAAAACTTGGATCTTCAGATTTATCATTTTGTTAAATCTGAGATGGTGCAGCAAACCTTTAGAAGAACGAACTGAATCAGAAGTGACTGGAGTTCTAGCATGCTTGCTGATAATACAGCTTTCACATGAAGAATTTGATTTGCTAATGAAGGGTAGATCTTGTACTAAATTCTGTTTCGACATTTGCTGAATACAATTGGAATTTAAATGGCCTAATCTGAAATTCCAAAGCATATCAGTTGATTCAGAAGTTGAAGTAAAAAGAGCTTGACTACTTGTAGAATAAGAGTGACTATTTTTGAACAAATTGCCACACCTTCTACTGAAAGCAAAAACTTTCCTATATTTGTCAAGAATAGTGCAGCCTTGCCTATCGAATTCGACCCTCTGACCTGAATCTGTGATTCTGCTAACTGAGAGCAGGTTTTTGGTCAGATTTGGAATGTGAAGAACATTGGACAAAAACATTACATCACCTTTTTGGAATTCGACCTTGATTGTTCCTACACCCTCGATAGTATGAGTTGAGTTGTCTCCAAGTTGCACAACTGTACAATGGGTGTATGACTTGTAGTCATGGAACCAGTCTCGATGGTGAGTCATGTGCTGTGTTGCACCTGAGTCCAAATACTAGGAATTGATATCTTGTTGTTCTTCGACTTTGGTCAAGGATGCAGCTTCATCTTCCTCTTGTTGTTGGATTGAGTGACTGGTAGAAGCAACATTTGCTTGTTGTTGGAACTATTGCTTCTTTAAGTTGTTGTATCGCAACGTTTTGCAATCCTTGATAAGGTGACCAGTCCTCTTACAGTACTTACGAAATAGATTCTGTCTTGGCTGGAATGATGAAGACTCTGAAGTTGATGGTGTGTTTGATACAGGCTGCTGCATGTTGCTCCTTTTGTCAGGATAATATGACTGTGTAGATCTCTTGGATCTGAACTTCTGATTTTTTGAATATAGAGCTAGAGGATCCGATCCTGAGCCTGAGGAGGATGCAGGTCTTCTGATCTCCTCTTGTAGAAGCATAGAAATTACTCTTGATAGAGTGAGATGCTCCTGGGTCGAAATTGCCATGACCCAATTTTTGTAGGCTTCAGGTAGACTCGATAATAGAGTCATCACAACATCGGAATCTTCGATGACTGAGCCAGTTGCAGTCATTTGCTCCATAAGATTTTTGAAAGTGTTGAGATGGCTCGAAACACTATCTGCATCAGACATTCTGAGGGTGAAGAATTTCTTCCTTAGGTGAAGCTTGGAAGTAACGTCTTTGATGTCGTAGAGAGTTGCTAGGATGTCCCATGCATCCTTAGCAGTCTGAGCAACACGTATGTGGCTGATCTGAGTGTCTTTGATATTGAGAGTGATCATGGCAAATGCCTTGCCATCTCTCAATCTCCATTTGGTGATGATGGCAGCATCACCTTCTGGCTTGACCTCTGTGCCATCAACGATGTCCCATAGTTCTTTGGCAAGTAGAACTACTTTCAATCTCCATTTGGTTTTGATGGCAGCATCACCTTCTGGCTTGACCTCTGTGCCATCCGATGTCCCACAGTTCTTTGGCAAGTAGAACTACGTATGTGGCCGATCTGAGTGTCTTTGATATTGAGAGTGATCATGGCAAATGCCTTGCCATCTCTCAATCTCCATTTGGTGATGATGGCAGCATCACCTTCTGGCTTGACCTCTGTGCCATCAACGATGTCCCACAGTTCTTTGGCAAGTAGAACTACTTTCATCTTGAACTTCCAAAGATGGTAGTTATCTCTGTCGAGTTTGTCAATCAAAGAGGAACTAGAAGATGGATCCATTCTGGTTCAGCGAGATCGTTGATAGAAACAACGATTTCGGAATACTGTTGGCTGCGCGCTTGTTAGAACGATGTCTTGATAGAAACAAGACTGATAATCCACAGTAGAAATGCAGATTATTGAACTGCCCGTTCTGATATCATGTTGGAAAATCGTGGGATGACTGATATCGGATTCAGTAAAGAACTGATAGAAACAGAATTCTGATATTAGATCGTGATGACTGTCAGCGGAAGCTTGAGCGAGGGCAGCGTAAGATCGGAAATGCAGCAGTTACTAGCAAAAATGATCAAGATGAATGAACAGTAGCGACGCTCAATAGAACAGACCAGTAGTGGGACAAAAATGTACTCTTGATTGATTGGGAAAATTGAGTACAATGGCTTGAAGTAATAGCTTCAGCTTGTTGATCATTGATCGCTTGATAGTTCAGTTATCAGTCGTCTTCTGTCCAGTTTAATCAAATATATATGCTAGCTGCTAACAGGTGCAGCCCTTATCAAAAAGATATTTTTGGTATTTTGAACTACTTAGTTTAATTAGCACCGCCTGATAGTAGGTAACCGCCATTGGAGATATTTTAAGAGATCTCCTAGAGATTTTAAAGTTGATGATTGGGTATATCTGAAGATTCCAAAAGATTCTAGGACTACGCATACAAGGAAGCACTACAAGTTGTCTCTCAGATATTGTGGACCGTTTCAGATCATAAAGAAAATTGGTTCTCTAGCTTATGAACTTGATCTTCAAGATAAATCCACTGCTCACCCAATATTTCATGTAAGCTAGTTAAAAATTAAGTATACATGAAGGTGATACCGTTGGATCTAATGAGGATCTATCCCAATTGGAAGATTTATCCCTTAGTGTATCTTTGAAACCTAAGAAACTGCTCGAAACCAAAGATAAACAAATTAAAAAATTATTCTATCTCTAAGTGCTTGATTAGATGGAAAGGTCAAACTAAGGATGATGATTCTTGGCAAAGAGTTGAAGGCATGAAATTTTTTTTCCCTAGTTCCCATTTCTAAGAACAGGAATATTTCAAGGGGAGGAGAATGTTATGTCCACATCCAGTACAAAGGATCTGACATAATCCTTGATGTGAATATTCGGTACTCTTGTGTTCGAGATTACTGGTTATGCCTCGATATTCCAGTCAAGGCTTGTTATGTGATTTAATAACCTTGAGAGGGCCCAAGCACTCTAATATTGACATGTGAAGCAGTGTATGGTGTTTGATGGCTGTAAGCAGCAGAAGAGTATCAATAGTAATTTCTATTGAGTTTAGCAGTTTGGATTTTGATGGAATATTCCCAAGCATTTAGAGGCTAAATATACCTACAAAAACTTGCCCTACTCCCACTTGGTGATTACCAGAATTCTCTTCTCTCCTGTACTCACTCACCGTGGCTCAAGCTTGAAGCTAATGTGGATTAATCTTTGGCTTCTAGCTGGTTGGCTAGTTTTTAATCCCACATAGTTTCCACAAATCGTGGTTCAAGGTTCGAACCGCGATTTGAAATGAACGAATCATTCAGAGCTAATTCGAACCACATTTCGATAGGTTCGAACCATTTTTCAATTCGAGCCAACCAAGACTAGTTTGAATCAGCTGGAAAATTGAAATTATAGCCCTACAATCTTTCCTTTTGGTGCTTTGCAGTTGGATTTTCAAGAGGCAATGCTTACAACAATGTGCAAGAGTACGTTGACAGGTACAAAGAGATACTTATCAAGATACGAAAGGAAATTGCAGAGTGGATTGTCATGCACAAGTTTATATATGATCTTCAAAAAGAGTTGAGGGCCCATGTTCTTAATGAAGGGTGCAACACCTTGGAAGAGGCAGTTGCTACGGCTCTCAACTACAAACACAATGTGTGTCCCAAAGCTAAATTTGGATTGGCAAGTTGGCCCCAGAAGAAAAGCCTTAAATGGGAAGAGACCATCTGTTGAGGGTTTTTTATTACCTATATGCAAATATAGAGAATGGACTTGCAGTATTTGTGGTTGTGTTATGTGAATGTTGGTTCTAGTTTTGATAGTACACAGACCATCATACTTTGAAGTGTTATTGCACTTAGCCAAATTTGAAGGACCACCATTCAATGGGCCGAGAGCTGATGCAGGAATTTCGTTTGGAAAGTCGCTTCCAACAAGGGAAGGAAAATGTGGTCGTTGATGCAATATCGGGGATACTACATCAGATGAGCTTTATTGTAGTTGACAATGATCTCATGGAGGAGATCAAGAGAGCTCAGCAAAAGGACCCACAAGGTGTGTGGCCTGACGTACGCAGGATAGTCAACCAAATGGAAGAGTCAACTACGTATATTGCTTTCGTAGAGGCAAGGTATGTTATTAAGAAATGGAAAAATAGTCGTGCCAAACATGAAGGATTGTCATAAGATACTTCATGAATGCCATGATAGTCCCTGCGCAGGGCACCCTGGTAATGATAAGACAAGTGAGCTAGTTAAAAGGCATTATTTCTAGCCACATTGCAACGAGATGTAAGGGAGTACATCCAACGTTGCACACTTGTCAGGTGAACAAGGCCAAGAGATTAAGTCCTCCGGGCTTGCTACATCCACCGAAATACCTACAGGAAGGTGGGAAAGCATCTCTATGAAATTTATTGTTAATCTACCGAGGACCCAAGTTGGGTTTAACTCCCTTATGGTAGTGGTTAGACAAGTTTTCCAAGATGGCCCATTATATTGCAATGACCAAGAAGATCACAACTCAACAAGTAGCGGAGTTGTTTATCTAGAATGTGGTTAGATTGCATGGACTTCCAAAGTCCATTGTGTCCAGCAGTTCCCAAGTTCACAAGGAACTTCTGAATCCACGAGATTGATCCCTTTTGAGCTCAACTATGGTTATAGGCTAGTTAGCCCAACAACCATAGGAATTCCATGTAAGGTGCCTAATGCTTCAAAGTTTTTGACCCAGATGCATCAAAAGCTAGAGACGACACATGCTAATTTGTCTAAGCTAATCGTACCTATTGGGAATTTGAGACCAACTAATGGATATATTTACTAGTCCCTTCCAAGTCGAAGGTGCTACGCATAGGAAAGTGTTCCCAAATATCTCTTATTTATACCACAACTAATCGTTAAGAAAATTAGCTAGGTAGCTTATAAGCTACAGGCTTATGACACACATGCTCCTCTCATGATTGCTATGCAATGCCAATTCTCATAGTACTACACTTCTAGTCAGAGCAGTCCATGTTTCACAAATTCTTAGGTCTCAACTAAGCAATAGTACTCTAGACATCATTTTAACCTCCTATCTATTGAGCTGAATCCAATCTCACTCCCAAGATTGTGAGAATCTACAACAATCTCACAAAGCAGTCCCTTGGACAATAGCTATGGCATCCCATACTGCCATAACTCAACTCACTCACAGAGTTGTCTCACCTAAGATTGGGTGCTCACAAAAGACTGCCTGTGATATACTGGAGGAAGGTGGGGATGACGTCAAGTCCGCATGGCCCTTATGGGTGTTAGATTTTTCCATGCTTAGCCTAAAAATCATCCAAGTAATGAGCATCTTGAAAAACAGGCAAATTGCACCTTCGCATTTTTCTTAGCCCTATCTTGAGCATTGTGAATGCTCTCATGAGCTAATTGTAGCATTTCTTCCATTTCATGCAGGAAATCAACAACCTTTTGGATCTTAACATACTTGGTCTTTACATGAACTGGAGATATGGGGCTTACTACCCCTACAGGCTGGCTATTCCATGCGGTTGGACATTGTAGCACGAACATACAATGTTGCTAGTGGCCGCTACTTGGATTCTTTGGCCAAGATGCCGCTATCTGATCGTAAGTTAGCATAGTGGCAGTTCATCTCTGGATTGCCCGCCGCAACCCGACGAACGCCGGTCAGACCACTTGGCCTCTCCTTTATCTAAATTCCACATAAATCAGGTCGGGAAAATATTTAATACCAAGTAGAAAGAAAGGAAAATGGTTCGAATCATGACCAACAATTACAATATATCAACGGACTCTGAATGGGACAGTGGTGGTTCATTCATTAAGTACCCCATGAAGACAATTTCAATAATAACCACTTATGACCAATCAAATAAATGCAGTTTCTCGTCCCAAATAGAACAATATTGCTCTGGCAATAGCATATACCATCCGGGAGTATTCGGAGTTTGGTTCCAAGACCTTGCCAGGCGTACGAAGACTTGCCAGGTTATTATATTAATCCAGACGTCGAATTCATGTAGGTAGATGTTGGATAGTAAAGATGACAAGATTCCTCCTTGCAAAACACCTTAACTGGTGTGGGGTTCTCGTTTTCCGTTGTTCACAAATCCGGTACGAACTAGTTCCAGTACGAGTATATTATCCGTTGGTCTTTCACTTCCCTCATGAGAAAGAAGTGATGCCAAGAAAGTCTGGTCTAACCAAGTTTGTCCTCCAAGAAGAGGTATCGGGCTCAGAAGAGCCGAGGGAGAATATAGAGATTCTCCTTACATTTTCGCGGTATTTATGGAAAATCCTATTAGAGTCGTTGGGATTATAATTGGGAACTTTGCTTCACTGGGAGCTTTGGGAAGCTCTTTGACTCTACGCTCCAAGTCGCTCTGGGATGGAACAAAACATATCTCCCAATAAAGTTGAATTTTGAAACTTGAGACTTTTAACTTACAAATTTGAAAGTTCAAAGCTGAAACTTGAAAGTACAAAGGTTTTAAGGAACTAATGTATACCTCGCCCATGATTGCCTAATGGGATGTAGGTCATTTTCTACGGACTGCCGCTCAGCATATAGCTCTCTCGTCCTCAATTGCGCCATGCTTGGGCCTTCCCACTCAACACCGATACGAGATACTACTCGCATCATATCCCTCCATGCAGAGGTCATAGCCAAATGAAAGGGGAGGTCGCACAAGTAAAAGCACCTCCTAACAACAACACAGCTGCATCGACTTTTGGAAGGTTGCCACATAAACGTCCCTACTTCTAAGATGTCCTCGACCTCTATCACCTCCAACCCTACCAGTAGCACAAGTGCCCCCGCCCCACCTACTGGCACTGTCTGAGTCTCTCTAGAAGAAGAAATGGGTGTGGAACTAGTGCCGGTTATAGGTGACGGCTGTGATGTGGAATCTTGGCGCTTTGCCGCACCTGTAACAATGTATTATGTTGCAAATGTTTAATGGATTATGGTCGATGACAAATTCAGACAGGTCACAGAGTCATAGATGTTAATAATCACTAATTACTAATTAGTTAGTGCATACTAGACTGAACTTTGAAGTTTAAACTTTAGTTCAAACAAGAATCACCTATGGCTGAAGTGAAGTAGTAGCATGAGTTATGCTGGCTTTAGTTATGCCACTGTTCTTCATGGTAGGATATAAGATTACTCGAGGAACAATGGAGTTGTTGTACATCATGTAGAACCTAGATTATGCATGACCTCTCATTTACATGGCCAAGGTAATAAGAGCAAGTGATGTTGAAACTTTTGAATTTCAGAAAGATCTTAGGCCTGACATAAAGCCATTGATCAAGGCTTGAGAATCATGCAAATGCACAGCTTTTTGGTAGCTCAAATGTCGGGCACTTCATGAATACAACAAACTGTTTAGGGTTGTTCAAGCTCCCACCTTGCATTTAATTAGGGGAGAGAAATCTGTGTGAAGCTTTTGGTTGAGAGGAAAGGGTATTTCTCACAACATGTAGGACAATTCACAAGCTTAAAGCATGTGGAAGTTAACTTAAGAGCTTGAGTGAAGATATCTTGTAAAGAAGATATAGAAGGATTTCTTAATTATCGGAGAGAAAGAAGTTTGTTGCAGTATGAGATAGGAACAGGAACTAGTCTTACCTCCTTTCTTGTTAGTTTCTTAACTCAGGTGCTGCTGTTATAGCTGCTTTTGAGCTAGAAATTAATGTGCTCTTATTTTGAGTTTGGAGGTGGTTGATGGAAATTCTGACTGAGATTGTTGTGATTATTTTGAAGCGGCTTGTTAATTTCAATGAAGTCTAGATCATTGCAATAGCCGAATTTTTTTTAGTAGGTTGCTTGTATGAAGATCATATATTTATGAAGCTTATGCCCTCAATCATGTTATTTCTCTTAATTGCTTGACTGATCTGGTTCTTTCCACTGGCCACAATGTCAACTAATTAAGTGGATGTTTGTCGTAGAAACACTGATCAAGAAAGACGAATCTTAGTGTACAACCCTTTCACTGGATGTGTTCTCGCTACTGAAGGAAATTGATGCATGGATGACAGCATCCTGTGGAGCTTGAAGGATTGCGAAATGCGCACATTCGTGATGGAGTTGCTGTTGTCTCTTATTTGGCATGGCTTGATGGGCAGGTATATTTGCTCTGTTAAGAGTTGGCTTTAATAGATAACCAATTCTTTGGTAGTCTCTTCAATCATCTCACAATGATTATTTTAAGATGATTACTTTATCCACTAAGCAATAACAAGACCTTCTATTTCTGCTTGATTATAGTTCAAGGATATTGATTGATAGCTGCGGCTATTGTTTCTCTATTTTTTTTAACAACCTTTCATTTTCAGGGATTTACTTTACTGTTCTGAGTCACATCATGCTATTGGTTTTTGGATATACAGATGCAAGAGCTCTATGGTGCTGCAGGCTACTTTTTAGAGAATGGATCTCACAAACGGAAGCGCACGTATGTATTGGCTCTTCGACTGAATTCGATTTTTCTTCTTTCAAAGTGAAGGATTGCTGGCCGTGTGCCAACCATTTTTTGTTTGAAAAAACTGATTAATTGATCATGTGAGAGAGAGAGAGAGAGAGAGAGAGAGAGAGAGAGAGAGAGAGAGAGAGAGAGAGAGAGAGAAAGCTTTGTTAATGTCTTTTCCTTGCCAAAAGCCATATAAGACCAAAAGGAGTACATGTCAAGTATGTGAAAACCATGGGAGCGTATATAAACGTCTCCAAGAAAAAACTATGCATAAAAGAAAATGAATAATATAACTGTAAACTACAAATTGCCAACTGTCCATAAGTGAAAGCAAAATAGCTGCCTGGAGTAGAGTAACATCACATAGCACTGCTGCTGAAACAAGATGTGATACGAGCTGTAACAAGAGGTAATATGGACTGTCGTTGACGTCATCCAGGAGGGTGAAAACTGCGTGCTCTCATAGCAAGGCGGGAAGTGCGAACCGCCGCATGACTATGAGTGATACGCTGTCTCTGACATCTGTGCGGTGGTATGTCGTGATCATCGTCATCAGATCGTGTCTGTCACCTGGTGAAGAAAGACGCAATCTGAGCCTGAGAGCTAGGATGTGGCTGATGAGCTGATTGGTACATATCCTGGCGCAGCAAGACCATTTCTCGTAGCATAAGTGCCACACAGCGAGAGTCCTCATATCCAATTAGTGAGATACATGGGGCATCTGAAAATGAAATGCTCCTCGAACTCTATCTCATGTAGGGGACGTAGCAGGCATAGTCTGTCCTCTCGTGGTGTACCCTGGAATCTGCCTGTCTCAATAGCTAACTGGTGTGAGGAGACTCTGAACTGTCCCAAAGTGAAACGGAGATCATGTGATAGTCCAGAGGACAAATAGCGAGGGAAAATTGGAAGACCAGTGTCATCCTGCTCCAGAAAGTGAGTCCGGTAGTAGTCAGGCTTAACCCCCAGCTGGTGTCGCCAAGTACGGTCGAGATATGCTCTGTATAAAAAACACCTAATGTACTGGTGTGTACCCAAAGGGAGATCAGTGATAGTGATACCAAATGCTTCCATGAGGAACTGTGATGCCTGAGAGAACCATGATAGCCGGTATCCCTGAGTCTAAAGGTGGTGAGAGGACATGAGTGCAAGCCGCATATACCTCTGCTCTGTATCAGGAAGTGCTTGAGCTCTCTGGATGTAGGTGATAAGCTGGAAGGCTGCCTCAATCTGAATAGGGGGGGTGGCAAACTCCGCAAGGATGATCCCATGTGGAACCGAGGGCTTTGCTCGGATCATGCGCGCTAACATGGTGGTCTGTAAGCGGGAAATGCTGGACCAATGTGAAGATGATAGTCCTGTATACCATATCTCTGCCGCATACAATGCTGAAGGGGTGATGATGGTGTCAACCAGTCTGCACTTACTCGGGGCATCCCAAATAGACTTACGGAAGCAGAATCTCTCTAGCTGGACTAGGGAAGAGTGGCCCTTCCCAAGTCTAGAAGTAGCCGCTGTCTCATACTGAAGGTAGGACTAGAGAAGAGCACACCCAGGTAAGTGTATGAAGAGACCACCTCTAGGGACTGTCCATCAAAGGTAAGCTCCTGGTGCTGCATGAAGGCCCGAGAGGTATTGAAGACCATAGCCTTGGTCTTTGAGAGGTTCACCCCTAAACCCCACTGAGTACAGAAGGTGTGTAAACAGTCCAACTGTCTCTGTAACCCCTCTCTGGTATGGAAGACTTAGGGGAGATATGGAAGCTGTGACTGAGAGGGATGGATGACGGTGACCCCATGAGGTAATCAACCACACTATCACTGCCACTATGAGGGTGACAAGTATAGCTGCTAGAATTAGGCCAATGAGGTAGGCCATTATAAATGGCTAACTCATGTGCCTCACCAAACTGTAACAAATACTCACCATATGATGTAATAGGTCCCGGTCCATCCTCAGAAATCCTGGTGATCCCCAAGCTGTCATTATCAAGGGCATGAACTCGCATTTGATCTGTAGCATCATGGAACTCTGTCTGTTGTGAAGCAGTCCGGGCATTAAAATCCCCAGTGAGCAAAATATGCCCCCGCTCTACAAATCAGATGATATCCACTGAAAGGTCCAAATAAGGTGAGCCAACACCCTCAACAAAAGAGGACTCTGGAGGTAAATAGCAGGCAACAATGAAGATGTCCCTGTCCAAACCAATCGCTCGTCCTGTGATACGAAGCCAAACATCCCGTGCATGCTCATCATGCCTGACGAACTCAAACATTTGATGAAGGGACTCTCTGTGAGACAAGCTACTCCTCCCAAACCACGGCCACTGGCTGATCTAGTCTCAGATCTGTATACTGAATCCCATCTGTATCCCGGGAAGGTGGGTAAACCGCGCACCTGGCTCTCGTGGGTCTCCATGAAAAACAATAGGTCTCGTCCAGTGATAAAGTTAATTAAATCACCTGCTGTAGAGGATGAGTGGATGCTCTCACAATTCCATACCCCAATCTGAAGATGGTATGGATGGGGCCCCGGGGTGCTCCCAATCTCGGGGGCCCCAAATTCCTAGCTCTGGGAACTGCCAGGGGTGGCAACAACAAATCGTATCTGACAATCTCGATATATGACCTGTCTACCAGTGTCTCAAGCCACCTGGAAGGCTTTACGCCTCTCCTCAACCTGGATGTAGGTGAGATCGTCATCCATATATATGGTAGTGCCACGTAACTTGGCTCTACAACGTAAAGCCTCTCTACGGCTGTCTAGGGATGTGAAGCGAATAATCAGTGCAGCTGCATCTCTGGTGGTCCTCCAAGCTATATCTAGCCCATCTGTCACATGTCCTAGAGTGGTCTCGAGAAATCTCGTAGCTTCAGCCATGGCATCCTATGTGTCCGGTATCTTACGAACTCTGATGTTATGGGCCTTTTGCTCCCTTGACCGCTCTTCCGAAATGGTGGCTGAGATGACTGAGGAGATGGGGGCGCTAGGCTTGGTGCCTTTCTTCAAGACTGCTGCCCATGAATCCTTATGCTGCTCAATTTTACTCTCAAGCTCCCGTATCATGGTGGTGGTCGATTCCGAGGCATCATTTTCGAGAAGGGCTGCCCATGTCTTCGTTTCATCCACTTGTTTTTCAAGGCTGGAAATTTTGTTCGAAGTCTCCTCCAAAACATTCTTTTGAGGGATATGTTCTGCAATCCGTTGTTTAAGAGACACATTTTCTTGTTTAAGCTGCTCCATTCGCACTTTAACACCACAGAGATCCAAAACCAGCTTGCCATTCTCAATCTCAAAGAAGTGTAATTGTCTTTTGAGTCCGAGGATTTCTTGCCGAATAAAGCTGATGTCATAAGCAAGGAGGCCTTCAGTAGGTTTGGAAGGGGTATAATCAACTGCGGGCAGTTGATTCGTAGTAACCACAAATGTTTCAGCAGCAGGGCGGGCATCCGTCTTGGAGATGGCAGATGCAGATGCGATGAAGGTAGGTGTGATGGACAGACCTGAAGCAGGTACCACAAACTCAGATGCGATGGACTAGGAGGTGGTTTCCGGGCCAGCAGGGCGCGGTTCAGCTTCCGGGACAGCAGGGCACGGTGGAGAGTGGGGGGCGTTACCTCCCCCCCGTTTGTTGCGTGGAGCCATGCGGTAGGACAGGTGGATGGAGCGCACTGGCAGCAGCAGGACATCCTGGCCCATGCAGCCCTAGGATTAGACCTTGCTGGACTTGGGAAGCAAGAAGGATTGATAGAACTCTGAATTTTCCAGGTAGAAGAGTGCTGAATGTGCTTGAAGTAATATGCTGAAATAATCTTTGAAATGAATGCTACAAGGGCTTCTGAAATCAGCACTGGGGCTGAGGGGAAAAGCTTGATTTTTTCTTGAAAAATTGGTTGCAAATGGTGCACTGGAGACCTGCCTTATGAGCGCTGGATCTGTGTAGGTTCTAGCTGCAAAAATGATTGATAGAATGCGCTGAAATCCAAGCGCCCTCAGCGATGGCTTGAATCCTCCTAGGTGATGGCATGGCAGCGATTCTCCCTTGGTCCAGCAATGGTGGATCAATAGCGATGGCACAACGATCAGGCAGGGGCGTGTGTGAGAGAGGGATGGATCAGCGTGCCATCTCCAACGAGAATCAGCGTGCCGAGAGAGAGAGAGAGAGAGAGAGAGAGAGAGAGAGAGAGAGAGAGAGAGAGAGAGAGAGAGAGAGACTCTAGTGTAGAAAAAACCAGACACATTCATCAATCTAGAGCCTTTTAAACGCTAACTCTATCTAGCTCCATGCAAGTCTAGTGTGTCATGTAGACCCATTAGAACGATTGTTTGTCTGTATCGAAATGATTATCATAACCGTCTTCTCAACTCATGTATGATGGATTCCCTCTTAGAGATTCGCCTAAGATATGCCCATAGACGACAACTTTTGTGTGGCGTAAGTTTACCAAGACACTTCATGTCTCTTCTCATGCGTAGAACTTTGGATGATGGTGAGAGCAATCCATGGATACCGCAATCAGCCCAAATCTATATCTTCAAGAAATATGTTGTTGAGCTAAATATGGCTCTGGCTGCAACGGAGTTATGGAGAACTTTACCAGGATAATCTAGAGTGTTATCGATGGCTTACTATGAATCATCATTGATAAATTATAACATAGATGCTCAAAGATAAGGGAATCTGGCCCAATGAATTGCCAAGGATCTACGTTTGATGCATGCATCATTGTGGGTGTAACCAAGGCATCAAAAAGGTGATATCTTGTCCTCGTGTCTTGATATGTGTATGAATGCAAAACCACTCCCTATTGATTGAGGAAATCGACCCTTCCTTGGTCGACTGACTACAAATAAAATAATTCTCTCAAATAGCTTCTTAGTATCTACTTTGGCCAAGTACATGACCCTAAGTGGTTTTGTAATGCCACCATCCCTAAGCCTTTGGGTGTATTCTATGAACATAAACTGCCACCTTTGGAATCCTCTCTTTGACCATAGTTTTGTACTTGTAGGGGAATAAGATTTCCTTAACCTCAAAAATAGATAAGAGGAGATATGTGCTACTCTTCTGGGTGTATAGAGAACCTCTTTTGAACTTTCTCATTTGTAGCTTATCTAGCTTGAGTACTCTACCTTCAAACGTCTTTTTGTTTTTAAGAGCCAAAAGGTAGGAAGGATTGGTATAGGTGTTGCATACATTTTTTAGCTCTTCACTGTAGGAGATGTACTCTTTTTTAAATGTTTTGGTGTGTAGAAGCTTATAAGAAAATTCTCTTTTCATTGTGAGCTTAGTGTTCATTTTTTAATTCCAAAGTTCTTGATTGGCTTATGACTATGTTGTTGGCCTTTCTGTTTTGATACCGTTATATGTAGTGAGGAAGAAAAGTTGACAGAAGTTTCTGTGAGTGATAAGTTGGAGGAATTTCGGTCAAAGCAACAGGTAACTTTTAAATTTCATTTTTTAAGACTAAAGAAGTAATTCTTTTGGAAAAATGTTTCTAAATTCGTTAACTGAAGTATGCATCATTTGCTTTTCTTGGCTTTATTTGCATTACGTTCCTCATAAGCATTTTGCAATAGTAAAGAAATCAATAACTCAAAATTCTATAAAGTAATTAGTTTGAACTTCAGCCATACGAATCCACAAGACAAGATAAATGGTATAATTTTTGGAACTCTTAAGACAAGTATTCATTTCCAAGAAGAACTACGAGCTGGGGTGGGAATTCTCTTATCCCTAGAATTGTCATTTTCTTTTTTGAAATAGACAATTATGACATGGCTAAGTTCACTAGATAACTATTCTTACCACAAAAATCATTAACCCTATCTAGATTCATGACATCAAAATCTATTGGCTCAACATAATCTTGCATTTGAAGCTTTGAATGTGCAATAATCCTATCTCAAATTTCTATATCGACCCCCTTTGTAATCCCAACCAAATGTCTAAGTCTTATGTCCCTAAGGGACATAGCTTGCTTCTAATGGGTTAGTCCTGTTAGCAGTGATAAACTGTAGTTCATGGACGCATGCTAAGCCTTGAGAGAAGGAAATTTTTGAAGCCTAAAGTGGGAAATTACCACAGATTTAGGATCCTAACTATATGGCCATTTTAGAATTAGAGCTAGGTGTTGATTGTGGTACCTATGGTTTAATGGGCCCATCACACTTTGCTATGCAATAATATTGGACATGGACATAACATTCTTCCCCCCTTGAACCACTTCTATCTCTAGAAGTAAAAACCAGGGAAGTTCTACTTTATGCTTTCAACCAGCTCCCATGAATCATCATCCTCAATCACTAACTATATCACTTGGCAGCCCATAAAGCCTAAATAATCTTTCCGTAAAGATCTGGACTAAATCCGAAGCCTTAGCAGTTGACTTGACTGGTATAAAAGTAGCTAACTGTCAACCTGTCCACCACAACCCAAATAGAATCATTTTGGCACTGGGTCTTTGGAAGTCCAACCACAAAATCCATAGATATACTTTCCCATCGTTTCTGAGGGATATCTAGGGGATGTCATAACCTAGACAAAAGCTTGTTTTTAGATGTTCTCCACTGTGTCACTATAACGATCGCCAAGTGAAGATCTTCAATAATCCTGTCACATGCAAACCAAAAGGACACCTGTGGAGAAAAACCACCTAACCAACATGAAATGGCTTGTCAATACCCTAACCACTTCACCCCCAAGCCAAGGTGAATGAATACAAGAGAGGAGGGGATCTTGGCTCATAGAATCAGAAATTCCAATAGGGAGATGGGCGAGTTTCCATAGTATATATTCTCTCCCATGCGGAGAGAATATTCCTCCTTAGGATCCCCATGCAACCTGAATAAGCAATTGACCTCCTATTCCTGCATTATAGCAGTCAAACACCATGCAAGTGCTCCTATGTTATAGGTCTGGGCCCTCATATGATTATTGATTACTTTACGGCCAAGCCTAGAATGACGAGGCATAACTAATAACCATATACATTGGAGAAACCGGCTATCCATATCAGGAATTATTCCGAATCCCTCATACTGGACATGGACATAACATTCTTCCCCCCTTGAACCACTTCTGTCTTCAAAAGCGAAAACTAGGGAAGTTCTTCTTTATGCTTTCAACCTTTTCCCATGAATCATCATCCTTTTTTCGACCCCTCCACCTAATCAAGCACTCAGAGATAGAAGAACTTCTCAATTGTTTAACTTTGGTTCTGAGTACTCTTTCAGGTTCCAAAGGTACAGTCCTCCAAATGGGTAAGATCCTCCTCTGAACCAACTACATCACCTTCATGTAAACATAATTTCAATCGGCTCACATGAAATACTGGGTGAGCGGTAGTCTTGTCTTGAAGATCAAGCTCGTAAGCTAAAGAACCAATTTTTCTTATAGTCCGAAACGGTCCACAGTATTTGGTAGACAATTTATAATGCTTCCCCGTACGCATAGTCTTAGAATCTTTTGGTATGCATATCATGCAAGAAATCCGCAACTTTTTGGATCTTAACAGACTTCGTCTCCACATTTGCCGGAGATCTAGGTTGAAAACCGTACATCAGCATAAACGGACTATAACCTGTAGTAGAATGGTTTCTACTATTGTAAGCAAACTCAATCAAAGGAACGTAATCTTCCCACTGAGATTGCCTGTGAGACACATGTTCTCAACATATCCTCCATAGTCTGATTAGTTCTCTCAGTCTGACCATCTGATTCAGGATGATCAGTAGAACTAAAACTAAGCAAGGTTTCTAGCTTATGGAATACAACTGACCAAAAGTGACCTGTAAATTTAGGATCTCTATCACTAACTATATCACTTGGCAATCCATAAAGCCTGAATAATCTTTCCACAAAGATTTGGGCTAAATCTGAAGCCTTAGTAGTTGACTTAATTGGTATGAACGTAGCTAACCTGTCCACCACAACCCAAATAGAATCATTCCGACGTTGGGTCCTTGGAAGCTCCAGTCTTTAAGCGTTCAACTTTGGCTAACTGACAAGGTCTACATTTAACCACATAAGACTCAACAAATGGCTTGAGTTTTGGCCAATAAAACTCTCTTCTAACCAAGTCCAAAGTCCTGTTTATACCTGGATGACCTGCACAGGGAACATCATGACACTCATAAAGAATTCTCTTCTTTATCTCATCATCCGCTGGCACACAAACTTCCCATTCCGAAATAGTAAACCACCTCGGATAGAGAACTGTTCCATTATCTTCTTATCTTTCAAAGGAACCTGAGACCCCTGTGAATTAATCTCTATTCCATTCTCATTTTTTCTTGTCTCAACCATTCTCCAGATGGGACCAAAATGAGAATCTGATTCACACCTCCCTCTTAGTGAAAGATATAGATCAGTGGAAATCTGGGTGAATGAAAGTTCATTTAATTCACCAATCCGACTAAGCGCATCCTGAACTTGGTTAGATTGCCCTTGACATATTGGATCTCATGATCAAATTCTTGCATAAGCTCAGCCCAACGAGCTTTATGACCCCTCAGATCATTTTGATTACAAAAGTACTTTAGAGGCTGGTGATCTGTATACACTATAAACTGACTACCATAAAGGTAATGCCTCCATACCTTTTTCCGGGACATTTGTTTCTTTTGTCTAAACTCTGATGCAATTTGATCCAGTTCGTCAAAATACTTGGGCTTTTTGTCACGAACTCTTTTCTTTCCCTTCTTTTGGCTGGGTCCAGATGGATTAGCCTGAAATTGCTTCTTGGATGCCACCACCGTGGAATCAACACTCATTCCGATAATCTGCTGGCAAACCTAGAATACTGCCAGAGTGCCAGTTTTGCATCGAATGAGGGAACCTTGTTCCATAAATCCATAAATTCTTGTAAGTACGAGTCCAAACTTCGAATACCCATTTTGCAACAAACAAATCTTTGGTAGAAATCTGAGTCGTCCACAACCACAAACGACTTTTTGAAAACTTCCATGAATTCTTCCCATGTAGCGGGCTTGGGTTAACCAGTCATCTACCACTTTTGGCTTCTTCTCTTTGGTCTCCCCCGAAAATGGTTCAAGCTGAAAGCCCAAATTCGGCGAGGATAGAGTTTTTACTTGATTCAATAGTACTTCCATCTGTTGATCCCTAAGTGTTTCGATTGTTTGTTTTATTAAGCGCTTGGCTTAACTGCTGGCAAATATGCAAATAGGTAGGCATAGGCACCTAACCATCGAGAGCTGCACCATCATGTGCCATATTGATTTCCTGAAACGGGAAAATTAGCTTAATTAGTTGACAGAACCGAAATCCTCAACTAAAAAGTGAAAAGTACTGGACCTTCATAGCTGGCTGAAAAAATCTTAGCAAGGTCTCTCACTTTTTTAAGCAAATTCCGTTTAATCAAATTAGACTGATTTTGAACAATAACAACTTTGAAAGGCCACACGAAAAATTTACGAAAAACTGGGATTTTTGAAATCCGTTCGATATGGACCACACTGCGAAAATCGATTAAAGTGATCGATCTATCAGTTTCACAGGTACCATCACATTTTGAACTCATTTAAAACATCCTGCATGCACTGATTTTTCCGAAAAATCAAAATTTTTTTGTAAATAGCCTAACAACTGGGAAATCAGCTTTTGAACTAGAATTGCCAAAATTAGCATCATGCATAAAGTTTCTCTAATCAATCTACTGAACCACCATGTACCATGCATCCAAACATGCAAACAGGTCTATCCATACATTTTCATCATCAAGCAAGCACTAAACTGAATTACAAGCATGCATGCATCGGAACATTACGGAAAATTTTCAAATTTTAGTTCAAAAATTGTCAAACTTCCGATAGCCATAACTTTCTCTACAGGACACCAAATTGGTCGCCGTAAAGCACAGTACAAAGGGAGAGTAGGCTTACAAGACACCTGCCATGTCACCTTACCACCTAGGCTTCACACGTGCGAGCAATAAATGATCCAAAAACAGGTAGGAGGGCACACTTTTCCAAGGGTGATTCATCAAAAAATTCAATCCAGCCCAATATGCATCCAATCAGAGGTTACAAGCTCTCTTTTAAGGTTCATTAGAGAGGCATAGAGGCTTCTATCAGGTCCAACAAGCAATCATAAGCTCAGATCATGTGGACTCCTTCAACAAGCAAAACTTCAACATAATGGTGCCTAAGCCTCACACAACCAAATTTGATGCATGATGGCTCAAATTAGAGGCAATCTATCATATCTTTAAGCTTGTAAAAAAATCCAGCAGGTTCAGACCACCAATTAAAAGTTATTCAAGCTCAAAACACTATTTTTTGACTTTTTGAGACCCTTAATGGTGTCCAATCCTAACCAAACTTCATGACAGCCTTAGGACAACATCATTACACCTCTGAATATGTGCCTGCAAAGTATTGGCCAAGAATTTTGTGAAAATCACCAAAATTAGTCCAAAAACCATCAAAAAACCATGTTTTTGACCAATTTTGACCTAGATTTGTGGATCAAATTCACAATCAAGTGGAATCAAACCGAAATCCATGTAAATCAATTACATGCAAGCACTTAAAGTTCTGATTTCAGTCAAATATGGATTTCATAGCCGATTTCTAGTCCGAAAACCCAAATTTTTGGCTAAAAATCACCACCTAAGCACCCTTTTGACTTTTCAACCAACATGCAATCATTAGATCCAATTTATAATGACTGTAAAACAACAAGTACAATCTGGAAAATGTACTAGATCAGTAGCTATGATAAATTCCAAACAAAAATCTTGAATTCTAGGTGAAAAATCACAAAAGAATCGTAAAAAATCCATTGATTTCCATCAAATCCTATGGAGAAAATCCATAATCATGATCAATAGGCTGCAAGTACATCAAGATCTGAGAAGCCACCTACTTGGAGGTCAATTCCACCACCTGGAAGCAAAAAGCAATGAGATCCACCAAAAAGTTGCAAAAAGCAAGAATCCCGCAATAATCTTGTCACATGCAAACCAAAAGGACACTTGTGGAGCAAAAGCACCCAACCAACAAGAAATGGCTAGTCAATACCCTAACCACTTCACCCCCAAGCCAAGGTGAATGAATAGAAGAGAGGAGGGGATCCTAGCTCATAAAATCAGAAATTCCAATAGGGAGATGGGCGAGTTTCCATCAAGGTTGCATCGAACCGCGGTTTAAACTGCCTTTCACGGTTTGAACCATCGAATCGTTTGGACCCAGTTCGAACTGTTCAAATCGTTCGAATCGTCTGGCCCTAAAACTATTCCATCGGCCCTCGGGATTCTGTTTGCGCGAGAGAGAGAGAGAGAGAGAGAGAGAGAGAGAGAGAGAGAGAGAGAGAGAGAGAGAGAGAGAGAGAGAGAGAGAGAGAGAGAGAGAGAGAGAGAGAGAGGGTGGGTGTGCACTCACTGCTTAGCATTGTGTGTGCATTTGCCATTTAGATTGTGTGTGTGTGTGCTCAGTGCTGTGTATGTGAGAGAGAGAAAGAAAATGGTGTGATTTTGTGTGTGTGTGTGAGTGATTGTGTGATATTGTGTGTGTGTGTGTCTTTTGATGTGTACAGTGTGTGAGTGAATCAGTGATTGTGTGTGAGAGAGAGTGTGTGTGATATTATGATATTGTGTGTGTGTGTGACATGTGTGCACTGTGCACTGTGTGTGTGTGTGAGTTTTGAGATGTGTGCACACTGCACTGTGAGTTTGTGTGAGGCTTGAGCACTGAGATTGTGTGTGTGTGCACTGTGTGTGTGTGTTTGTGTGTGTCAGTTTGTGTGCACTCAGCACTGTGTGTGATATTTTGTGTGTGTGTGACATTGTGTGCACTGTGTGTGTTGAATCTTGATGGGGTTCAATGTGGGGCCTGGGCAGTGGGCATTGTGAGAGGGGTGTGGGACCTGGGTAGCTACTTAGTTAGAACTGAGAACTTAGAACTTAGAAGTTAGGAGTTAGTCTGAGTTAGTAGTTACTAGAGTCTAGTTAGAACTTAGAACTTAGAGAGATCTGTGAGAGAGAGAGAGAGAGAGAGAGAGAGAGAGAGAGAGAGAGAGAGAGAGAGAGAGAGAGAGAGAGAGAGAGAGAGAGAAAGCTTTATTAATGTCTTTTCCAGGCCAAAAGGCATATAAGACTAATGAAGTACATGTCATGTATGTGGTAACCATGGGAGCGTATAAAAAACGTCTCCAAACTGTAATAAAGAAAAAACATCTAGTGCAACCTAAAATAGACTCGTATGCGAGAATGTGCATAATAATAATCATATGTGTCTCGGGTAAGATGTCAAGGCTGTGCTGCATCTGCTGTGCTGCTGCTGTAAAAAGATGTAATGCGAGCCACAGTATGGGAAAGCACTGGAGTCTGCCGGCGGCGTCTGCGAGTATGAGCACGTGTATGTGTGATAGTAGTAGTAGTACGCCCCTGCGTAGAATGTCTAGTAATCCTGGTGGTATTCTGATGGTGAGAGGTACACTGTCTCTGATCTCTATGAGCATGAGAGCGGCCAACATCCTCGTCGTCATCCTCATCATAATCTTCATCCTCAGTTACTAAATCATGCGATCTCCGTCTAGTAAAGAACGAAGTAATCAATGGCTGTGAGGTAAAATGCTGGGGTGTCTCGTATAGATCTCTCCGTAGTCTGGACATCTCGTGTACCATGAGAGCGACACACCGTGGGTCCTCATAAGCTATGAGAGATCGTAGAGTGGTAGGCATCTCTCGGAACAGGCAGTGATATCGTCCTCTAATCTCATAATATACAGGGCACCGAAATATAAAGTGCTCCTCAGACTCCACCTCACCTAGGGAGCAGATCTGGCAAATCCGCTCCTCTCTGGGAATACCGTGGAACCTCCCAGTCTCAATAGCTAGCTGATGAGAGGACACCCTGAGCTGCCCCAATGTGAATATGAGGCAATGTGACAATCCCGAGTCCAAGTAGCGTGGCATGACTGGGGTCCCTGATGCATCTAGCTCCAAGAAATGAGTCCGATAGAAAGCTGGCTTAACCCCTAACTGGTTATGCCAAGTCCGCTCTAGATATATGCGATAAAGGAAGCGTTTGATATACTGATGTGTGCTGGAGGGGAGCTCTGTGATGGAGATGCCAAATGATACAAGTAGAAGGTGAGAGGCCTGAGAGAACCATGATAGCCTGTAGCCTTGATCATGAAGACGCTGTGAGGAGGATAGTGCAACCTGTATGTATCGCCTGTCTCTCTCTGGTAGCGCCTGTATCCTCTGTATATAGGTGATAAGCTGAAGAACTGCCTCGATCTGTATAGGTGGAACTGCAAACTCGGCCAGGAGAATCTCATGGGGAATATGTTGCTTCACTCGAATCAACCGAGCTAGCATGGTGGTTTGTAATCGTGAGAGACTGGCCCAGTGTGAAGAAGGAAGACCTACATACCATGTCTCTGCCGCATATAAAGCTGTGGGGGTAACAATGGTATCGAAGAGGTGACACTTACTGCGAGCATCCTGGATGGACTTGCGGAAACAAAATCGCTCTGCTGAACAAGGGAGGCATGTCCTTTCCCTAGTCGAGTGGTAGCGGCCTGTCTCATGCTAAAAGTAGGACCTGAGAAAAGGACCCCCAAGTATGTGTAGGAAGGGACCACCTCTAGAATCTGTCCGCCCAAAGTAAGCTCCTGTCGCTGCATGAATGCCTTCGAAGTGTTGAAGACCATAACCTTGGTCTTCCCAATGTTCACCCCTAGGCCCCATCTGGTGCAAAACTCATGCAAGCAATCCAACTGTCGCTGTAGGCCCTCTCTGGTCGGTGAGACCAACAACACATCATCAGCATAAAGGAGGATAGCAATCAAGATGTCACCAAGCCTGCAGCCAGTACCGCCACCCTGTGTAATGACTCTCTCCAACTCATCAATATACAAGCCAAAGAGGACTGGTGAGAGGGAACAACCCTGCTTCACCCCAATAGTGCTCCAGATGTGCTCAGATATGCCACTGCTATGCCGGAAACAACCAAGGACACGCTCATAGAGTGCCATCACAGCAAGAACAATGTCGGTGGAGAAGCCGAGGTCTCGGAGTCTCTGGATGAGCAATGAACGAGGAACAGAATCAAAGGCTTTCCTGAAGTCCACAAAACAACAGTAAACCCTCTCTCTCCTGTGCTTAGCCTCCTCAATCAAGGCTCGCAATGTGAAGATGTGATCTGCCGTGGAATAATGTGCTCTGAAACCAGCCTGACCCATGGCATGTAGTCTCCTAGTCTCCGCCTCTGAGCTCACAACAGACTGCAGTATAGTACCATATAATTTAGCCTGGACATGTCCAATCATGATGGTGCGGTAGTTACTCGGAATCATGGGGTCGCCATTCTTATGGATGGGGTGGATAATGTTAGTGCACCAGGGAGACGGAAAGCCAGAGACAACTGCAGAGTTAAGAAGGGTGGCTATAATGGGGGCGAGTAAGTCAGAGGCATGGGAAAGGAGCTCAGATTCAAGGTCTTCGATATCTCTGGCTTTGTGGGACTTCAGCTTCTTAATGGCCGCAAGTACCATGTCAGATGTGAAAAAGGAGAACGCAAGTGGCCGTGGAGATATGGCGATAGGTGAGTCGGTAGGAACCGTGTACAGGCTAGTAGCATAATCAGTCCATATGCGGAGGTCTTCCAAGAGAGGTGGTGGAAAGCGCCCGAAACAAACTGCAATACGTGCTCACCATATGAAGTAGTAGGTCCAAAACTATCGCGGAGGTCCTGGTGACTCCAAGCATATCACTGTCCAAGGCACGAACATGTAGCTGATCAGTGGTGTCGAAGAACTCTGTTTGTCGTGAAGATGTCCGGGCATTAAAATCCCCTGTGAGGAGAATATGCCCCCGCTCTGAAAATCTGATAATATCTGGTGAGAGGTCCTGATATGGAGATCCAATACCCTCAGCAAAAGATGAGGACTCTAGTGGAAAGTAACATGCTGCAATAAAAAGATCTCTATCCAAGCCAATATCCTGAACCACGATGCGAGTCCATGTGTAGCGGGCCTACTCGTCGTGTCGGATGAAGTCAATACTCGAGTGAAGAGCCTCCCTGTACAAGCAGGCGACCCCACCTGAACCACGTCCACTAGCAGATCTAGTCTCTCGTCGGAATACTGAATCCCATCTGTATCCAGGAAAGGAAGGAAGTCCTCGCTCTGGGCTCTCGTGTGTCTCCATGAAGAATAATATATCCCTGCCTATAATGAAATCAACAAGGTCGCCTGCCGTAGAAGATGAGTGTATGCCAGCACAGTTCCACACTCCAATCCGAAGGTGGTGTGGATGGGGCCCCGAGGTGCTCCCACCCCCGGGCACCCCAAATCCCTAGCACTGGGATCTGCTAGGTGCACTATCAAGAAAGGGCACTCGTCCATCTCGGTAAATGACTCGTCTGCCAGACTCACGGGCTGCCTGAAAGGCCTTACGCCTCTCCTCTACCTGGATATATGTGAGGTTGTCATCCATATAGATAGTGGTGCCACGAAGCTTGGCTCTGCACCGCAGAGCGTCTCGGCGACTCTCTAGAGAGGTGAAACGGATAATGAGTGTAGCGGCATCTCTGGAGGTCCTCCAAGCTGTATCTAGCCCATCTGTCATATGTCCTAGGGTGGTCTCAAGAAATCTCGTGGCCTCGGCAGTGGCATCCTGTGTGTCTGGTATCCCACGAACCCTGATGTTGTGGGCCTTTTGCTCCCTCGACCTCTCTTTCGAAATGGTGGCGGAGATGACGGAAGAGATGGGGGTGCTAGGTTTGGTGCCTTTCGGCAAGACTGCTGCCCATGAATCTTTATGCTGCTCTATTTTATTCTCAAGCTCCTTTATTTTGGTGGTGGTTGATTCCGATGCTGCAACCTGCTTAGTGTTGATCACCTGCTCTAATGAAGCGACTTTGGACTGCAACACATTTTTTTCTTTGAGTAAGGAGACCACTATTCCTTTCGGTTGTGATAGTTCATGTTTCAAAAGCTGGAAATCGGCTTTCATTTGGTCAGCTTCCCAGGAAGAGAATAGTTCCGTTGATTTGGAGGGAGTGTATGGGATGGGTACCGCAGATGGGGGAGCTGTGGGTTCTTGAGGAATAGGGATAGGAAGAAGGCCTGTAGGAGTGGTAAGAGCAATAGGGTGGGAGATTTGTGGAGATGAGGAAGATGCAGAAGAAGAAGAAGATGAAAGAGAGGGAGGAACCACAGAGGATAAAGAAGAGAGTGAGAGTGGGGAAGAAGAAGAGGAGGAAGAAGGTGCCACAGCATCTGTAGGTAGCCATGGCAGGTCTGAGGACAGCGAGGGGGCAGCGATGGGGGAGGTATTAGTGGCTGCAAAGAGGGGGGGGGGGGGGGTGCTGTTTCCAGCAGCGATGGAGCAGCTGTCTCCATCAGCGATGGAGGAATTGTTGTTTCCAGCGAGGGAGGGGGAGGAGACAGGAGCGATTTCAGCGAGGGAGGGGGAGGAGTCAGTAGCGATTTCAGTGAGGGAGGGGGAGGAGACAATAGCGAGGGGGGAGCGGGTGGTCCGACGTGGAGGGAGTGAGGAGATGGCGCGAGAGACAGGAGGAGCAGATCCAGATCCGCGTGGAGCCATCTCCGAGAGAGAGAGAGAGAGAGAGAGAGAGAGAGAGAGAGAGAGAGAGAGAGAGAGAGAGAGAGAGAATAGAATAGAATATATTAATGTCTTTCGGGTGCCCTTGGGCACATAAGACAAAGAAAAAGTACATCAGAAAGGAGCGTTGTCCATGTTGGACTTATTTCTATTTGCTAAAGCTAAAAATAGAATAAACTGGAAATAAAAACCAAAGCTTAACCTCCAGCTATGGTGAGGGTACAAAAGCAGTAGCTTAACCACCAGCTACGCGGAGGAGTACAACTCACTAATTGAAAGAGAAAAACTGTGTGATGTGGTGTGAGGCACACGGTGGCCTCTGATGACGAACTCTGGACGGTCAAGGAAGACGCTGTAGCTTCTGTCGGCGAGCTGGAATGCCAATCTCACTATCAGAAGGTATCCTCCCTAACTCTTTTCTGAAAGGAAAGTGTAATATGTGGCTGGCTGTGGTCAACATCCTGATCATCCGGCATAAGTGAAGATCTCAAGGAGAACAACTCTCACAAAACCCAACACATCTCGCATCGGGATTGGCAAAGAAGGAACCAAGCGTGAGTGGAGTGTCTCGATAAAGACAGTGGTATCTGCCTCTAATCTCATAGTAAGCTGGACATAAGAAAATAAAGTGAAACTCATCCTCAACCTCCTGTAATGTACAGCACCGACAGATCCGTAATGGTCGTGGCATGTCTGCGTATCTGCCAGTCTCAATAGCGAGCTGATGAGAAGAGACCCGAAGCTGACCGATGCGGTAGCGCAGGCCAAAAGACAACGGCTGAGAGAGATAACTCGGTCTAACGGGAAGCCCTAAAGCATCTAAGTGAAGAAAGTGAATGCGGTAGAACTGAAGCTTAACCCGTGAAGGATCAAGGTGAGACCAAACAGTATGTACCGTCTACGAATGAACGCATGAGTCCCATTGGGGAGGTTAGACATAGATAATCCCCAGCTATGTAGAAAGTCCGAAGCATACTGGAACCATGAAGACATAGCCCGCTGCCCAGCCAAAGTGCGAGAGGATGTAAAAGCCGCTACCACGTATCTGGAGGAATCAAGCTCTGAGATTCTGTGAATGAATGTGATAATCCTGAAAATAGCCTCGACAAGCAGTGGAGGAGAAGCAAACTCCGCTAGAATAATCTCATGAGGAACGAACTGCTTGGCCCGAATCATCCGGCTAAGCACGTGAATTTGTAAACGCGAGATATCACTCCAAGTATCTCTAGATAAGCCTGGGCACCATGTCTCTGCTGAGTACAGTGCCACTGGAGAAACAGTCAAGGAAAAGAGGTCCAATGCAGCTGGTTGAAACGAAAGCAATGGGCCAAAAAAGAGAACACCCAGGCATGTGTAAGACACTACTATCTCTAGAGGCTGTCCATCAAAATAGAACATAGTGTCTCTCATATGCTGCCTGTTGGTGTTAAACACCATAACCTTAGTCTTTCCAATGTTCACCATTAGCCCCCATATCTGAGAGAGAGAGAGAGAAAGAGAGAGAGAGAGAGAGAGAGAGAGAGAGAGAGAGAGAGAGAGAGAGAGAGAGAGAGAGAGAGAGAGAGAGAGAGAGAGAGAGAGAGAGAGAGAGAGAGAGCCACCATGCCGAGGGATAGGGATCCCTTGTGGGATCACGTCACCATCGCTGCAGCCTATGGCACATCGGGCACGAAGAGATGGACTTGCAGATACTATCACCAGTCTTACACTGGAGGGCCCACACGCATCAGGGCACATTTGTTACGTATGAGGGGGTACGAGATTGCCCCTTGCATGCATGCTCCTGACACGCTACTCACTCCTGTCGCATCGGAGGAGGTTGCCCCCTCGAGGATGGGGCCCAGACCGAGAGGTAAACATTCAACTCTAAGACTCTTACACTTCAAACATTGATCAAGTTTTAAGTTTTAACTCACATGATACATCAAGTTTGAAGTTTCAATTTCATTGATTATCTAATTTCTAAATTGTATTGTAATTTCAAATATGTCTTTTTTGGCAGATCGAGATGCAGTCACGGCGACACACCCCGAGGCCACCACATCACGCCCCCCAGTTGCCATCCGCTCACCCCTCGCTTCCCATGGCCCAGAGGACAGAGCTGCAGATGAGGCAGGGCCTAGTACCCAGCCTGACCCGCCTTCTGGTGCAGGATCTTCGACACCACCTCCAGCCATGACCATACCGGCACCACATCATCCACCTGAGAGAGGGAGAGGTAGACGGGGCCGCACTACATAGATGGGGGGTAGGGAGTACTATGTGTCCAGCTTCGCTCCCAGAGCCATGGCAGAGGCAGAGGTTGCCGTTCGACAGTTGTTCTACACCTGCAATGTGCCATTTCATCTGGCTAGGACCCCGACACGGAGGAGGGCTATGAGTGCGGTGAGTGCGATTGGGCAGGTGTGGCAGGGGCCATCTTGCGAGCACCTGAGGACGAAGGGGCTTCTTGATGAGCGGGCTTCTGTTACCAGAAGCCAGAGCCTCTCAGGAAGGCATGGGCCCAGTACGTACTACTTGCTTTTAACTTTATGCACTCTAAACTTTAAAGACTTTATGATGATTGATCTGAAATCATTGATATGTATTATGTATTATGTATTATGTAGTAATAAGTATGTACATTGTAATTTGTACATTAAGTTTTAACTTTTCATACATTGTGCCATTTGGTGGCATTGCACATGCGACATGCCACAATGCATACTTATTACTTGTTAATTGCAGCTAGCTATTAATGTTTAATCATGAATCATGAATCATGATTGTAATTTGTCAATATTCAAATGATCATTTATCATTAGAATTTGCCCTGAAATTTGAATTACAGTTTAAGATCTATCCTCTCGGATCTATCATCTTGTTTGTCACCTGTAAGTTGTGCAACACTGCAACAATGCAATGTGAGTCGTGACCACGGTCCACTGACTTGTCACTTGTCACCTGTGAACTTTCAACTAGGTATGGTTGCACCATCATATCTGATGGTTGGAGCGATACGAGGAGGTGCCACATATTGAATATCCTGGTGTCTTCGTGCATGGGGACGATGTTTCTTAGATCCATCGACACCTCTGGGGAGGCAGTCACGGGCGAGTACATGTTCTCATATTCGAGCTGCCATTGAGGAGGTCGGACCACAACACGTTGTACAAGTATATATATTATACTTATTACAATTTAGTATTTACGGTTTACCTATAATGTTAATTGGTATTAGGTAATTACTATTTGTAAATGTCAATGTTGAATGTTCATTGTTCAATGGCGATTTCGGATTGATTAACAATGGATTATGGTTCACTAAGCAGTTGCCAGTTGCCACTGAGCACTTGAGTCTTGAATTCGGAATTCCAAAAGTCATGCACATTGCGTTGTATGGTTGTGCAGGTGGTCACAGATAATGCGTCAAATTGCTTCTCCATGGGTAGGCTCATTAATGAGACCTACCCCCACATCTTTTGGACAACTTGTGCTGCACACTGCCTGGACTTGTTGGTCGAGGATGTGGCCAAGATTCCATGGATTGCGGAGGTGGTGCGTACTGCACGGTTCTTGGTGAGATTTGTCACCAAGAAGCCTAGGGTCCTAGCCATGTTTAGGAGATAGTCCACCTTGGATGTCTTGAGACTTGCCCCCACCAGGTGTGCAAGTTGCAAGTTGCAACTCAAATTTGATTCTTGAATGCGCTTTTGTAGACTGTTGGTAAGTATTTACTGTTTAGTTAGTAGTGGTAAATATTTCATGCAATGATGCATGTGCCATGTATTGTCTTGACTCTTGACTCTTGTCAGAAGTTAGAACTTAGAATTTCTCACTTGTGCAATGTGCCCTATGTAGGTTTGCATTTATGTTCCTGGTCTTGGAACGACTGCTGAAAGTCCATCAAGGCTTGAGGCAGATGGTTGTTGCCGTTGATTGGGTGCAGTGGGGGCCGTCACAGGAGCCCAAGAGTAAGAGATTCGAGCGGACTGTTATGTATTCACCATTTTGGGATGCGGCTCGATCCATTGTGGTGGGCCTACAGCCCATCTACACTGTCCTGCGCGTTACAGATCGAGAGGGCTGCACATTGGGCCTCTTGTGCGGGTTCATGGACAGGCTGGGCGAGCAGTTGAGGCTTTGCACGACCATTAGCCCAGAGAGGTATATCAAGATTCAAATTTCAAATGTAGTATGTAGACAGTAGTATGCAGTATGTACTATCATGTACATTGTACTATATTGTATAATCCATCTCCACAAGAAACAAGAGAGAAGAGGTTGGGCGCCCAACTCTAAGAGAGAGAGAGAAAAAACAGCAACAAGAGCAATGGATAGCAATGCTTAGCCAAACTGTTAAAAATGGAATACACAATGAGCATCTAAGTACTCTACCTGGATGTGGCCAAATGCCACCAAACCCTAAGGTTAACCACTTCCTAAATGTAGGGCATCCCCAAAAGTCAAGATAGGGCCCCTAAACAAAATTAGACTCCTGAGGACCCACGAGTCAGTACATGACCAAAATTGGGTCCAACTGAACTTAAGACAAACTTAAGATGGCCTAAATAACTAAATACCCATGGTTACACAAATCTCGACTTTTTGGGTCAAAGTAACCTATGATTAACTTTAGCATAGTCATTTATTTCTAACACCCTCCTTAAATGACAATGCAAAAACTAAAATCTTCACTATGTAACAAAACCAACACGTGGTATCAAATTTAAAGCTTTGCATAAAGCTTCAAATCTGACTCTAGGCAACGCCTTAGTGAAGAGGTCCCCAATATTATCCTCCGTAGGACAATATTCAAGTAAAATGTCGCCATCATGAAGTCTCTCCTGAACAAAGTGATAATGGATCTCGATGTGCTTCGTCCTCGCATGAAAAACAGGATTCCGAGCAATGGCAATAGCACTTTGACTATCACTCAAGATAAGAGTGGCTGAGGGCTCGCCAAACTTCATGTCAACAAGTAGTCTTCTCAGCCATAAACACTCCGTTGTGGCTGAAAATATCGCTCTATATTCTGCCTCACTAGAAGAAGTAGCAACAGTCGGCTGCTTTTTACTTGACCAAGAAATTGCAGAATTTCCATAGAAAAAGAAATGTCCACTTGTAGAGCGTCCACCCCAATTTGAGTCACTAAAACCAACCAAACATGCATCATCACAAGCAGGAAAAATCAGTCCATGACTTCTTGTTCCTTGAAGATATCGAAAGATCCTCTTCAATGCTTTCCAATGTGATGTCATCGGGGCATGCATGAATTGACTCATGAGTGAGACACTATAAGAAGTGTCTGGTCTTGAATTACATAGGTAAATGAGACAGCCAATAGCTTGACAATATAAAGTAGTGTCAAATGATTCACCATCACCTTGACTACTTAATTTCAGACCTGTCTCCATAGGTGTAGCAACCGGCTTGCAATCTTCCATCTTGAACCGCTTCAAAATCAAGATCAAGTATCACGACATCAATCTGCTGCTCATTACTTCCCGTAATAATAATATCATCAACATAAAGCAAACTAATGATGATATAATTTGAAGTATGCTTGACATAAAGAGTAGATTCGCTAGGACTATTAGTAAACCCTCGATCACAAAAGTAGGCATGTATCTTTTGATACCACATCCTCGGAGCTTGCTTCAGTCCATAAAGTGCCTTCTTGAGAAGACAAACTTTATCTTCTTGGCCTTCAACCGAAAAACCAGCAGGTTGTTGAAGGTACACTTTCTCATTGAGATCACCATTGAGGAATGTTGTCTTTATGTCAAGTTGCCGCATCCGCCAGCCAAAGTGGGCAGCCAAAGAGGTTACTACCCTCATGGTAGTCATCCGAGCAGTACGAGAAAAAGTCTCCTCATAATCAATCCCCTTTTGCTGAGCATAGCCTTTGGCAACGAGCCTTGCCTTGTACCTTTCAATGGTACCATATGCCTTATACTTGATTTTGTATACCCATTTAGAACCAATTGCCTTCTTCCCATGAGGAAGATCAACAAGAACCCAAATTTGGTTCTTCATAAGTGAGTCATACTCATCTTGCATCGCATCCTCCCAACATTTTACTCCCTTGGCTTGCTCATAGAAAATAGGTTCTTCTACAACATCTCCATGAGATGTAAGAGCAAAATCTGAAAAATCAGCATAGTCCACTGATTTTGTAAATATCTTCATAATGTAGGATCTTTTGGTTTCAATAAGATCATGAATGATGTGTTCATTCATAAAGATGAAAATTGTATGTTTTCAATCCTAAAGGCAAGTTGTAAACTTCTTATGAGAATAAGTGAAGCATCCAAAGTGGACACTTATATCCATAAGCAAGTAGTTAGCCTTATTGAGATGGAGATACCTTAAACTTGATGAGGTGTTGGGCAGGTCGAAACTGGTTGATTGCTGCCCCTTATCTCCAGCAATAGCAGATGGTATCAAATCTGGAAAAACTTCAACATTCACACTATGTGGGCTGTCCCCCTTCAAGATATGAGTTGGGGCCACATCCAATGAATTCTTTTCATCAAAATGCACATCACGACTAACAATAATCTTGTTAGTGCTAAAATTGAACAGCCTATAGCCTTTGCTTTCACTACTATAGCCAACAAAAATGCATTTAACTCCTTTATCCTCAAGCTTTGTACGAAGTTTATTTGGAACAAAAGCATAAGTCGTACAACCAAAAATGCGAAAGTGAGAGATTGCAGGCTTCTTTCCAACCAAACTTCGTAAGGAGTTAATACTTTCAATGCTTTAGTAGGACAACGATTGCTTATGTATGCTGCCGTTATAATCGCTTCAGCCCAAAACTTGTGAGGCAGTTTGATGTAGAATTCCCTTTTCTCGAAGAAATGCACCGAACGTATTCTTAATGTATTCCCCTCCTCGATCGGTGCGTAGGGTCTTCAAAGAATGCCCAAACTGATTTTCCACCATTGCTAGAAAATCTTTGAAACGTTGAAAAACTTCCGATTTAGCCTTCATAGGATAGATCCATGTAAAACGGGAAAAGTCATCAATAAAAGTCACAAAATAGATGCACTTTCCAATGGATTTGGTCCTCATTGGACCACAAACTTCACTATGAACCAAATCAAATTTATCAAGAACCCTTATAGTTCCATCAATTGGAAAAGGTTTCCTTTGAAACTTTCTAAGTATGCACCCCTCGCATACATGCCCTTCCGGCTGCTCAATAGTAGGAATGTCTTCTACCATATTAAATGTATTCAGCTTCTTCAAACTTGCAAAGTTGAGATGCCCAAACCTTGCGTGCCACAATCAGCCAACTCCAATGATTGTGATGTAGAAGCAACAAGACATGTAGAGGGAATTCGTCGCTCATAGGTATCCATAATGAATAAGCCAGCATGCATTGTTCCCGAAACAATAATCAAGAGTGATCTTTTAGGATCCTTGACAAGACACTTATCTTCTTTGAACTCAACAACTAGTCCTTGCTTCAACATAGTTGAAACCAAAAGAAGATTCTTCTTAATTCCCGGAACATAAAGTACATTCTTAATGTACTTTTCTTCACCCTTAGGCAGAATGATGGCTACAATTCCAATTCCATGAATAGAATAAGATGCATCATTCGCACATTGTACCTTACTTCCATTTTGTACTTTCGCTAATTTAGTGAATGCTTCTTTGCGAGAAGTCATATGACGAGTAGCACCACTATCAATCACCCATTCAATGGGTTGAAAATCAGCAACTTGCAAAACAGAACCTGAATTCCTCATAGATGTAGAAGTACTAGTAGAAGGAATATTAGACACAAAAGCATAGTCTTGGTTGAAGAGATCACCATTAGCTTCAAGCTCTTGCTCCAAAGTAGCAAGTGAAGCACTAGTATCAATTCCTTTACTCTCCTCTTTCGCAAGCTTCTTCTCACAATCCTTGATGAAGTGCCCATACCTTTTGCAATAATGGCACTTCCCTTTCTTCTTTTGAGTGTTGAGATTTTGACCTCCAACGGGCTTTTGCTCATCCTTGGAAGGAGGCTTCCCCTTTCCTTTTGACTTGCCTTTCGTGAAGAAAGCTTGATCTTGTTGAGTGTCACCCGCAAAGTTTTGCCTCGTTTGCTTCTCTTGAAGAAGCAACCCAACAAGTTCATCAAAGGAGAGTTGCTGTCCCCTAAGAAAGATACTCAAAGATGAAACAAATGGAAGATAAGATGAAGGTAAGGAGTTGAGAGTAATGGAAACAAGTTGAGCATCCTCAATTATCTCATCAATATTGAGAAGCTCCTCATGAAGATCCTTGATCTTCGTCAAGTGATTGGTCACTTGATCTCCTTCTTGCATCTTCAACAAAGAAAGCTGATTTCTAAGATACACCACTCTTGCTGGATTTTTGACTCTATATATAGTATAAAGTGTATCCCACGCACTTTTAGATGTCTTACAAGACCTAATATGAGGTAAGATAGATTTTCACAGCAAGAGCAACCATAGAATGTGCTTGTGCATCCCTTCTATCCCACTTCTTTTGTTCTTCCGAAGATGTAGAAGATGATGTTGATGATGATGATCCATGAGGTGTAGGAGGTGCCAAAGACGGAGGCCTTTCCTCATCACCATTGACCAAATCCCACAGCCCTTTCGCTATGAGAAGATTCTTCATCATGTAACTCCACAAGGAGTAGTTTGTGACCGATCTTCACTAAGAAAAGAACCGATAGCTTCCGATTCTTTAGCCATTACCTCCAACAAAATTTCAGCTTGTAGTAGATAGGAAAGAGAGCCTTTCCACAACCAAATCTACTCAAAAATTTGCAGCAAACAAAGAGCTGAAAGTAGGAGCACAAGATGTCTTTCAATCTGCAACCAAAGTGCCCAAAAGATAATGGATAGATGGCTGTCTTTCTGCACAAAAAAACCAGCTTCTTGAAAATTAGGTTGGCTTCGATTGAAGTCTACACCGAAATCCAATTAAGAAGCCAAATAGTGTGATCAACACACACTCCAATAGGGCTGTTGAAAGCGTCCTATGACTTGCTGAGAATCTGCAAATTTCCAGCCACAAGTTGACCTAACCCTGAATAGGGTTTACTGAATATTGGGCGCCCTCCTACACAAATGCAAACCTGAAAACAAAAATAGCAAGATAAGATACACCACAACCAAAAATCAGAAGCAGATTTTTGGGCGCCCTCCTCCAAACAAAACTTGCTGAAAACTGGTTGCATAAAAATCAGATTTGAGATTCTGATTTTTGGGTGCCAAAAATTGCTCCTCCAAGATCTCTGATGGCCGCCCTCCTTCAACAATTCTATGATCTTGAAGAACTCAAAAGACAACGTCACCATGTTGCAGAACAACATTTCGATCATAATGAACGTGAATGGGTTAAGCTCTTGGGGAACGGGCTCTAACATGTCGGCTGAGTTGGATGGCTTGCTTGGGTGGAAGTTACCTGTTTATGGCTGTCCAGTCTGGCGTGGCGCCAGGTTGGCTTCCAGAGCTCGTGACGAAGCTTCCAGATGGTTATTGTTTAGCTATTAAAATTTAAGTATCTGTACTATCAGTGAATGTTTGACTTTTTTTTTTAAGAATTGGAAAAAAAAAGGTTCGAACCGTTTTCCGATTCGAACCTGGCCTGGCGGTTCGAACCTCAAAGAATCGGTTTGAACCGGCCGGTTCGAATCGACTTGTTCGAATCGGGATGCAACCTTGGTTTCCATAGTATGTATTCTCTCTCATGAGGAGAGAGAATATTTTTCTTAGGATCCCCATGCAACCTGAATAAGCAATTGACCTCCTATTCTTGCATTATAGAAGTCAAACACCATGCAAGTGCTCCTATGTCCAATTATAGGTCTAGGTCCTCATATGATTATTAATTACTTTACCGGCCAAGCTCGGAATGACGAGGCATAACTAATAACCATATACACTGGAGAAACCGGTTATCCATGTCAGGAATTATTCCAAATCCCTCATACTGGACATGGACATAACAATCACACTCTTGTTTGAATAATCAACTAGTGCTTTTTGAATCATTGAAATTATATGAATTAGGTGTTGTCTATTATGATTATGTTGTTGATAGTCTTAAGACTTTCTGGGTGGACTGCATAGGTTGAAGATTGCATGTCTCCTTTGTCATGTCAAGTATTATCCTAGACATGACATCAATGTATTGCAATCAAGTTGTTGTGGATTGTGTACCCTCACCAACAACTTGGTTGTTAATGAATGCTACATGGTTTTTCAACTATAAGTGAGGTGTTTGAAGAGAAATTACTTTCGTGGTCTACACCAGAGATACCCGTTCTTAAATTTTCTTTCTCTGATGGGGGATCTGTTGCTACAAAGATTACTGACAGTTTCCCTGTTCCATAAAATCCGTAGATCGTGTTTATCTGAAATGAATGCATTGGCAATGATTGACATCTGAAATCTGTTGATCGCTGAATGAAATCGTCTTGGCAACCCAATCTGGCAGATCGTCGTGGCACGCAACCCGATCTGGCAGATTGTTCTGGCACGCAACCCGTTCTAGCATTCAAAATTGTTCTGGCACGCAACCCGTTCTGGAATTGTTCTGGCAACCTGTTCTAGCAAATCACTTCTAGCAACTGGCTCTGGCAATCAATTCTGGCAGATCGTTCTGGCATTCACAACAGCTAAGGAACGGTTTGAGTGCCACAGCTAGGAGACGGTTCAGGTTCCGTTCCGTTTCGTGGAACTATGGTCTACACATGTTTGACTAGAGGAAATAGTTTGGAGACAGCTATTCTACACCTGCTCAAAGGTGTGTGGCCATCAATGCTGATCCAAGTTAAATGTAGCGTCCAAAGTACAATTCGTTTTTGCGCAATCTGACAGATTCTCCGATGTCGATTTCTTGAAACTACATTCCAAGGAATAGGAAATATGGTTTCTTAATCTATGATGGTATAAAGAATATTCTCCATCAACCTCATCATGAATAAAAGACTTCAAGACACAGAAATACGCTAAGGAATCATAAAGCATTTTATTTCTTTAGTTTGAAGTTGCATTGGAATGATGTTCCACTGCTGGATCGTTCTAGAACATGGAACGTTTTCCAAAAAGCTAAATTTTTTTATTTATAGCTTTCAGAACCTGAGGTCAGCCTCAAATGTGGCTAGAGGAAAATGGGTTTAAGATTCTTATCATGTTAGGGTCCAATGCTAGTGGATCGCAGAGGACATTATGCCATGTTGGATGTACAAGCCATAGCTTGCATGCATGGAAACCTAAAAAACTACTATTTACAATATGCCAGATTGGCAAGTCCAATAAACTTAAGGCTTACATTTTTTAGCAAGAGTGTATACATAGTTCATCTAAAAACATTTCTGAAATCCTTTTGAGAAAGTCCTTAAAGGCACAAGTAATTACTTGTTGGAAGGTGCTAGGAGGATTACCCGATCCAAATGAAATTACCTCAGATTCATAAGTACCCCATTCATGGTGTATGTCATTTTACTAACTACTTATTCAAGTACATTCACAGTTACAGGTAAGAAAAAGGGATCATTGTGGGCCATTGCATTTAGTTTCTTGAAATACACAAGTGCGTACATTTTTAGGCGCTACCTCTATGATTGGTACCCAAGATGTGTGATTGATTTTGTAAATGAAGTTAAGGATTTGAGAACAATTTTCATTGAAATTGAAATTCATAAAAGACCAGAAGAAAATTAGATTTGATATAATGATATTTCTATAAATCTATATTTCCATTAATATTGGCATATGTTATGATTGCATACAAAGCACAAAGTGTCACCAATAGAAGAAAAGCTACAATAGACATAAGATGAAATTTTTTAGTTGGTTTAGTGTACGTGATGTCGTAACAACTAACAAAATTTATGTATTAACAACTAGATTGACACAAGAACATCTTCAAACAATATTCATTTCTAAGGAAACGGATGGCGGACGCGAACGCGTGTCCAAATACGTGTTCGCGTCTGCATCCGGACGCGGACGCGTCCGCTTTTTTTTGTTTTTTTTAAAATTTTTAAATTTTTTTAAAATTTTTTTTGTGCTAAAAAAAAAAAATTGGTCGCCCGCTTTTTTCATTTTTTTATATTTTGTGCTAAAAAAATTAAAAAAAAAAATTGGACGCGTCCGACCCCGCATCCGGGGGTCGGACGCGTTTGGGTCCGGACGCCGGAAGCGGACGCGGACGCGGGCATTCCGGCCCGGACCCTCATGTCTGATTCATTTCTATTAAAAAATATAAATGATTCAAATGTAGTGCTATTTGTTTTACAAGTATTATAACCATTTTCATCAATGCCTAGACTTGTCCTTGTTGACCTCTACATCTTCACAATAGGAAAATTTTAACTTAGAATTTTTGCTTAGAATTTTCTATGGGGGTATGGCCCAAGAAATTGGTTTTAAGTTGTCTAAGTTATTTGGGGGTACCAGTATTTTTTATACCCCCCTACTGTCAAGGTCCTAAGTTCACAAAAACATTTTTGGGACTTGTGGTAGGTCGATGTAGAAGTGGAGAGTCTAACTCCACTTGCTATTTTGAGAGTTGTGTCTATGGACACTTGGCATAGGCCCTAGACCCCCATGCATTTAGTATGGGGAAAAATAAATAAATCGATTATTTAGAAGAGGTGAGTCACCACACCTACCTCGATGAGTCACCAGATTGCGTGCATGCAATGCTATTGAGGTGTCAACACACCACAACACTTGTGGTTTTTGATTTCAGCCTATATAATGGACAGATCCACGAGCTACTATAGGGCTCTTTACTCTCATTTCATCTTTTGCTCATCAGCCATCTTCTTGAGGCCTGTTTATTTGAATTTCCAGCAAAGTGCAGATCTGATCCAGCATTCATTTCTCTCTCTATACTTCATCATTTTCAATGCTATCTGTTGGAGCCTTCTCCTATGGTGTTTAGACATTGATTCCATTCAACTGTGGCAGCCAGCATCATTTTTTGTGGGTCTCCAATCAACTTTCTACTTGCTGTTTTTGCGCCCAGTTTCAAGGAGGAAGTGTGGGTTAGACCACTGAAATTATCTTTCATGATCTTTTATGCTCAGAAATCAATTGCATGCTGGAATTTTTTGTGATAACATCTCTTTCAATCTGAAAAATCAGTTGCCTGTCAATTGCATGTAGTTGCATGTCATTGCATGATGTTGCATGTCATATTGCATGTTGATGCATGTTCATTTCTAGACTTATATCTAGTGAGTAGGCCTCGTTAGCACATTTCTAGGATCTTGGGAGGAACTAAATATTGTAAGTTCTTTGTTTATTGCATCATTTACATTTCCTCATTGGTATCAGAGCATAGGCAATAGGCATCAACTATGGCTAATGATCAGATGAATAAAATTACGATGTTACTCAGGCTTGTGGAGATCATGCTAGAAAGTGGTAGAAATTATACCTTTTGGAAGCTGAAGATGAAGTCAAAAAGATACCAAGTGTGGGGCTTTGTGGTTGGGAGCCAGCTACAACCTGGAGAAGGAGCACCGATTGCATAGAAGGATAAATGGGCTGATAAAAATGATCAAGCCCTAGGCCTAATAAGCTTATCTATCTGTGATGACCTCCTGCAGGAAACCTCGAAGTTCTCGAAAGCTAAAGAGTTGTGGGAATATCTAGAAAAGAAGTTTGAAACAAAATCTACCTCTGAAGTTGTGCTAGTATCTAATATATTATATAGCATGATGTGGGATGGTAGAAATGAGAAGCTACTTTTCTTCTTTAGCTTTAGCAGGAGATTCATACGCCATCAATGATGGCCAGATGCTGACAATCTTTTTGAGATCCTTACCAGTTTCCTGTGATGCATTACGAACACTGCTTTCAAGAACACCTAACATGACATTTGATGATGCAGCCTCTACATTACTAGAGGAGGAGTACTTGAGAAAATAAAGAGCCAGTCGAATGCAGGAAGTAGGAAAAGCCCAAGAGGCTTATTATGTTGATAAGTGCAGAACAAAAAGATGAAGAAGAACAAGAAGTCAGCTACAACAAAGGAGGTGAAAGACAAGGGTCCGAAGCCGGTTGTGAGTACTTTGGAAGGATGGCCACACTATCACTAAGTGCTGGTGCAATCCAAACAACCGTTAATTATGACCTTATACCCATAAGGGCCCCAATTCCCTTATAGTCATAACTAACTTACGGGTTGTTGGTCTAGCGATCTCTAGCGTGGACACACTAACCGAGACCAGTCGTGGGCATGACATTCTTCCCCCCTTATTCAAATTCTGTCCTCAGAACTTAAAACTAGAGAAGTTCTTCCTTAAGCTCCCTTCCTGTTACCAGGAATCATCATCGTCTGTGCGACTCTTCCATCGAACCAGATCCTTGGTAACTATACGATTTCTCAATTGTTTAGTTCTTGTATCCAAGATCCTTCTGGGTTCAAGTCGAGACACACTCGATAATTTATCCAACAGGTCCAATTGATCTCCAGAACCAAGATGCTCTCCTTCACGTAGACTCTACTAGAGTCAGCTTACGTGAAAAACCGGATGCACTAGAGTTCCTTCTTGGAGGTCCAACTGGTAAGCTAAGGATCTGATCTTTTACAAGCTCTAATATGGTCCTCTGTATCTAGGGGACAATTTGTAATGCTTCTCGGTACGTATTACACTAGAATCCTTCAGGATTCTCAAATATACCCAATCTCCCACTTAAAAGTCTCGAGGTAATCATTTCAGATTTGCAAAATGTCGGTCCCAATCTTGGGCACACTAGACATTTTCACGTGCTATCCGTAGCATTTCCTACATATCATGTAGGAAATCCGCTACCTTCTGAAATTTGATCGTACGAGTCTCTTCTAAAATGAGTGATATAGGTTCAAAACTGTATATAAGCACGCACGACTATAACCGGTAGCCAAATGCTTACTATAACTATCTCCATCAAGGATAACTTCCTCTCCGAGGAGATTGCTATCAAGAGTTAAATGCTTATCTTATCTGATCTTCTGATCACGCAGGTAGTCCTTTTTTTAAATGATCAAGTATAACTAGAATCTGAACTATGATTTGTCAATCATAATTCATTGGATTCTTGTCCTATACTCAATAAAAGAACGTGATAACCTAACATAGGCAACTACCAATGATCAGAAGAACTTTAAGCTGAGAGTCATCTCTAGTTTAGCGAATACGGCCGACCAAAAGCGACCAGTGAATGTCGAATCACGCATGTTCATAGTGTCACTTGGTAATCCATGAAGCCTAAACAAATACTCTTTAACTACTTGGTCTTTACCCGAATAAACATAGCCGATTTGGTAAGATGATCAGTCGTACCAAAATTCCACTATCCTGTTTATTCATCCGGGGTAGTCTTACCATGAACAAAATCGTCTCCTATGCATTAGGTATATCCTAGAGTCTGAGTTATGATTCACCAATCCCAACTCTCTAGATTCCCAAGACCATACCATATCATAAGAGTACATTACAATTTTTAGAAGACACATGAGTTGTTCCAAAAAGTCCTTTCCATCAGGAAAGTTTCAGACCTTTCCAACTCACTTACGGTGCCTATAAAAGGATTGTAATCCAAAGAACGCCCTTACTATAGCCATGGCACAAAGTGTCATTCCAAAGTTAGGGTCCAATCTAGAATACGTCTAGAATTTATTCTTAAGTTCTAACCTAGAATGACTTAAGATTCACCAGAACTTCATTACGTGAAGCTCTAACTTTTGGCTACCATCAACTATCCAACTCTACCTGAGTCTTCCGGGATAGTATATCATCTTTTCCAATTTGAAAACGATAAGGCCAAAAGTTCTCGTGTATTCTATGCACATATACCTTTAAATGAATCCAAACTTAACTCATAAAAGTTGCGACTTATAAGCAATACATTTCAACAATAATATCCATAAGTGAAGTTATATTGTTGATTCAAACAACTAACTCAGAAGTAGCGCTTCTGACTCAGTTAGCTGTATAGGATTTAGAAAATATTTGAATGTACAGGTGTGGATCCAAGACCACATTCAATTTGATTTTAATTTCACCTAGGTCAATAACAATTCTCAATGAGAAATTACTATAACCTAGTGAGAAATTGTCTCTATACAATTCTCATCAATATGCCTATGTATTCACGACTAGTTTATGCATGCAAATAACTTAGTCCAAGGAATCCTTTGTAGATCCACATGATTAAAAGTTTGTACAAAAGGTTTATGATCACACAAAGATTCACTACATAGCATATCTCTATAGATATCACCTGATCTATATACAATACTTTTTTAACCGAGAAGCTTGTAACTTAGTTATCCTCTAAGAGAATATTTCTCAAAGAGTGCTATTTCACAACCAAAATCTCAACCGGAGATAATCAAAAGAATATATTGTTAGCATGAATTTCCTTCCTTGCATCAACCCACGGATCTGAATCCTCACTAAGATAAAGTTAATTACCACCAACAAGGAACAAGTTTCAACAAACCACCATCTTGCAATAGAATTCCCTAGTTCTGACGCAAATCAATCGGACTTGTAATCAGCAACTCTTCTACTACAAGAGTGTCTTCTAATTGCCTTCTCTTACATCTTCAAACCAGATATCCACTATAATCCTTAAAGGAAATCTGTAATATCTAAATATCCTATCGTTTCTGATTCTTGAAACAGGTCCATTATCTATTCATATAATAGATTCTTCCTGGAATCTATGATAGATGTTTCGCCTTGATAACTGTCTTTTCTTCCTACTTCTCGCCCTTTTAATAGGAAACTACACGAGTTTCCAAGGGGTGCATATCAATCTAGATTTGCCCTAGGAGAAGTTTTAAAGAAGAGATCCGAGAAAATCTTAAAAGTCAAGAAAGGTGTTGCATCATTGTAACCAAATACTGATAATGTTCCAACACATTTTCATGAATGACTTAACAAAAGATCTTCTTTGTTACCCACTCTTAGAATTGACCTCTAAATCAGAAAAGGACTTTTTAAAGATTTAAGTAAGAAAAACAATCTAGAAAATGCTTTACCTTCCAAGGAATCACAAGAAAACGGGTTAATTAATGTTTAAGAAATTCACCAATATATCTTTTTATAAAGAAATAGCTTACCAGGTTTCCGGTTTTGTAAATTTGAGATATCCATAAGGGGTCATGATCAATATCTTAAATTTCCGACAAAACACCCGCTTTATGACCCATAGTATTGGGCATTATGTTGATTTACGGCCTTACTACGGTCAACTGATCCAGTTACTTTCAGATCTTCAATTTGGAATCGCCCGCGTCCCATACCATAGGTTCTTTCCATGAAAGCCCTCTACTTCCTGATCAAAGCGTCACAAAAAATAAAAGAATCTGATACCAATATAAAGTCCTAAACCAAGAATCCTATTCTAAGCATGCCAATCACAAGCAACACAAGGGAAACGAATGGTGGACAAACCAACCCAACCAAACCTAGATCGAACGGATCTAGCCCCCAAGCTATGGATCAATCACAAAGAGGAATGAGGCATCACACCAACAGCATACGGCTACCAATCATGCAATCAAGCATACACTAGTGAGAGCCCAATAGGTATACTTATACCCTCCAAGGCCCATGCACCACTAGTAGTGCACTGTGACACCTCACTGGACACCTCTGCAGCCTATCTGGGCCACGTCATCCAGTTCCCCAATGACTCACTGATAGATCCATAAAATCCGCCATCATGAGGTTTAGGCCTACAACCGTTAATCATAACCTTATATCCATAAGGGCTCCAATTCTCTTATAGTCATAACTAACTTACGGGTTGTTGGTCTAGCGATCTCTAGCGTGGACACACTAACCGAGACCAGTCGTGGGCATGACACATGTGGTGTCAGACTCAGATCTCTTATGGCACAGAAGGTTGTGTCATATGTCCTTGAAGTCTCTACACGAGAGGAGCACTATTGGTCAGTTCAATGGATGCAGCATTAAAGATCCTGTTTCGAATCTGCCTTGTGAAGCTTGTTACAAAGGAAAAATGCACAAAAAATCTTTTAGTTAGGAAGCTTTCTGAGCATCTAAGCCTCTAGAAATGGTGCATAGTGACCTTTGTGGTCCTATGAATGTTTATTCTTTATCAAGATCATAATATTTTATAACATTCGCAGATGATTTCAAACGATTTGCCGTAGTCTATTTTATCAAGAAAAAATCTGAGGCTTGTTCAAAGAATACTTGGCTTTTGCGGAAAGAAGTACCTATCATAAACTTATTCTTTTAAGAACAGATCAGGTTGGTGAATATATATCCAAAAAATTTATGGAGTTTTGCAGGACTAAGGGGGTATCTCATCAAACCACCACAACCTACACACCACAACACAACGGTGTGGCTGAGAGGAGCAACCGGACCCTGTTAGAAGCAACTAAGTGTATGTTGGCACATGCACACTTATCAAAGAGTTTTTGGGCCTATGCAGTTGGTGTTGCTAACTATTTGAAGACCCCTACAGCTGCAAAATCACCGCAGGAACTACGGTGGGGAAGAAAGCCTAATTTTGCTCATGCAAGAGTTTTTGGGTGTGTAGCTCATGTCTTTGATCCGAAGGACAAGAGAACGAAATGGTATGTAAATCATTCAAGCTATTACAATATATATTTTCCTGCCGAGAATGAGACTATTGAATGCAGAGAAGTAATCTTTGAAGAAGATCAATTCTTGGAGGGTCTGGATCAGCCTGGACCAAGTGGTGAACCACATGCAGCTATGGAGGATGAACCACCTCATGAAGCAGAAGCTAGGCCGAGAGCGAGAAGGATCCTAGCCAGTGATATACCGGAAGAGCTGCTCAGGAGATCCTCAAGACTAAATGGAGAACCAGCCACACAATCATTTGATGACAATCACTTTCTTGCTGAAATTTGTTGTTTTGCAGGAGAACCAAGCACTTATGAAGAAGCCAGGCAAGGACCCGAAAAAGAAAAGTGGTTGCAAGCCATGCAAGAAGAGATTGATTCGATATAAATTTGGTTCAGATGGTAAAATTAGTCGTTATAAAGCTAGGTTGGTTGCTAGAGGTTTCACACAGAAGTTTGGAATAGACTTTTATGAAACTTTCTCTCCTGTAGTGAAACACTCAAGTGTGAGATATATTTTTGCCTATGCAGCGAAATATAAATCACTTGTGCATATAGTAGATGAATAAACAGCCTATTCGTATGGTGAAGTAAAGGAGGAACTTGTTATGGAGCAGCCTGAAGGATTCATTTCTCCAGAATTTCCAGATGCAGTTTGCTTCCTAAGAGGGAGCATCTATGGTCTAAAGCAATCTGCTCGGGCATGGTACCAGAAGAAGGATGCTGGACTAAAGTATCCTGGCTTTACGTCGACATCAGCAGATCCTAATGTCTACACCAGTTTATGTAGACGATACTCTTATTGCAACTAAGTGTCGAGACAATATGTAGTTAGTAAAGCAACAAATTTCCTCTATCTTGAAATTGCAGATCGTGGTGAAGCTCGTGTTTATCTGGTTGTTTAGTTAGAGAGGGAAGGATCTTCTATCTATTTGCATCAGTCTAATTATGTTGCAAAGTTGCTTGAAAGATTTCATTTGGAAGAATGTAAGGGTAAAACTGTTCCTATGCCTGCTGGTACTGTTTTAAGCAAGCAAGATTGTCCCTCTAGTAATGAGGACTTGTATGCCATGTCAGAAATTCCATACCAAAATCTCATAGGTGGATTAATATATCTTGCTACTTGGACTAGGCCAGAGATAGCCTATGTTGTCTTTAGCTTAAGTCAATTTAACAATAATCCTGGTCTGAAGCACTGGAATTTGGCCCAATATGTGCTAAAGTACCTTAAGCAAACTATGCATTACGGTTTGTGTTATTCAGGTGACAGTGATATGCAGGTGATCACATATGCAGATGCTAGTTGGATGTCCCGCAAGGATGATTCAAAAAGTATCTGTGGAGCAGTTTCTTTGGTTGCAGGTGCCGCAGTCACATGGGTGTGCAAAAAGCAAAGCATGGTGGCTCAGTCATCCTGTGAAGCCGAGTATGTGGCAGCAGGGAAAGCCTGCAACGAGATCCTCTGGTTACAATACATTTCCAATCAGCTTGGAGTCTATCAGGAAAATCCTTATGTTTTATTGCTGGATAATACATCTGCTATATCTCTTAGCAAAGACTCAGTCTTTCATCCGAGAACTAAACATATTGCTATGAGGTTTCACCGTATTCGTGACCAGGTAGAGAAGAACATTATCAATGTGGAATATGTAGCAACAAGTAAAGACATGGTTGCTGACATCTTCACGAAACCATTGGATCGGGGCATGTTCGAGAAACATCGGCAAAGTCTTGGCATTGTACCTATTGTTTGATTTAAGGGGGAGTTGTTGACCTCTAAATCTTCAGAAGAGGAAAATTTTGACTTAGAATTTTCTATGGGGGTATGGCCCAAGAAAATTGGTTATAAGTTGTCTAAGTTACTTGGGGGTACCAGTATTTTTTAAACCCCCTAATGTCAAGGTCCTAAGTTCACAAATTTTTTTTTGGGACTTGTAGTAGGTCGATGTAGAGGCGGAGAGTCTAACTCCACTTGCTATTTTCAGAGTTGGGTCTATGGACTCTTGTCATAGGCCCTAGACCCTTATGCATTTTGTATGGGGAAAATAATCAAATCAATTAATTAGAAGAGGTGAGTCACCACACCTACCTCGATGAGTCACCAGATTGCATGCATGCAATGCTATTGAGGTGTCAACACACCACAATGCTTGTGGTTTTTGATTTCAGCCTATATAATGGACAGATCCACGAGCTACTCTAGGGCTCTTTACTCTCATTTCATCTTTTGCTCATCAGCCATCTTCTTGAGGCCTGTAAAATGTAGCAAAGCACACTTGGTTCTGATGCACCTGCGTATAATACCTAATATCTATTAGTGTTTTTTTTAACTCTCTAGGCCCCTTCTTTTCCCCTAAGACACCTAAAAATCAAAAGGAAACCCAGAAAAAATAAAGTTCTGATCTGGAACGATCCTAAATTCCAGAATGCGATCAAAATGCTGCGTGCTGGAACGGGATGTATTGGGCTAGAGATTAGACAAAATCAACACTATTACTTTGATAGTTTTTTCTTGACTAGTATTTTACCATAGAACCATTCCTTTCTCATTATAGTCAACAATTTAAATTCAAAATATGAATCGCCAAAGTTTCATGATAATCTTGAATTCTATGATTCAATTTTGGGACATACGTATGCCAAACATTCGCTTTTCCCTTGGCTATACGCGCTTGTGAGTATTTGCACCAATTGAACAGTCACAAAATTGCAAGTTTATTCATCATCAAAGAGTACATGCACTTGGTGCACCAAAGCTTCTCCTTTGATACGGATCAGGTCATGGGGTCTAAACATACTTGTGGTAACTACTTCATGTACCTGTGATTGATCCATATGGCTTATTGTGGGAATTGAAGTAGTGGTAAGTTCTTGAATAGTGTTCAGCTACAATAGGCTGAGTAACATGTTTTGGAAAGCAAGCTGCTAGATGCAATTTAAGGTGCCAAGAAGTAAGTCCTTTAAGGAAGTTTCTCTAGAGCTATTGCATATACCAAAAGCTATGCAGTGTTTTTGACTCTACTTTTTTGTTCTGTTGGCATGTGTCAGCATTTTATGGGGTTGAGCTTTGAAACAATATCTTCAGTTGGGTCAAATGCTGCCATCATCCATTATGCTCCAAAACCAGAAAGCTGTGCAGAATTACACGCTGATTCTATGTATCTTTGCGATTCTGGGGGACAGGTATCTTTGTAGTCTTTTTTAAATCTTTTGCATCGGAAAGCTACAGTTCATGTTTATCGGTTTCACAATTATGCTCTTTGCTTTGCCATAAGAGAACTTTGAGCTACATTATGTGATGTAGTGAGCCACGTTTTTTTCACGAGTTTAGCTGAAATCTAACAGTCATAAAATTGCAAAACTTTACAAATGGTTAGAATCATAATTTATTTTCATGCAATGACTTAATAGACGTATGCATATGCACTGAGAACACATCATAGAGAGAACATTCACCACAAGGCACAACGAGGGTCATGATGGGGATCGTCGTACTAAAGGTAAAAGATTTACTAAAAATAGTTGATGTTGAAGATGCTACACTTTCTCTTGGATAGCTTGCATATTTCTCTAGGTGATTTGCTTTTTCAACAAAAGATAGGTATTCCCATGGGTACTAATCTTAGAAACCTGTTCTGACCCTTTTGGGTCGGAACATACTGGGTCGAAATCTTAGTTGCCCGTTCCAGAATGGAACACATTCTGGAACGCGTTCCAGAACGCATTCCGTTCCGGAACCTGACCAAAACATTTTTTTAAAAAAATACGTAGTTTATTAACAAAGGAATCAAGATATTAAAGATCATTGGCTGGCTTGTTTCGGGATCACGTAAGAGCTATAGTTCTTCTCCGGCAACCAGACTGCAGCGTCACAGTATCCTCTCGATCAGCTTCAACACTATCAACTCTCACATCTACGTTCTCAACCTCTTTCTTTCTAGATAAATTTTCAGGTTCTTAGTTAACCTCATCTCTCCTCCAATACGAGATCTTGTCAGCTTGAATATTTGTCTTCACTGCCTATTCTCCTACCTCGCTTTGTACACTTCTTAAGTTCATTGTCCTCTCCTGTCGCTCTTGCTCGTCATCGCGTTCAAGTTCTTGAATCACTGGTTATTGGGTCTATCCCGATTCCCAACAAGTTAAAAAGTATTGCATTTCAGGAGCAGCCCTCACATTTCTAAGACATTTACCTTCGTCTTCCATGCTATACGCTCTGATGTTGATAACAAATTAATGCCAGAAACTAAAGAGTCTGAAGCATCGTTTCATATCTAAGAGCTAAGAGAAACCTGTCTTTTTTTGATTAAAAAAACGTTCCGACCCAGTACGTTCCGAACGTACAGTACGTTCCGGCCCAAAAGGTTTGGAACAGGTTTCTAAGGTCGGAATATATATTTCCAAATTAAAAAACAACAGCAAACCTGCTGGCTGCGATCTATGGAAGGGGCAACTATGGATCAGACAGTGGTGGCATTATCAAACGGTGTCCGAAGTGCTGATTGTCCAAAGTGCTGCCTTCCGTTATCTGTTTTTGGTGCTGGTCCTTCATGTATCATTTTATTTTGTCACCACTTGATTACTCTATGGACAATATGTACTTTGTACCTCAATTTACAGTAGTCACCTGATAGGCATAGCCTATATGGAGCATGAAGATCCAAAATTTTGGAGCCCGTGGGCTCCAAGAAGTCCTTGCACGAAGATTGAAGTTCAATGTTGAGTTTCCATTTCCACAACTCTTTTATCCAACTCTGCCACTATTTTATCATTCACTGAAATAAGTGGTTGATCAATTGACAAGGTATTTGAAGATTGGACAATGCTCGACCATAATCTGTTGAAAACTGGATCGGAATGTGTCCTTTGTTAAATATTCTTGTTTGTAAATTTTTTTTTGCCCACGTTCCGAAACGTTCCGGAACGGGCAATTATGGTATCTTTTCTCTTATGAATTTGAATTTATACAAAGACTAGTTTCTTGTGGTACTTGTCCCATCTTTTTGCATAAATTAACTCACGTTAGAAGGTATATTGATGACTTATTTGTTCCTGATCTTCCTAATTTTGGTAGTTTTCTATATAAAGGACCTAACGTTTTTGGTGGAGGAATCTGTCCTAAGACTCATGTGAACTTAATTGTACAACTAGTGATATTAAGTGCAATTTTTTAGATCTGTCTATAAGCCAGGCTAGGTCAGGTTCATTGGTTGATATTTTTGATAAAAGGCTGCAGCCAGAAACAGTAAATTGAACTGTAAGATAATTCACAGGACTCATATAAATATTTCAGATTCTGTTAAATTTGGAGTGATCACTTCTAAATTTTACAGGTTTCTCGTCTTTGTACTAGTAGAGATGCTTTTGTAGACCAGTCAAGCAATCTAATCATTTTATTACTCCATAGGGGTTACTTAATTAAGAAAATCATGAGAAAAGTTCGAAATGTTTTAGACTATTCAGGTTTTATCTTTGGTATTTCAGCTTTTGTTATGTCTGAGATGATTAATAATAGAGTCCAAAAAAGTTGGGAGCTAAGGAGCCCGCTTTGTTTCTAGTATCTGTATTTTGTCCTTTTCTCGGTAGCTCGTCTACATATTGTGGTCCTTGTTTTTTTGATTAATTTATTTATTTTTATTCATGTTATTTGAATTATTATCATTATTCTTATTTTTTCTTTCTTCTCACTGATTGTCTTTTGCTTTTTATTCAACACTAGGTCTACCCAAGAGAATCCTGATTCTTTTAAAAAAAGTAGCATACAAAAAGGCTTACCAAGATAGCTATTCACAGCTTCGTTGGAGGAGAAGGTAGGGCGCAAAGAGCAGTAGTCTTCCATTTGCTAATAGGGTAAAGCAGGAGTCGAATGTCATGTATATATAGTCTTCTGTGGGTCATTATGGATAGGCTAACGGAGACACATCGATCTAGCTTGTGGAAGAAGCAACGCTTATTAGTGAATCCTGTTCATTAGATTTAGGGTGAATGAATCCCCACCGTTGAACAAGTGGTAAATTTTTTTTGGGGCTTTTACAAGGTAATTTGCATAAACAACCTGGCTTATAAATGTTTCCACAATGCTTAAACTGAGCATAATATAGTAGGTTAGAATACAGTACTATCCATATGTGTGAGAGAGAGAGAGAGAGAGAGAGAGAGAGAGAGAGAGAGAGAGAGAGAGAGAGAGAGAGAAAGAAAGAAAGAAAGAAAGCTTTATTAATGTCTTTTCCATGCCAAAAGGCATATAAGACTAGTAAATGTACATGTCAAGTATGTGGTAACCATAGGAGCGTATGAAACGTCTCCAAAACAGTAACAAAAGTAGCAATCTAGAGCTAAAGCTGTAAACTGAAATAGATGTGATGCTATAAGAAACATGTGGGAGCATGTATACTGCTAACAGTCATGAGTGAGGTATGACGCTATCATCTAGTCCTGTCCTGCTGGTGCTGATGCTATAGAAGGATGTAATACGGCCTGCGGCATGAAGGGCCACTGGTGGTCTCTGACGTCGTCTGAGAGGATGAAGAGGTCTCCTCGTGATAGGTCGAGTGGCTCGTGCTGCAACATGGGTATGTGTGGGACGCTGTCTCTGGTCTCTGTAGGCAAGTAGGTCATCATCATCATCATCGTCACCGTCATCAAAACGTCCTCTCCTCCTGGAGAAGAAAGAAGTGATCTGAGGCTGAGAAACCTGACTCAGCTGGGCTGTCTGATACAAATCCTGTCGTAGTATAAACATCTCTCGTATCATGAGTGCCGCGCATTGGGAATCCTCATAAGCTATGAGCGATCGTAAGGTGACAGGTGTGTCTCGGAACAAACAGTGGTATCTCCCTCTGATCTCGTAATATACCGGGCACCTAAAGATAAAGTGCTCCTCTGACTCCACCTCCTCTAAAGAGCATAACTGGCAAATCCGCTCCTCTCTCGGGGTACCCTGGGATCTACCAGTCTCAATAGCCAACTGATGTGATGATACACGGAGCTGTCCCAATGTAAATATGAGGCAATGTGATAGTCTCGAGTCCAAATAATGCGGTAAGACTGGGAACCCTGCTATATCAAGCTCAATAAAATGAGTCCAGTAGTAGCCGGGTTTAACCCCAAGCTGTCGCCCCCAAGTACGGTTGAGATATGCCCGATATAAGATGCGCCTGATATACTGATGAGTACCTGAGGGGAGCTCTGTAATGGAGATACCAAATGACTCAAGGAGGAAATGGGATGCCTGAGAGAACCACGATAGTCGATAACCCTGGTCATGAAGAAAGTGTGAGGAGACAAGTGTTGTCTGTGTATATCTCATATCCTCATCGGGCAGAGCCTGGATTCTCTGAATGTATGTGATAAGCTGGAACGCGGCATATATCTAAATGGGTGGAATGGCAAACTCTGCAAGAAGGATCTCATGTGGAACCAAGGGCTTCGCCCGAATCATATGAGCTAACATGGTGGTCTGCAATTGTGAAATGCTGGCCCAATGTGATGAAGGGAGGCCGGTGCACCATGTCTCTGCTGCATATAAGGCTATGGGGGTGACAATAGTATCAAAGAGTCTACACTTACTGCGAACATCTCGGATGAGCTTCCTGAAATGGAACCGCTCAAGCTGAACAAGAGAGGAATGCCCTTTCCCAAGTCGGGTGGTGGCAGCCTGCCGCATGCTGAAGGTAGGACCAGAAAAGAGTATCCCCAAATAGGTATAAGAGGAAACTACCTCTAAGGCCTGTCCATCTAGGATGAGCTCCTGGCGCTGCATGAAGGCTCGAGAAGTGTTGAAGACCTAACCTTGGTCTTCGCAGTGTTCACCCCCAACCCCCATCTGGTACAAAATCCCTGTAAACAATCCAGCTGCCTCTGCAAACCCTCTCTGGTCGGGGATACTAGTACTACATCATCCGCATAAAGGAGAATAGCAATCAGAATGGTGCCAAGTCTACAGCCACCCCCGCCACACTGTGAGATGACTCGCTCTAACTCATCAATATACAATCCAAAGAGAACTGGTGAAAGAGAGCACCCCTGTTTCACCCCAATGGTGCTCCAAATGTGATCAGATAGGCCACTGCTATGTCGGAAACATCCCAAGACCTTCTCATAAAGAGCCATCACTGCTAAAACAATATCTGTGGAGAAACCAAGGTCACGAAGTCTCTGATTGAGCACGGAGCGTGGTACAGAATCGAAGGCTTTTCTGAAATCTACAAAACAACAATAAACCCTCTCTTTCCTATACTTAGCTTCCTCGATCAAGGCTCGAAGTGTAAAAATATGGTCAGTGGTAGAATAATGAGATCGGAAACCTGCCTGCCCCAATGCATGTAATCTCCGAGCTTCCGCCTCTGAACTCACTGCAGACTGGAGTATGGTACCATAGAGCTTCGTGAGAACATGTCCGATCATGATGGTGCGGTAATTTCCAGGAATCATGGGATGACCATTTTTATGAATAGGGTGGATGATGTTCGTGCACCAGGATGAGGGGAAACCAGAGACAACGGCGGAATTGAGGAGAGTGGCTAGTGTGGGAGCAAGGAGGTCGGAAGCATGGGTTAGGAGTTCAGATTCAAGGTCTTCGATATCTCTTGCTTTATGGGACTTCATTCTCTTGATGGCCGCAAGTACCATGTCAGATGTGAAGAAGGTGAACTCAGAGGGGCGTGGGGAGATAGAGATGGGTGCGTCAGTGGGTATGGTATATAGTTTGGTAACGTATTCGGTCCATATGCGAAGGTCATCCAGGAGGGGTGGTGGAGCACGAGGGATAAACTCACGCCAAAAGGCGCCTGAAGAGGAACTGAAGAGAAGATCAACAAGACACGTTCCTTCGGAGTCATCATAGATACGCTTTTTTCGGCGGAGTGTGCGACGGTAAGAGCGCCTGGCGGAGTGGAGGAGATGAGGATCGTGAGTGCGGGCATGGGTGACAAGCTGATGAAGAGAGCGACATTCAGCATCATACCACGGGGGGTGTGGGGGTCGTATCGATGAGGAGCGGGTGCCTCTGCTTTTAGGGGTTTAGATGGAAAAGCAAGGTACCTACTCTTTCTCCTTTGCCTAAGGACAAGCCTTAGAGGAGATTTAGGTGTATCTTTAGGCCATAAGGCCATGAGCTCTAGGCGGTGACCCAAAAGTTGGGTGGGGACGTGACCCAAGTGACCCTTGGGTGAGGTGGCGTAAAGAGGGTGGTGGCCATGTGAGTTGAGGGTAGGTGGACCCCATAAGGGGATGCCACTTGTTTTAGGAGCCCATGTGCTTGCTAGGTGGTGACCATAAGGCCCGCCACCCGGCAAGGCTTTTTTAAGAGGGAAAAGAAATGGGATGGGGGGATATAGGCTCCATTTCCATCATTGAGGTGCTTATTGTGGCTTAGTCTCCTTGAGTAGTGGTCTCAAGTTCTCTAAGTCCTTTTGTTGCGAAGCCCTTGCAGTTTTTTCTTTGCCTTCTTCCTTAGTGCGCCATGGACCCTGTTATGCCCTCGGGTGAAGGACCGTCTTCACCACCTCCTCCTCCTGATATAGATACTAACCAGCTTGTTCAGGCCCTAAATATGCTGCAAAATCAAATTTTAGAAATGCAGGCCAAGCATGCCGCGGCCGAGCAAGAGTGGCATTCTTCGATGCACTCGCGGTCCGTTGGCGTTTATCCAATGTTTAATCCGGAATTCTCTTCAGGGGAAAAGAAAGACCGGCTTCCCGATGTGGTATTGTTGTGGCTAGATCGATGGAATAGTCATTTTTCCATGCACGATGTGCCTGATAGTACGAAGATCGCTTCTGCTCTCATGCTTTTACGCGGTAAGGCGTTTGCATGGTGGCAAGATCTAAAGGAGAGGGCAACTGCCCCTTCTACATGGGATGCCTTTCAAGAAGCCTTTAAAATGGCTTTTCTTCCGGTGTTGGATGATTTTGAGCATTGGCGGCATTTTGCCACCGTGCAGATGGGTACTAGGCGGTTAGATGCCTATATCCAGGAATTCCAAGAAATTTGCCTCGATTCGGCTCGCGAATCGATCCTATCCTGTTAAAGTTACATTTTACTTTGGGGCTTCCAAAGGAATTTCAGCTACAAGTGCGGCGTAACCAACCGTAGACAATCGAAGATGCAATTCGCTTTGCGAAAATGTTCGATGACGCCCATTTTGCCTCTCGCAAGGAGCAAGCTTTGCCCAAGGCTGAACAGAAAGAAAAGAAATTTTTCAAGAAGCGGGGCAGAGACAAAACGTCGGACACCGGTTCCCAAGGCGGGAAAAAGCGCGTCAAATTGGAGCGCGCCGACTACGACAAGGCGAGAACCGGCGGGTTGTGCTTCTCCTGCATGGAGAAGGGGCATCTTTCAAAAGATTGCCCAAAGAAAAAGCAAAAGAAATCTGGCGGGCAACCTAAATCTTTTAAAGCGCCAGGTAATTCTAGTATTTCTTTTGTTGATTTATCCTTTAAGGATGGCACTAGTTGCAAGAATTGTTGTTTTAATACAGCTGTTTTTGGCCCCCATGATCTCATTCGTATGAATGGAATTGTAGGACGCCAAGCTGTGTCTGTTCTGTTTGATGATGGTTCCACACATAACTTCATAAATGCTAAACTGGTGCAGAAGCTCAGGGCGGCTACCGCGCCAAGTAATCACTTGTACGTGGTGAAAATGGCGTCGGGGGAAGATCGACAAGCTTGGGATCAGCTTGTTCCTCAGCTGCCACTTCAGATTCAAGATTATGTTGAACCGCTAGATTATTCTAAAAACGAGTCTTTAGGAAAGGATTATGTTACTCATAGTATTTCTTTTTTGCATAAAGGCTCGTTAGTTGAGCTAAAAGGCGATGTAAATAGGCCTCTTGATCCTTTGGTATCTGCTTTAGAAGTTGTAGAATATTTGAAAGATTCTAGTAATAAAATTTATCTTTGTTTTTTGAAATTTATTTGGATGACCATGCAGTCAAGAGTCTAAATATTGATTTATCGCATTTGCCTTTGAATGTGCCTGTAAATAATCCGGGCTTGCTCCCATTACGAGGAGACTCTTAAAGGGGGAGGGAATGTTACGTACCCATAAGGGTACACAATAGGAAACTTGAGGTGACGGTCTCAGTTTTGGGACGGAACGCTGATCTGGAGCTATAGGTCTTTTGGGTGCCATGCGTCAATGTCTCATTGGCACGCGGTGACTCATTGTTATGGACCCGTGTCAGTGTGCACAACTGCCGCGTGGCGTTAGTCATGCGTGACTCCTATGGAGGGAGATGACCCACCTGGACTATGTATATAGAGGGGGATCTCCATGAGCTGAGCATTCATTTTCTCCTGGAGAATGAAGAGCTCTTCCACTGATGGTCAGGTCAGGATGAGTATCTAGGCCTCAGGATGTAGGTAGGTGAGGGTCGAGGGTAAGGCATGGTGGTATGGGACACCATGGCTTACATGAGATTCGAGCTTACTTGATGGTGGCCTGTAGCTCCAGTGCACGGGGGTGAGGTGGCAGTACCTCTATGGTTGGGTGGTAACGTAGCGTTCGTCACTTGTTTGTGCTTTAGCAATGATCGGCATGACGATGGGGATTCTAACAATAAACCGCGCACCTGGCTCTCATGAGTCTCCATAAAAAACAATAGGTCTCGTCCAGTGATAAAGTCAATCAGATCACCTGCTGTAGAGGATGAGTGGATGCCATCACAATTCCATACCCCAATTTGAAGATGGTATGGATGGGGCCCCGGGATGCTTCCACCAATCCCGGGGCCCCCGAATTCCTAGCTGTGGGAACGGCTAGGGGTGCCAGCAGCAAATCCTATCTGACCATCTCGATATATGACTCGTCTACCAGTCTCTCGAGCCGCCTGGAAGGCTTTCCGCCTCTCCTCAACCTGGATGTAGGTAAGATCGTCATCCATAAATATGGCAGTGCCACGTAACTGGGCTCTACAGCATAAGGCCTCTCTGCGGCTGTCTAGGGATGTGAAGCGGATGATCAATGTAGCTGCATCCCTGGTGGTCCTCCAAGCTGTATCTAGTCCATCTGTCACATGTCCTAGAGTGGTCTCGAGAAATCTCGTAGCTTCGTCCATGGCATCCTGTGTGTCCGGTATCCCACGAACCCTGATGTTATGAGCTTTTTGCTCCCTTGACCGCTCTTCCGAAATAGTGGCTGTGCTAACTGAGGAAATGGGGGTGCTAGGTTTGGTGCCTTTCTTCAAGACTGCTGCCCATGAGTCTTTATGTTGTTCAATTTTTTGTTCGAGCTCCCGTATCATGGTGGTGTGCGTTTCCGAGGCTGCAACTTGCCTATCGTTGATCACGTGCTCCAATGAGGCGACTTTAGACTGCAACAGGTTCTTTTCCTTTACTAAGGAGACCAGTGTGTAAGTTCTTGCTTCAAGAGCTGGAAATCTGCTCTCATTTGGTCAGCTTCCCAAGAGGAAAAGAGTTCAACTGATTTGGAGGGAGTGTAGGGAATGGGTGCAGTGGCAGGAGCTGTGGATTGGTGTGAGGACGGTGCGGAAGAGGAGGATGAAAGAGAGAGGGTGCCATTTTTGGCAAAAGCATCGTTCTTGGCAGCCGCATCAAGGAGTACTGTTGAGGTGGCAGCAACGGCATGGAGGGAGATGGGTGAGGTAGCGAGGGGGGGGAAGTGAGGTAGCAGCGAGGGAGGGGGTGGGTGAGGTAGCAGCGACCTCACCAGCGAGGGAGGGGGTGGGTGATGTAGCAAGGGGGATGGGGGATGTAACTAGGGGGGTGGGTGAGGGGATGGGTGAGGTAGCGAGGGGGATGGGTGAGGCAGTGGGTAGTGTAGCAGCGAGGGAGGTGGTGGGTGAGGTAGCGAGGGGGGTGAGTGAGGTAGCGAGGGGAGGGGGTGAGGTAGAAGGGCGAGGGGGTAGGACCGTCCTACGGGTAGCACGGGGAGGGGCCATCGTTGGCCAGAGAGAGGGCTGGTAGCGATGGAGGGAGATGGCTGGCAGCGATGGATGAAGGGCTGGCAGCGATGGACAGGAGGACAGGGTGAAGGCGGCGTTGGACAAGGTGGAGGTGGAGGATCCGCAAGGGGGAGCCATCACCACGATCAGCACCATCGCGAGAGAGAGAGAGAGAGAGAGAGAGAGAGAGAGAGAGAGAGAGAGAGAGAGAGAGAGAGATTACAAAACTTCTCATAGTTCCTCTTGACAAGTCAAGACCAAACCCTTTGAAACCTTTATTCATAAACTAAGAAGGAAAGGTGTAGCTGAAAAGATCATATAGTACTTAGAAAAAAAGCACAGTAAGGCGAAACTTATTTCAAGGCGTCCAGTTGGTACCTGCCACCATCCCATCACACAAAACCACCAAGGTTAGTTTAGTGAGGAAGACAAGTGTCAACATTGGACATCAATTGTTATCCATATATAAAACAAGTGTAGTTACCGTATCAGGGCATTCGCCATACTGATCAGTTTATGGGGTATTGATCCATATCCCTTACATCATAACAGTGCTATGTATTCAAAGTGAACCATAAATAAAACTTGCAAAATCGATAGGGCAGGCTAGGACACATAGGTGGGTATTAGAGCAAATCCACGCCATGCTATTTCCCATAACTTCCGTATGAAATTGGTAAGTCATGACCCAATGCCATATTTCCCAAGCAAATATATGCTATTTAGGAAAAGCATGCCTTGCCTCTATTTACATCACTATAAAACCCAATAGACCTAACATGAGACAGTATGTCATATCAAGTTGTGACGCAAAATTATTAACACTAGAGCAGGACAGGACATCATAAACGGTATTAGGGCAACTCTATGCCATTCTAATTTGTATGTTGGAACAAGATGTCGATATTCATGCACAAATCCATGTGCTTCATGAATGATCAAGCCATTGCCCTAATAAACTTATTCACAAACCACAAGGAATGAACTAACTAATAGGTTTTGACTTCCAGGCAAAGCTTTATCAAAATGACTTAACCACAATGTAATGTTCAAATTGTTTGGTTACGTTTTAGGTTAAGGAATGGTAAGAAGAGCTTTATATCAACATTCATCTAACCGCAAGCCATAATGCGTGTAAGATGGGTAAATATACTCGTATATAAACCTTTCTAAAACACAAGCCAAAGTGGACCCTGTAGTCAGGTTATAGCTGAATCCCGTGATGAGAGTACAAAGTTTTGTATGTGGAAGAAACTGTAACAAAGTAAATTGAACATTCGATTTTCATCACAGCTTATAACTAAGTGTTTTGGTCATGGCACTGCTATAGTGGCAGTAGGTCATATTAAATCCATCAAAGATTTGACCAAAACCAGTATGTGAAATTGCTGTCCAAAAAGAGGAAGCAAACCTCATGATTAAATGCTCAAAGTATGAGGAATTAGAGAGTTAAAATGGGCGCTGTAGGACAACGATGGATCGCTGAAAGTGGGCACTGTGTGACAGCGATGGATCGCTGGAAATAGTCAATGTGTGACAGTGATGGATCGCTGAAAATGAGCACTGTGTGACAACGATTAATTGTTGGAAATATGCATAGTATGACAGCGATTGATTGCTGAGAAATCAGTGATGAATACTCAAAGAAAAGCTCCGTAAAGCAAAATCTATTTCAAGACATCCAGCTGGTGCTTGCCACCATCCCACCACACAAAACCGCGCGAGTTAGCATAGTGAGGAAGACATGTGTCAACGTTGAATGTTAGTTGTTATCCATGTACAAAATAAGTTTAGCAACTTAACAGCTTAAAGTATTTATGTAAAAATGTAGTCCAGTCTTCCCTACTTAACACGATTAATAGCGATAGGCCATACCATCTTATTATTGTATCAGGGCATTGCGCCATTCTGATCAGTTATGGTACTGGTCCATATCTATTTATAAAATTGAAGCATATGTACTTGAAAAATAACTGTGTTAAAAAGGTTGTGGTTCGCAAACAGGGGATAGTGTAGATTGGTACTCAGATATGGGGCAAATCCATGCCATACCAATACCTGAACCTATCATAAGTAATGCACCATTCTCGAAACCCTTGAGGATATCCATGATTTCCAAGAGCCCACCAGCTATCGCTCTGTTTCATTTATTTTTAGTACTAATTGTGTCTTAAAAATAAAACAATATCTGTGTGTGTTTATATTTGGCCAAATATTTTACCCTAACACTTGCAATAGGATTAGGGCAAATCCATGCCGTTCCAATCCCTACGAGTTTAGCGATCCCTTGCACAATTCCATGTGCATTAATGGTACCTAGGTTATCAATACTTGTGTCATTGGTTAAAATCTTTTCAAATGGGAAAAACTGAAGAGACATCATACATTTTGCCTTAGTTAGTGAGGTATGCGTTCTTTTAAGAACCCGAAACTTAAACTAATATAGGTAAAATAGGAACGTTTTCCTACTATTTGTCTCACCACCGTTCGTCTTTGTATGCTATTACTTGTGTGCACCAAATAAAGTATTGCAACACTAACTTGAATAGATGTCGTGAAAGTATCTTGTGAGGAAGTCATGGTTGTTACGAGAGACGTTTCCTTTGAAGAGTGCTAATAAGCGAATTCGAGTCTAGTTATTGTCACCGATACACATAGGTAGTAAAATCAACAATAGTGCCAATCACCATGTATTTAGATTAGGAATGAAACCGCTTCTTATAACTAGCAACACAACATACTATCATACGTATGTTATCATGTAGTCTAATTATCATGATGCTTGCCATATACATACCTGTTTTTGAGTGTATTTCGAATCAAGAAACGGAGTAGAGATTTACTTCTGCAATTTAGAAGCCGCTGTAGAGACAGAGACACGTAACTTTGAATATTATTGTGCATATTTGGTATATGAGAAACGTAAGCAATAATATGCTTGTGAGCAAAAAACATTATGTAGTAGGTCACTGTCCACCAGCGATGGACAACACCAAGACACTATCTCAGACATTATGTAGTAGGTCGCCGTCCACCAGCGATGGACATCACCAAGACACTATCTCAGACGCTTGGAAGTGCCTCCATCGCTGTCCAGTCAGCGATGGAGGTCATAAATTCATACCAGTAAATGAGTGATAACATACAATTGATCTATTCTTCCAGGAACAGCTCCATCGCTGCCCTAGTTGAGCGGTATACAATCGTTCAAGAACTTGAAAAGAGATTATGATGGTTTCTGTCCACAATCAAAGTAGATATGAATGCGCTGCCAGCGCAATTCCATTGTGCACTTAGCTTCAAAAAATGACAATCTTTATGCATAAACCATAAGCAAAGTATGTAAGCAGCAACAACAGTCTTTTGAGGGCTGTAGGCCGCGATTGACAGCCCTTCATCATTTGCCAAAAGAGTGCCTATCAATTCTTATGAATAGGTTCATAACCGAGTCTAAAACAATGTGGCTGTGGATTGCGATCCAGCGCCCATCCTTAGTCATTTTTTGTGAGACACCATTCAAACAATCAAGCATTCTTCCAGCTTATTATCAAGCTAGCAGCGAATATGCATATGAGTAAAGAAGAATCACCTACCGGATGTTGGAAGACTGATCATAGATGGGCGCCTCTGCTCATAAGAAAGTGTGAAGGAGAGGAGGAGAAAGAGGAGGTGTGGTAGAAGTGCTGAAATGTCCCACTCCTTTATAGCATTTCCCTTCCTCTTCCACGTGAATACCTCCTTGTGGAGGAGGTAAACAATCTCATCCGTCGGATATAATGGGGAACATCTTGACCGTTGGTAATGGTGGTAAAGTCTATTGAGGAGTTTTAAAATTTAAAAAGGAGCCCCTGTTTTTTGGCATATAAGCCTTATGGTTTAGATGACTTAGCTACCACCCAGCAAAGCGTAAACAAACGAACGAGATATAATTGAGTATCATGAGAGAGAGAGAGAGAGAGAGAGAGAGAGAGAGAGAGAGAGAGAGAGAGAGAGAGAGAGATTTATTAACGTCTTTTCCATGCCGAAAGGCACATAAGATTAACAAGTACATCATATAAGTCAGCAACAAGATGGATCAGTGTTGTCAAAACAACAGAACTAAAGCAAATCTAACTAAGAAGAGAGTGATATAGCTAGGAATATATGGTACGTGTACCATTTACATGCTTGACTGGACACCTCTTCTCTAGCTCAGACTCCACTTCAGAGTTAAGACTCTCATTAACTATAGGCTTACGGTCTACAAATCTGATAATACCATCACGATAGATAAGTCGTTTTCCAGTTGACATATATAATCCAAATAAAGTAGGTGATAAGGAACAACCCTGCTTCACCCCAATAGTGCTCAATACTGGATCTGACATGCCGGACTCTCCTCTGAAACAACCCCAAACTCTCTCATATAGTACCATAACTGTCAAAACTATATCTGTGGAGAAACCTAGGTCTCGCCATCTCTGGATAAGCAAGGAACGTGGAACCGAGTCAAAGGCTTTCTTGAAATCAACAAAGCAACAATAACCTCGCTCTCGTCTCTGTTGGCCAGCTCAATGATGGAACAGAGTGTAAGGATGTGATCAGTGGTAGAATAATGAGCTCTAAAACCTGCCCAACCCATAGCATGAAGCCTCCTGGACTCTGCCTCTGTACTCACTGCTGACTGAAGGATGGACCCATAGAGTTTTGCAATGACATGTCCAATCATGATGGTGCGATAATTGTCAGGTTTCATGGGATCACCACTCTTATGGATAGGGTGGATAATATGGGTGCACCAGGAGGAAGGGAGACCAGTGGTAACAGCATGGTTAAGAAGATCGACAAGGATGGGTGTCACATGTCAGGAGCATGGATAAGAAGTTCATATTCTAGATCTTCGACATCTCGTGTACGGTGTGTTCTCATTTTCTTAATGGCTGCAAGGACCGTGTCAGACGTAAAGAGAGAAAAAACAGAGGGTCGTGGGGAGATGATAATGGGAGTGTCAGTAGGGATAGTATATAGAGTGGTGGCATAATTAGTCCAAGTGCGAAGGTCTGTGATAGAAGGAGGTGGAGAACCGGGAGTGAACTCATGCCAAAAGGCACTAGTGGAGGAGCTGTAGAGGGTGTTAATGAGATGTCTACCTTCATTAGATTCATAAGTGCATTTTTTATGGGGAAGAACATGATGGCATATACGACGTGCATCACAGAGTAAGTGAGGTGAGTGACATTGTGTGTAGATGATTTGTTGATGGTAATATCGACATTCATCATCGTACCAAGGTTGTTTAGCTGGACGATAGGAGGGTTTGAGATTAGATCTATGAGAGAGAGAGAGAGAGAGAGAGAGAGAGAGAGAGAGAGAGAGAGAGAGAGAGAGAGAGAGAAGAAGAAGAAGAAGAAGAAGAAGAAGAAGAAGAGGAGGAAGAATAACTAGAATTTCACCAGGACGGATCAAGGCCGTCATTCTAACACTAAAACTAAAAACTACTAATTAAAAGCCTATGAGGAGATAAAATAGATCAGGAAAATTATGGTACTACGACCATTTACAAATCAACTGATAAACTCCTCATTTCACTAACTCTACCTCTCCACTTTTTCTTTAACTCTGATTTTGACAAAACGTTTAGATTTGAACCCAAAAATTACGAGTATCCTTCAGCTTGGCTCGGCGACGGATAACATCTGTCCTATGTGCTACTAATGAGAAGCAGATAACTAATGTCTCCGTATCTTTGTGGGTGTGCCAGGCCTTGTCCAGGCCCGCATCATTGTGTTGGAGCGTATCCGTCAGAAATTTTTTGGCTTCCCCAATAGCATCTTGTGTATCGGGGATTCCACGAACTCGAACGTTGAGGGCTTTTTGTTCACGGAGCCGATTCTCGGTGAATGTAGCAAAGATGAAGGAAACAGGAGGTACACCTTGACCCTTGAGAACGTCAGCCTAAGATTTCGTGTGTTGTTTTTGCTGATGGTCTTCAGCTTGATCTTTATCTTCGACTTCCTCTTCGACTTCTTGAGAGCAGCCTGGTCCTTGGCTTGACGTTGAAGATCAGCCACAATGCGATCCAAGTTTTGGATGTGTGGTACCTCAGTGGCGTCTCGATATTGAACAATGTGGGCGATCTGCCGATCATGCTCATCCACTTTCGCTTGTAGCTTTTTGACCTGTTCTTGGAGCTGAGCAACCATCGTCTGGAGGGTAGATATCTCTAGTAGGCAACTTAATCCGTATTCCCATCCTGGGGTAGGGGCAGGTGTTGGAGTTGTCACAACATCAAATGCATTGGGCTGAGGAGAGAGAGAACAGGGACCAAGTGTTGTGGGTACGACAACTAGATTGGAGCTGGAGGTCTTAATATCTATGGCAGGCACAGTAGGAGCTTCAGAGGGAGAAGTGGCAACAGGTTCAGAATCGCGATCTGTGGCAGGCGCAACAGTAGAAGCTGCATCAGGTTCATATCCGCGATCCAGGGGTGTGGAGCGTGAGCTCCCCTCACGCTTAGAGCGGGGCTTCATAGCACATAGACAGCGATGGCTTCTCCAAATGGCAGCGTGCTACATTAGCAAGCACAAATTTTCTAAATGGTAGGTGTGGACAGCAGCGAGGCATCTCCAAGCTTCGAGCTACATCCAGGAGAAGGGGAGAGAGAGAGAGAGAGAGAGAGAGAGAGAGAGAGAGAGAGAGAGAGAGAGAGAGTACCGCACATATCACTCTCAGTAAATGAAGTAACAGAACATCACATAGTCCCTTTTGACAAGTCAAGACCAAACCCTTTCAACCCTTCAATTTATAGCATAACAGGTTTAAAAATAGCAGAATAAAGTCTTACAATACAGAGTACCAAAAAGTGAAGCAAGATTAAGGACACCCAGATGTTACCTTCCACCATCTCACAAAACAAAACCGCACGAGTTAGTTAAGTGAGGAAGACAGGTGTCATAGCTGAGCATCAGTTGTTATCCATGTCCGAAACAAGATTCACTACTCTATGTGCTTGATTGCAATTACACATACTGCGTCCAATCTTCCCTATCATGCATTTCTTAGCAATACACTCTGTTCTTTAACGAAACTGTATCAGGGCAGAAGCCATACTGACCAGTATAAGAGCAAAAAGAATGTATTAAGTTCAAATAACAAATTTCATACATGTAAGCAGCAGTCAATCAATGCACAACGGAAAAGAGAAATGGCTTTGAAAAAAGTGTAGGTACTAGGGCAGATCCGTGCCATGCTAGCCCATGGACATCCCGTGAAACAAAGTTTGGGATTCCATGCACCTAAAGGCCTGGGCAAATCCATGCCATTCAAGCACATCAAAGTCAAACTTTGCATAAATACATAGCTTACTTATCCAGGTTGCAATTATTACTTTTATTTTAAAAAACCAAAAAATTGCAAACTGATCAATGCTAATGACATGCACATACAATTTCGGATCATATCTTATTGAAACATTCCTTTAACGTAATACTTGAAGTATCATACGCATGAATCGTACATTAGTGTAGAATGGGACTACCTTCCATGCAAGTAAGATTTCTCAAGGCTTCATACCTGAATGCGAGGTGAGGTCATTTCTTGCGAGCTACCCATATCTCTTTGCTTGAACGTAGCAAGTCAATGAATGTACAACCTTCTTCGAGGATTATCATAGTATTATAATGGTGCTGCTCTAAGCTAAATGTGTTGTCATATCTAATGTAATAGCATCAATCCTTTACGAACACACCATTCGAATACTAGCACTTCTACAAAGTATTGGACTTCTTATGTTATCCTTATATTCATACCTGAAACACTTATCAAAGCCATAAAGAGCATAATAAAGCTATGTCCAGAGATGAGCATTTGCATAGCAACCAACGTGAGCAACCATGCATGAAGTGCACAATCGTTTGTCAAACGTAATAATGAACTGAGCATGTATCATGTTGGGCGGCCAACTGCCAGACGTAGAGCGCAGAGACAACTCATGCATCCAACAATTTATCTACCTCTGAAAATCAGAAATCCGCACTTATAAAAAGCTGTCCATCGCATTTCTGATGGCCATTTTCTTTACATAATGCATGGAGCAGCGAACTATCGTTATCAAAACAAAGGAGACAGCTCATTGCTGATGGTAGAGCCATCAATTGGCATATTATATGTCCGCTGGCCAGCGGCCATCCAACCATCGCATTTGGTTATCATTCATATGTGCTCACGGTAATCATGCATACTAGTTCGCTGTCAAGAGCCACTCAAAAGGTTGAAAAGGTGTGTATCATACCTGTTGATACGTTCACAGATGATCCTTGAACTAGCACCACTTGTTGGATCCTTCCACGAGCTTTGGGAAGCAAAAATACAGTATGAATCTATGATAATCCCAGAATCATGTAAGCTCATTTCAAAGCAAGCACATGCCACTTTTAAAGTGTACATAAACGTTTAAGCCATCCAGTCAATTACTGCCACACCTTCATTTGTAGTATCCCTCATGCGAATACTCTTCTAACAACATTCATTGATCTCCTCTTATCCAAGCAACAACAGTAGCAGTGGAGCAGCCAACTAAAGAGGAAGGAGCAAAAAAGATAGAGAGAGAGAGCGAGCGGAAGAGTGAAAGTTAGGGTTGTAGTCACCTTCCCTTAAATAGAGTTTTCAGCACACCGTTAGATCTCATCCCTATAATGTGCATTGACCATTCAAGTTTCCCACCAAAAGTTTTTTTTTAAAAAACACTTCTTAAGGGGGTCATATTGCAAAGTTTCTCAAGGTAAGGCAATTTCGTTAGTACTTATAAGGGAAAAACCTTTTCATAAAGCTTCGAAAAGTGAATAAAGTGTAATAACTGTTAAATAGAGTCCATGAATGAGAGAGAGAGAGAGAATTGAATTGAATTGTATTAATGTCTATATAATACCCTTGGGTATATGAGACAAATAAAAAGTACATCAGTAAGGAGCATTGTCCATAAAAACCGGACTTATTCTAACTGCTACAAACAGAAATAAACCAGAAGAAAAAGAAAAACCAATGCTTAACCTCCAGCGATGGTGAGGGTACAAAAAGCAGTAGCTTAACCACCAGCTACGCGGAGGAGAAAACTGACTAACTGAGAGAGAAAAACTGCGTGATCTGGCGGGAGGCACAAGGTGGCCTCTGGTGGCGAGTTCGAGAAGGTCGCAGGGGGCGCTGGAGCTTCGGTCGTCGAGCTGGGATGTCAATCTCATCATCTAATAAATCATCTCTACCTCTTTTTTGTAAGAAACGTGTAATGTGCGGCTGACTGCGGTCAACACTAACTGAAAGAAGAGAGGATCTCAGAGAAATCATCTCTCGTAGTAGCAAACCCAGACATCTCGTATCGGGATAAGAAAAGAAGGAACCAAGTGTGAGTGGAATGTCCCGATATAGACAATGGTATCTTCCTCTGATCTCATAGTAAATTGGACATCTGAAAATAAAGTGGAACTCAAAATAGCAAGCTGATGAGAAGAAACCCGAAGCTGAACAATGCGGTATCGTAGGCCAAATGACAGCACCTGAGAGAGATAATCCGGTCTAACGGGAAGCATCAAGCCGAAGAAAATGAGCATGATAGGACTGGAGCTTAACCCGTGATGGATGAGACCAAACAATGTGTATGTATGCTCTGTAGATCTGCCTACGGATGAACGCATGTGTCCCGTTCGGGAGGTCCGACATAGATAAGCCCCAGCTATGTAGAAAATTCGAGGCACACTAAAACCATGATTTGACCTGCTGCCCCGCCAAAGTGCGAGAAGACGTAAAAGCCGCTATCACGTATCTAGAAGAATCAAGCTCTGAGGCCCTGTGAATAATGAGATGATCCTGAAAATAGCCTCTTCAAGCAGTGGAGGGGAAGCAAACTTTGCTAACATAATCTCGTGAGGAACTGATTGCTTTGCCCGAATCATCCGACTGAGCATGAGAATCTGTAAACGTGAGATATCACTCCAAGTGTCTCGGGATAAGCTTGGACACCAAGTCTCTGCAGAATATAGTGCAACCGGAGAAACAGTCGAGGAAAGAAGGCGACAGCGCGTATCAGGATCATACACGTAGTAAGTAGAAGAAAACCTCTCCATCTGAACAAGAGCAGAGCGCCCCACGCGGAGCCTAGCTAGTGCCGCTGGTCTAAAGGAGAGTAAAGGCCCGGAGAAGAGAACACCCAGGTAAGTGTAAGACGTCACTATCTGTAATAGATCCTAACACCACAGTAGGGCAAACACTAACTGATCCACCCAACCTTGCCTACTCCCTGATATAGAGTAAGCCCCTCCTAGCCTAGTGTGAGGACTGGTAGCATGCATACTGCCAAGTGTCGGTCACGTGGCACTGACGTGGCCGACTGCACGTCGGGACCCAACTGGGGGCCCTATCCTGCTGACCGGGTCCCTAAGCTGTGTTAGGCCCGCCATGGCTATGGACCGTGTTGGGGCACACTACTCACACTGTCTTGCCCTGTTGGTCGTGTGCGCTGGACATGACCCTGAGTGTGGTATCTGACCATTTGTGTTCTCTAGGGTTTGGCACTGGTCACGAGCTCGTAACACTCCCTCCCCCTTAAGAACCGTCTTGGTCCTCTAAGACAGTCTGGAAAAATCTTGTGAAGGACGCTGCCTCTTTTCCAAGTAGCATTCTCAACAGGCTGATCATTCCACTTGACCAGGTATTCTCGATATAGAGTATGACGAGTCTGCGTCTCTCTACTATCAAGAATCTCCTCTGGCTCATGTGGAGGTTGCTGAGAATCCAATGGGAGAACTAGAACACTGTCCCCTACCAGATTTTCTGATCTGGCTAAGGCTTTTCGTAAATGACTTACATGAAAGATTGGAAAAACCTTACTACTGTGTGGGAGTTCTAGTTCATAGGTGACCTCGCCTAGTCTCCTACTGATGGTAAAGGGACCGCAATACCTAGGAGACAACTTAGCACACACTCCTGATTTGAGGGTTTTAGAGTCAATTGGGACTCTCAAGTAGACTTTCTCACCAGCGGAGAACTGCAATCCCTTCTGTGTGGATCTGCATAATGCCTGGCTCGATTCTGGGACTGCCTAATGCTACGCTTAGCATGTTCTATCATCTGGTTTAGGTCTTCTAAAAAGTTTCTGGCTGCTTCAACTTTCTCTTGTTTAAACCCTACAGCTGTGGGTGAGTGTGGCTGAAAACCGTACATCAGCATAAAGGGGCTGTATCCCGTAGCTGAATGTTTGGTACTGTCATAAGCAAACTCTAATATCGAGAGATACTCCTCCCAATTAGTCTGCTTCTTGCTGACGTATGCACGAAGCATATCCTCTAGCACCTCATTTACTCTCTTTGTTTGACCATCCGTCTGCGGATGGTCGGTGGTACTCATATTAAGTTTAGTATGGAGATGATGGAATATTGCCCTCCAAAAATTTCCATTAAACTTACTGTCCCGGTCGCTGACTATGCCAGAAGATAGACCGTACAATTTAAATAGCTCGTCTACAAACAACCTCGCTAACTCTGGAGCTCTAACGGTTGTTTGGGTCGGAATAAAATGAGCCATTTTGGTTAGACGGTCAACTGTGACCCATATAGCGTCATTACCCTTTTGGGTTTTAGGCAGGCCTACTATAAAATCCATGGAGATACTCTCTCATTTACCAGCTGGTATATCTATGAGCTGTAACAACCCTCCTGCCTTCAAACGCTTTGCTTTATTTACTTGACATTTCTGGCAACTGGTTACATATTGTTGGATGTCCTTTTTCATACTGGGCCAGAAAAATTGCCTATGAAGAAACTCATAGGTCTTCTGTATGCCTGGGTGCCCCGCACTAAGATTGTCATGACACTCATATAGGACCTGCTGCCTATAATCCTCTGAATTGGGGACACATACTCTATCTCTATAGAGCAAGTACTCATCCTGAATGGAATACTGTTTCCATTTGAATCCTTGATTCAACTGACCCTCAACCATTGGGGTTTGCTTGGGTAATACAGGCTCAGAATCCTCAACGTCATCTGACGTATACTCGGACTTATCATCATCCTCAACGGAAGCTGCCGTATTCTTGGATGAACTGGCACCAGCCCCGAGAACTGGTTCTGGAGTCTGTAACTGTCTGTTCTGGACTGAGTTCCAGATAGTAGAGAAGAATGCCTCATGTTGGCACTTCCCTCTCAAGGACTCGAGTAACTCATTACGAATCTGAGTAAAACTCAGCTCGTTTATCATAGGCATTCTACTAAGGACATCTGCTACTGTATTGAATTTCCCCCGTCTATATCTGATAGACATATCAAACTCTTGCATCAACTCTGCCCAACGAGCTTTCCGAGCTCTGAGCTCAGGTTGATTGCAAAGGTATCTGAGAATTTCATGGTCTGTCAGGACTTCAAAGTTGGCACCATACAAATAATGCCTCCAGTTCTTAAGGGCATGGACTATAGAAAAGAGTTCCTTTTCATAGGCACTGTACCTAGTCTGAGCTGGCTCGAGTTTTTTACTCTCGAACGCAGCTGGTCGTCCACCCTGAGTTAGTACAACACCAATTGCAAGGTCGCTAGCATCTGTTTCGACCACAAATGGCTGATTGGGGTTGACGACTTTTAAAATTGGTGCTGTAGCTAAGGCTGTTTTGAGAGCATCAAAGCTCTCCTGCTGTGCGGACTCCCAAATGAACTCCTTTCCCCTCCCCTTAAGAAGATTTGTCATGGAAACTGCTATCTGAGCATATTCCTTGACAAATCGTTTGTAATATCCCGCCAAACCAAGAAAGATCTGAAGTTCTAAAATATTCTGAGGTCTCAGCCAACTGAGTATGGCTTTAACCTTATTGGGGTCCATCTTAATCCCATCTGCCGAGATAATGTGACCCAAATAAGCTACTTCTTCAACGAAGAATTCACACTTGGATTCTTTAGCATAAAGCTTATGCTTTCTAAGCAGTCGAAACACCTTTTTGAGGTGTTTTAGATGCTCCTTCCTCGTTTTGCTGTAGACGAGGATGTCATCTAAAAATACGACTACAAACTTACCCAAGTATGGTCTGAGGACATTGTTCATCAAGGTCATAAAGGTAACTGGAGCATTTGTGATCCCAAATGGCATCACCTTAAACTCATAATGACCATGACGAGTCCTAAAAGCTGTTTTCGGGACATCTTGCGATTTTATACGGACTTGATAATATCCCGATCTGAGGTCTATTTTACTGAAAAATTTAGCCCCTTCGAGTTGATCAAACAACTCGTCTGCCGGAGGCGTAGGGTACTTATTCTTAATTGTGACTTTATTGAGGGCTCTGTAATCTACGCAAAGACGCATAGACCCCTCTTTCTTTTTCACCAATAGGACTAGTGAGGCCCATGGTGAACTACTGGTTTGAATTTGGCCTTTCCCAAGATAATTTGTTAACTGCCTAGTTATTTCTTCATCCTTTGTTCGGCTGACCCGATACGGAGGTTTAGAAACAGGTGCTGTACCTGGTACTAGGTTTATTACATGATCTACCTCTCTGCTAGGTGGCAAACCATGTGGCAAATCTTCAGGAAAGACATCTTTAAATTTAGACAATAAAGTTTCTAATTTACTGATTTTCTGCTGTAAAGAATTGAATAGAAACTTCAGGAATAAACTGAAAGTCACATAAGAATACCTGATGGTCATCGTCTCCGATTAGCTGACAGAGCTCTGAACTGCAGACCATAGGACTGTTGGGAACATCATGCTCCCCATGCAACTGGATCTCTCGGCCTTTATGCTGAAAGCTGAGGGTGTTCTCCTGATAATTTCTGTGGAGGGAAGGTCCTAAACTGTAGAGCCAGTCTCTCCTGAGAACAATATCTGTGCAATCCAGATGCATTATCTGAAAGTTTATTTGATCTTGGTACCCCTGAATACCAAGATTTAATTTACTTACCATAGTTTCCCAAATTTTCTTATCTTCACCCTTAGCTAGTGAAACTATGTACCTATGCTGACTAGGTGCTTCTGGAATTTTAAGTTTTTTAACTAGGGTGTAGTTGATGAAATTATGGGTCGCCCCATCATCAACCATAACTCTGACTGACTGGTACCTCACTTTCCCATGCATACGTACTAGGTCATGCGGCCCAAAGCTGAAGGGTCTCGCTAGCATTGCAAAGGTTAGCTGGCAACAATGTTCATGGTCTTCATGAAACACTTTGATCTCGGAAGCTGCCGAGTCACTGGGGAAACTTACGATCTGAACAAGATGAACTTGTTTTTTATCCTTTTTATCTTTCTTAGTGAAAGGCCCCTTGGGACATTGTCTGACTGTGTGTCCCTTGCCCATGCACACAAAGCACAACCGTTCTTGTTTGGCTTTCTCAAAATATTTTGGTTTTAAGGGCTGTATGAGCGAGGGTTTCTGAGGAGCTTCACCTTTGATTTTATCTTCTTTCTTTCTATTTAAAAATTTCTTTTTAAATTGAAAGTCTTTCTGAGGAGGCTGCTCAGAAAGGGGCTGCTGTCTCGCCCTCTTCCTACCCACTGAATCATCATAGATTTGAGCATATCTAAGAGCTTGCTCTAGGGTAGTAGGCGAGTTTCTCTGAACCTCTACTTTATATTCATCCTTGAGGCCACGGACAAATCCCCTGATTTTCTGATAATCATCCGTATTTTTAAATTTTAAAATTGCCTCTCGATACTGCGAGATATATTGGATTAGGGACTTGTCCATTACTGTTTTCTCCCAGGCTTCCCAGGCTCTATCAAGTTCATTTTCCGGTAGGAATTCTCTTAGGAAGGCTTCTTCAAAGGCCTTCCATGACCGGGGGAGTCTGCCCAGTCTCCTGGAGATTTAACCCCAAAATTGGTTTCAAATTCTAAATTTCTTAGGGCCTCTTTTTGCTGATTTCTGGAGTTCCCTACTCGCTAATCCAAGGGCTTCTTCTGATGCCAAATTTCAGATGTCTGAGCTCCAAATTGCAGGATAAAGCCTGCAGTCAGCTCGTGATGGTCTTCCTAGACCCTCCCACTTGAAATCCTCTTCAAACTTCAAGAAATTGCTCACCCAATCACAATTGAACTTGATTTCTACAGCGATGGATCTGCTGGGAGTCCTCTGTCCAAAATCCACTCAAATTTTTCAATTTGGCACTTGAAAATCGGGGTTAGAGCACGAATCTGATAGCGCTGGATCTGCCCCTAAACTTCTGATTCCTATCCCGTCAAAAATCAGAAAATAGCTCTCTGAAAACGAGGGATAGGTGGCTGTTTTCTACAGCGATTTATCTGTCCTAGAAATCTAACTCAGATTCCGCCTAAAAAGAAGATAATTCAATGGAGATTTTCACAGTAGAAAGCTACCTCTCCAGCGCTGGATCTGTCTCTCTTATTTCTGAAAAATTCCAGAGATTCTGAGCACTCTATCTACTTTCTCCACTCTTGCTACTTAACTCCCAAAGAAGGAGATGGCTCTGATACCAGTGTAATAGATCCTAACACCACAATAGGGCAAACACTAACTGATCCACTGTAATAGATCCTAACACCACAGTAGGGCAAACACTAACTGATCCACCCAACCTTGCCTACTCCCTGATATAGAGTAAGCCCCTCCTAGCCCAGTGTGAGGGCTGGTAGCATGCTACTGCCAAGTGTCGGCCACGTGGCACTGACGTGGCCAACTGCACGTCGGGACCCAACTGGGGGCCCTATCCTGCTGACAGGGTCCCTAGGCTGTGTTAGGCCCGCCATGGCTATGGACCGTGCTGGGGCACACTACTCACACTGTCTTGCCCTGTTGGTCATGTACACTGGTGTAATAGATCCTAACACCACAGTAGGGCAAACACTAACTGATCCACCCAACCTTGCCTACTCCCTGATATAGAGTAAGCCCCTCCTAGCCCAGTGTGAGGACTGATAGCATGCTACTGCCAAGTGTCGGCCACATGGCACTGACGTGGCCGACTGCACGTCGGGACCCAACTGGGGGCCCTATCCTGCTGACAGGGTCCCTAGGCTGTGTTAGGCCCGCCATGGCTATGGACCATGCTGGGGCACACTACTCACACTGTCTTGCCCTGTTGGTCATGTACGCTGGACACGACCCTGACTGTGGTATCTGACCTATCTGTGTTCTCTAGGGTTCGGCACTGGTTACGAGCTCGTAACACTCCCTCCCCCTTAAGAACCGTCTTGGTCCTCTAAGACAAAGTCTGGAAAAATCTTGCGAAGGACGCTGCCTCTTTCCCAAGTGGCATTCTCAACAGGCTGATCATTCCACTTAACCAGATATTCTCGGTATAGAGTATGACGAGTCTGCGTCTCTCTACTATCAAGAATCTCCTCTGGTTCATGTGGAGGTTGTTGAGGATCCAATGGGAGAACTAGAACACTGTCCCCTACCAGATTATCTGATCTGGTTAAGGCTTTTCGTAACTGACTTACATGAAAAACTGGAAAAACCTTACTGCTGTGTGGGAGTTCTAGTTCATAGGTGACCTCGCCTAGTCTCCTACTGATGGTAAAGGGACCACAATACCTTGGAGACAACTTAGCACACACTCCTGATTTGAGGGTTTTAGAGTCAACTGGGACTCTCAAGTAGACTCTCTCACCAGTGGAGAACTGCACATCCCGTCTGTGTGGATCTGCATAATGCCTGGCTCGATCCTGGGATTGTCTAATGCTACGCTTAGCATGTTCTATCATCTGGTTTAGGTCTTCTAAAAAGTTTCTGGCTGCTTCAACTTTTTCTTGTTTAAACCCTACAGCTGTGGGTGAGCGTGGCTGAAAACCGTACATCAGCATAAATGGGCTGTATCCCGTAGCTGAATGTTTGGTACTGTTGTAAGCAAACTCTAATATCGAGAGATACTCCTCCCAATTAGTCTGCCTCTTGCTGACGTATGCACGAAGCATATCCTCCAGCACTTGATTTACCCTTTCTGTTTGACCGTCCGTCTGTGGATGGTCGGTGGTACTCATATTAAGTTTAGTATGGAGATGATGGAATACTGCCTTCCAAAAATTTCCAGTAAACTTACTGTCCCGGTCGCTGACTATGCCGGAAGGTAGACCGTACAATTTAAATAGCCCGTCTACAAACAACCTCGCTAACTCTGGAGCTCTAACGGTTGTTTTGGTCGGAATAAAATGAGCCATTTTGGTCAGACGGTCAACTGTGACCCATATAGCGTCATTACCCTTTTGGGTTTTAGGCAGGCCTACTATAAAATCCATGGAGATACTCTCCCATTTACCAGCTGGTATTTCTAAGGGATGCAACAACCCTCCTGCCTTTAAACGCTCTGCTTTATTTACTTGACATTTCTGGCAACTGGTTACATACTGGTGGACGTCCCTTTTCATACTGGGCCAGAAAAATTGCCTACGAAGAAGCTCATAGGTCTTCTGTATGCCTGGGTGTCCCGCGCTAGGATTGTCATGACATTCATATAGGACCTGCTGCCTATAATCCTCTGAATTGGGGACACATACTCTATCTCTATAGAGCAAGTACTCATCCTGAATGGAATACTGTTTCCATTTGAATCCTTGAGTCAACTGACCCTCAACCACTGGGGTTTGCTTGGGTAATACAGGCTCAGAATCCTCAACGTCATCTGATGACGTATACTCGGACTCATCATCATCCTCAACGGAAGCTGCCGTATTCTTGGATGAACTGGCACCAGCCCCGGGAACTGGTTCTGGAGTCTGTAACTGTCTGTTCTGGACTGAGTTCCAGATAATAGAGAAGAATGCATCATGCTGGCATTTCCCTCTCAAGGACTCGAGTAACTCATTACGAATCTGAGTAAAACTCAGCTCGTTTATCATAGGCATTCTGCTAAGGGCATCTGCTACTGTATTGAATTTTCCACGCCTATATCTGATAGACATGTCAAACTCTTGCATCAACTCTGCCCAACGAGCTTTCCGACCTCTAAGCTCAGGTTGATTGCAAAGGTATCTGAGACTCTCATGGTCTGTCAGGACCTCAAAGTTGGCACCATACAAATAATGCCTCCAAGTCTTAAGGGCATGGACTATAGAAAAGAGATCCTTTTCATAGGCACTATACCTAGTCTGTGCTGGCTCGAGTTTTTTACTCTCGAACGCAACTGGTCGTCCACCCTGAGTTAGCACAGCACCTACTGCAAAGTCGCTAGCATCTGTTTCGACCACAAATGGCTGATTGGGGTCGACGACCTTTAAAACTGGTGCTGTAGCTAAGGCTGTTTTGAGAGCATCAAAGCTCTCCTGTTGTGCGGACTCCCAAATGAACTCCTTTCCCTTCCCCTTAAGGAGATTTGTCATAGGGACTGCTATCTGAGCATATTCCTTGACAAATCGTCTGTAATATCCCGCCAGACCAAGAAAGATTTGAAGTTCCAAAATATTCTGAGGTCTCAGCCAACTGAGTATGGCTTTAACCTTATTTGGGTCCATCTTAATCCCATCTGAAGAGATAATGTGACCCAAATATGCTACTTCTTCAACGAAGAATTCACACTTGGATTGTTTAGCATAAAGCTTATGCTTTCTGAGCAGTCGAAACACCTTTCTGAGGTGTTTTAGATGCTCCTTCCTCGTTTTGCTGTAGACGAGGATGTCATCTAAAAATACGACTACAAACTTACCCAAGTATGGTCTGAGGACACTGTTCATCAAGGTCATAAAGGTAGCTGGAGCATTTGTGAGCCCAAATGGCATCACCTTAAACTCATAATGACCGTGACGAGTCCTAAAAGCTGTTTTCGAGACATCTTCCGATTTTATACGGACTTGATGATATCCCGTTCTGAGGTCTATTTTGCTGAAAAACTTAGCCCCGTCGAGTTGATCAAACAACTCGTCTGCCCGAGGCATAGGGTATTTATTCTTAATTGTGACTTTATTGAGGGCTCTGTAATCTACGCAAAGACGCATAGACCCTTCCTTCTTTTTCACCAATAGGACTGGTGAGGCCCATGGTGAACTACTGGTCTGAATTTGGCCTTTCCCAAGATAGTCTGTTAACTGCCTAGTTATTTCTTCATCCTCTGTTCGGCTGACCCGATACGGAGGTTTAGAAACAGGTGCTGTACCTGGTACTAGGTTTATTACATGATCTACCTGTCTGCTAGGTGGTAAACCATGTGGCAAATCTTCAGGAAAAACATCTTTAAATTTAGACAATAAAGTTTCTAATTTACTGATTTTCTGCTGAATAGAACTGGAAATAGAAACTTCAGGAATAAACTGAAAGTCACATAAGAATACCTGATGGTCTTCGTCTCCGATTAGCTGACAGAGCTCTGAACTGCAGACCATAGGGCTGTTGGGAACATCATGCTCCCCATGCAACTGGATCTCTCGGCCTTTATACTGAAAGCTGAGGGTGTTCTCCTTATAGTTTCTGTGGAGGGAAGGTCCTAAACTGTAGAGCCAACCTCTCCCGAGAACAATGTCTGTTCGATCCAGGTGCATTATCTGAAAGTTTATTTGATCTTGGTACCCCTGAATACCAAGATTTAACTTACTTACCATAGTTTCCCATATTTTTTTATCTTCACCCTTAGCTAATGAAACTATGTACCTATGCTGACTAGGTACTTCTGGTAGTTTAAGCTTTTTAACCAGGGTGTGGTTGATGAAATTATGGGTTGCCCCATCATCAACCATGACTGTTACTGACTGGTTACCAACTTTCCCATGCATACGTACTAGGTCATGCGGCCCAAAGCTGAAGGGTCTCGCTAGCATTGCAGAGGTCAGCTGGCAACAGTGTTCATGATCTTCATGATACACTTTGATCTCGGAAGCTGCCGAGTCACTGGGGAAACATACAGTCTGAACAAGATGAACTTGTTTTTTATCTTTTTTAGTGAAAGGCCCCTTGGGACACTGTCTGACTGTGTGTCCCTTGCCCATACACACAAAGCACAAACGTTCTTGTTTGGCTTTCTCAAAATCATCTGGTTTTAAGGGCTGTATGAGTGAAGGGCGTTTCTGAGGAGCTTCACCTTTAAATTTATCTTCTTTCTTTCTTTTTAAAAATTTCTTTTTAAATTGAAAGTCTTTCTGAGGATGCTGCTCAGAAAGTGGCTGTTGTCTCGCTCTCTTCCTACCCACTGAATCATCATAGATTTGAGCATATCTGAGAGCTTGCTCAAGGGTAGTAGGCGAGTTTCTCTGGACCTCTACTTTATATTCATCCTTGAGGCCACGGACAAATCCCCTGATTTTCTGATAGTCATCCATATTTTTAATCTTTAAAATTGCTTCTCGATACTGCGAGATATATTGGATGAGGGACTTGTCCATTACTGTTCTTTCCCAGGCTTCCCAGGCTCTATCAAGTTCATTCTCTGGTAGAAATTCTCTTAGGAAAGCTTCTTCAAAAGCTTTCCATGACCGGGGAGTCTGCCCAGTCTCCTGGAGATTTAACCACCACTTATAGGCCATAGGCCCTAAAGAAAGACTGGCCTCAATTGCTTGCAAATGGTCAGGGGTCTGTTTAAGAGCATGAATGTTCTTCCATTTGCTGAGGAAGGTTTGTAGAATATCTGCATTTCTATCCTTCTCTTCCCCATTAAAAGTAGGAGGCTTTAAATCTTTAAAAACACTGGGGTGAGACCGTAAAGTCTCACCCGAAACTGATGGAAGTGGAGAAGGGGATAACTGAGAAGTGGAGGGAAGGCTTCCTTTCGCGGAACTCAAAAACAAGTTTTTGAGTTCAGCGAACGAGTCGTCCACACTGGACTTGAAATTGGCTAATGCCAACTTCAGTTCATCCACTTCTGTTACCAATTGGAGGAACTGCTCCTTGGTAACCAGTTCGTCGAGTTCTTCGGCGAACTGTTCCTGTTCTTCCACTTCCATGGGTTCCTTCCCTTTTTTGTAAGCCAAGGCTTCTGTTTCAAGTTCGTCGAAGCCTCTCTCCGGGGGTTGATCAGGTCCCTGAGGAGTGGTCATCTTCGGAACTGAAAGAGAGCTACCTTAACTTCTGAAGGAAAAAAAGTCTAAAAGACTAATTTACAACTGTACAAGGAGGGAAAGAAGACTTAGCTCTTTCTGAGAACTGTACTTCCACAGAGAGAATCAAGAAAAGCCCTTTCAGCTCTTCCTCCACTGCTTTCAGATCTGCTGTCCGGAAAAATCAGAGATCAAGGTACCAAGAAAAAGAAACAAACTTCTGATCGTCTTGGCCCCTTCCCTCGCTGTCTGAGGTGTATACTTTTTGCTCCAAAATTCCCGTTTTAGGACCCAAAACAGTTGCAAACTTGTGGTTCCTGCCAAAGACCTTCAGCGCTGGACCTGCACCCACGATTCTGTCTCAGATCCGCTCCAAATTCCAGAAAATTTCACTCCAAATTCGAAGTTTCCACCCAATTTGGCAGCGCTGGACCTGCTCCACGTTTTCTATTTAAAATGTGCTCAAAAATCCACAACTGATACATAAAAATCAAGGGTAAATCCCTGATTTTTCAGCGCTGAGCTTCTACAAGGGATTGTGCCTCAAACAACTGTAAATTCCCAGCAAATTTCAATCCTGATTTGAGGGTTTTAGAGTCAACTGGGACTCTCAAGTAGACTCTCTCACCAGTGGAGAACTGCACATCCCGTCTGTGTGGATCTGCATAATGCCTGGCTCGATCCTGGGATTGTCTAATGCTACGCTTAGCATGTTCTATCATCTGGTTTAGGTCTTCTAAAAAGTTTCTGGCTGCTTCAACTTTTTCTTGTTTAAACCCTACAGGTGTGGGTGAGCGTGGCTGAAAACCGTACATCAGCATAAATGGGCTGTATCCCGTAGCTGAATGTTTGGTACTGTTGTAAGCAAACTCTAATATCGAGAGATACTCCTCCCAATTAGTCTGCCTCTTGCTGACGTATGCACGAAGCATATCCTCCAGCACTTGATTTACCCTTTCTGTTTGACCGTCCGTCTGTGGATGGTCGGTGGTACTCATATTAAGTTTAGTATGGAGATGATGGAATACTGCCTTCCAAAAATTTCCAGTAAACTTACTGTCCCGGTCGCTGACTATGCCGGAAGGTAGACCGTACAATTTAAATAGCCCGTCTACAAACAACCTCGCTAACTCTGGAGCTCTAACGGTTGTTTTGGTCGGAATAAAATGAGCCATTTTGGTCAGACGGTCAACTGTGACCCATATAGCGTCATTACCCTTTTGGGTTTTAGGCAGGCCTACTATAAAATCCATGGAGATACTCTCCCATTTACCAGCTGGTATTTCTAAGGGATGCAACAACCCTCCTGCCTTTAAACGCTCTGCTTTATTTACTTGACATTTCTGGCAACTGGTTACATACTGGTGGACGTCCCTTTTCATACTGGGCCAGAAAAATTGCCTACGAAGAAGCTCATAGGTCTTCTGTATGCCTGGGTGTCCCGCGCTAGGATTGTCATGACATTCATATAGGACCTGCTGCCTATAATCCTCTGAATTGGGGACACATACTCTATCTCTATAGAGCAAGTACTCATCCTGAATGGAATACTGTTTCCATTTGAATCCTTGAGTCAACTGACCCTCAACCACTGGGGTTTGCTTGGGTAATACAGGCTCAGAATCCTCAACGTCATCTGATGACGTATACTCGGACTCATCATCATCCTCAACGGAAGCTGCCGTATTCTTGGATGAACTGGCACCAGCCCCGGGAACTGGTTCTGGAGTCTGTAACTGTCTGTTCTGGACTGAGTTCCAGATAATAGAGAAGAATGCATCATGCTGGCATTTCCCTCTCAAGGACTCGAGTAACTCATTACGAATCTGAGTAAAACTCAGCTCGTTTATCATAGGCATTCTGCTAAGGGCATCTGCTACTGTATTGAATTTTCCACGCCTATATCTGATAGACATGTCAAACTCTTGCATCAACTCTGCCCAACGAGCTTTCCGACCTCTAAGCTCAGGTTGATTGCAAAGGTATCTGAGACTCTCATGGTCTGTCAGGACCTCAAAGTTGGCACCATACAAATAATGCCTCCAAGTCTTAAGGGCATGGACTATAGAAAAGAGATCCTTTTCATAGGCACTATACCTAGTCTGTGCTGGCTCGAGTTTTTTACTCTCGAACGCAACTGGTCGTCCACCCTGAGTTAGCACAGCACCTACTGCAAAGTCGCTAGCATCTGTTTCGACCACAAATGGCTGATTGGGGTCGACGACCTTTAAAACTGGTGCTGTAGCTAAGGCTGTTTTGAGAGCATCAAAGCTCTCCTGTTGTGCGGACTCCCAAATGAACTCCTTTCCCTTCCCCTTAAGGAGATTTGTCATAGGGACTGCTATCTGAGCATATTCCTTGACAAATCGTCTGTAATATCCCGCCAGACCAAGAAAGATTTGAAGTTCCAAAATATTCTGAGGTCTCAGCCAACTGAGTATGGCTTTAACCTTATTTGGGTCCATCTTAATCCCATCTGAAGAGATAATGTGACCCAAATATGCTACTTCTTCAACGAAGAATTCACACTTGGATTGTTTAGCATAAAGCTTATGCTTTCTGAGCAGTCGAAACACCTTTCTGAGGTGTTTTAGATGCTCCTTCCTCGTTTTGCTGTAGACGAGGATGTCATCTAAAAATACGACTACAAACTTACCCAAGTATGGTCTGAGGACACTGTTCATCAAGGTCATAAAGGTAGCTGGAGCATTTGTGAGCCCAAATGGCATCACCTTAAACTCATAATGACCGTGACGAGTCCTAAAAGCTGTTTTCGAGACATCTTCCGATTTTATACGGACTTGATGATATCCCGTTCTGAGGTCTATTTTGCTGAAAAACTTAGCCCCGTCGAGTTGATCAAACAACTCGTCTGCCCGAGGCATAGGGTATTTATTCTTAATTGTGACTTTATTGAGGGCTCTGTAATCTACGCAAAGACGCATAGACCCTTCCTTCTTTTTCACCAATAGGACTGGTGAGGCCCATGGTGAACTACTGGTCTGAATTTGGCCTTTCCCAAGATAGTCTGTTAACTGCCTAGTTATTTCTTCATCCTCTGTTCGGCTGACCCGATACGGAGGTTTAGAAACAGGTGCTGTACCTGGTACTAGGTTTATTACATGATCTACCTGTCTGCTAGGTGGTAAACCATGTGGCAAATCTTCAGGAAAAACATCTTTAAATTTAGACAATAAAGTTTCTAATTTACTGATTTTCTGCTGAATAGAACTGGAAATAGAAACTTCAGGAATAAACTGAAAGTCACATAAGAATACCTGATGGTCTTCGTCTCCGATTAGCTGACAGAGCTCTGAACTGCAGACCATAGGGCTGTTGGGAACATCATGCTCCCCATGCAACTGGATCTCTCGGCCTTTATACTGAAAGCTGAGGGTGTTCTCCTTATAGTTTCTGTGGAGGGAAGGTCCTAAACTGTAGAGCCAACCTCTCCCGAGAACAATGTCTGTTCGATCCAGGTGCATTATCTGAAAGTTTATTTGATCTTGGTACCCCTGAATACCAAGATTTAACTTACTTACCATAGTTTCCCATATTTTTTTATCTTCACCCTTAGCTAATGAAACTATGTACCTATGCTGACTAGGTACTTCTGGTAGTTTAAGCTTTTTAACCAGGGTGTGGTTGATGAAATTATGGGTTGCCCCATCATCAACCATGACTGTTACTGACTGGTTACCAACTTTCCCATGCATACGTACTAGGTCATGCGGCCCAAAGCTGAAGGGTCTCGCTAGCATTGCAGAGGTCAGCTGGCAACAGTGTTCATGATCTTCATGATACACTTTGATCTCGGAAGCTGCCGAGTCACTGGGGAAACATACAGTCTGAACAAGATGAACTTGTTTTTTATCTTTTTTAGTGAAAGGCCCCTTGGGACACTGTCTGACTGTGTGTCCCTTGCCCATACACACAAAGCACAAACGTTCTTGTTTGGCTTTCTCAAAATCATCTGGTTTTAAGGGCTGTATGAGTGAAGGGCGTTTCTGAGGAGCTTCACCTTTAAATTTATCTTCTTTCTTTCTTTTTAAAAATTTCTTTTTAAATTGAAAGTCTTTCTGAGGATGCTGCTCAGAAAGTGGCTGTTGTCTCGCTCTCTTCCTACCCACTGAATCATCATAGATTTGAGCATATCTGAGAGCTTGCTCAAGGGTAGTAGGCGAGTTTCTCTGGACCTCTACTTTATATTCATCCTTGAGGCCACGGACAAATCCCCTGATTTTCTGATAGTCATCCATATTTTTAATCTTTAAAATTGCTTCTCGATACTGCGAGATATATTGGATGAGGGACTTGTCCATTACTGTTCTTTCCCAGGCTTCCCAGGCTCTATCAAGTTCATTCTCTGGTAGAAATTCTCTTAGGAAAGCTTCTTCAAAAGCTTTCCATGACCGGGGAGTCTGCCCAGTCTCCTGGAGATTTAACCACCACTTATAGGCCATAGGCCCTAAAGAAAGATTGGCCTCAATTGCTTGCAAATGGTCAGGGGTCTGTTTAAGAGCATGAATGTTCTTCCATTTGCTGAGGAAGGTTTGTAGAATATCTGCATTTCTATCCTTCTCTTCCCCATTAAAAGTAGGAGGCTTTAAATCTTTAAAAACACTGGGGTGAGACCGTAAAGTCTCACCCGAAACTGATGGAAGTGGAGAAGGGGATAACTGAGAAGTGGAGGGAAGGCTTCCTTTCGCGGAACTCAAAAACAAGTTTTTGAGTTCAGCGAACGAGTCGTCCACACTGGACTTGAAATTGGCTAATGCCAACTTCAGTTCATCCACTTCTGTTACCAATTGGAGGAACTGCTCCTTGGTAACCAGTTCGTCGAGTTCTTCGGCGAACTGTTCCTGTTCTTCCACTTCCATGGGTTCCTTCCCTTTTTTGTAAGCCAAGGCTTCTGTTTCAAGTTCGTCGAAGCCTCTCTCCGGGGGTTGATCAGGTCCCTGAGGAGTGGTCATCTTCGGAACTGAAAGAGAGCTACCTTAACTTCTGAAGGAAAAAAAGTCTAAAAGACTAATTTACAACTGTACAAGGAGGGAAAGAAGACTTAGCTCTTTCTGAGAACTGTACTTCCACAGAGAGAATCAAGAAAAGCCCTTTCAGCTCTTCCTCCACTGCTTTCAGATCTGCTGTCCGGAAAAATCAGAGATCAAGGTACCAAGAAAAAGAAACAAACTTCTGATCGTCTTGGCCCCTTCCCTCGCTGTCTGAGGTGTATACTTTTTGCTCCAAAATTCCCGTTTTAGGACCCAAAACAGTTGCAAACTTGTGGTTCCTGCCAAAGACCTTCAGCGCTGGACCTGCACCCACGATTCTGTCTCAGATCCGCTCCAAATTCCAGAAAATTTCACTCCAAATTCGAAGTTTCCACCCAATTTGGCAGCGCTGGACCTGCTCCACGTTTTCTATTTAAAATGTGCTCAAAAATCCACAACTGATACATAAAAATCAAGGGTAAATCCCTGATTTTTCAGCGCTGAGCTTCTACAAGGGATTGTGCCTCAAACAACTGTAAATTCCCAGCAAATTTCAAGGATTTGAAAGCTGTTCCTACAGCGATTTTCCTCCTCAATTCTTTTCTGAGAATCTGAGAAATCTTTCCTATCTTCTGATAGCTTTCTCTACTGCTGTCCTGAACTCCCTAGGATGGAGATGGCTCTGATACCAGTGTAATAGATCCTAACACCACAGTAGGGCAAACACTAACTGATCCACCCAACCTTGCCTACTCCCTGATATAGAGTAAGCCCCTCCTAGCCCAGTGTGAGGACTGATAGCATGCTACTGCCAAGTGTCGGCCACATGGCACTGACGTGGCCGACTGCACGTCGGGACCCAACTGGGGGCCCTATCCTGCTGACAGGGTCCCTAGGCTGTGTTAGGCCCGCCATGGCTATGGACCATGCTGGGGCACACTACTCACACTGTCTTGCCCTGTTGGTCATGTACGCTGGACACGACCCTGACTGTGGTATCTGACCTATCTGTGTTCTCTAGGGTTCGGCACTGGTTACGAGCTCGTAACAACTGGACACGACCCTGACTGTGGTATCTGACCTATCTGTGTTCCCTAGGGTTCGGCACTGGTTACGAGCTCGTAACACTCCCTCCCCCTTAAGAACCGTCTTGGTCCTCTAAGACAAAGTCTGGAAAAATCTTGCGAAGGACGCTGCCTCTTTCCCAAGTGGCATTCTCAACAGGCTGATCATTCCACTTAACCAGATATTCTCGGTATAGAGTATGACGAGTCTGCGTCTCTCTACTATCAAGAATTTCCTCTGGTTCATGTGGAGGTTGTTGAGGATCCAATGGGAGAACTAGAACACTGTCCCCTACCAGATTATCTGATCTGGTTAAGGCTTTTCGTAACTGACTTACATGAAAAACTGGAAAAACCTTACTGCTGTGTGGGAGTTCTAGTTCATAGGTGACCTCGCCTAGTCTCCTACTGATGGTAAAGGGACCACAATACCTTGGAGACAACTTAGCACACACTCCTGATTTGAGGGTTTTAGAGTCAACTGGGACTCTCAAGTAGACTTTCTCACCAGTGGAGAACTGCACATCCCGTCTGTGTGGATCTGCATAATGCCTGGCTCGATCCTGGGATTGTCTAATGCTACGCTTAGCATGTTCTATCATCTGGTTTAGGTCTTCTAAAAAGTTTCTGGCTGCTTCAACTTTTTCTTGTTTAAACCCTACAGGTGTGGGTGAGCGTGGCTGAAAACCGTACATCAGCATAAATGGGCTGTATCCCGTAGCTGAATGTTTGGTACTGTTGTAAGCAAACTCTAATATCGAGAGATACTCCTCCCAATTAGTCTGCCTCTTGCTGACGTATGCACGAAGCATATCCTCCAGCACTTGATTTACCCTTTCTGTTTGACCGTCCGTCTGTGGATGGTCGGTGGTACTCATATTAAGTTTAGTATGGAGATGATGGAATACTGCCCTCCAAAAATTTCCAGTAAACTTACTGTCCCGGTCGCTGACTATGCCGGAAGGTAGACCGTACAATTTAAATAGCCCGTCTACAAACAACCTCGCTAACTCTGGAGCTCTAACGGTTGTTTTGGTCGAAATAAAATGAGCCATTTTGGTCAGACGGTCAACTGTGACCCATATAGCGTCATTACCCTTTTGGGTTTTAGGCAGGCCTACTATAAAATCCATGGAGATACTCTCCCATTTACCAGCTGGTATTTCTAAGGGATGCAACAACCCTCCTGCCTTTAAACGCTCTGCTTTATTTACTTGACATTTCTGGCAACTGGTTACATACTGGTGGACGTCCTTTTTCATACTGGGCCAGAAAAATTGCCTACGAAGAAGCTCATAGGTCTTCTGTATGCCTGGGTGTCCCGCGCTAGGATTGTCATGACATTCATATAGGACCTGCTGCCTATAATCCTCTGAATTGGGGACACATACTCTATCTCTATAGAGCAAGTACTCATCCTGAATGGAATACTGTTTCCATTTGAATCCTTGAGTCAACTGACCCTCAAGCACTGGGGTTTGCTTGGGTAATACAGGCTCAGAATCCTCAACGTCATCTAACGACGTATACTCGGACTCATCATCATCCTCAACGGAAGCTGACGTATTCTTGGATGAACTGGCACCAGCCCCGGGAACTGGTTCTGGAGTCTGTAACTGTCTGTTCTGGACTGAGTTCCAGATAATAGAGAAGAATGCATCATGCTGGCATTTCCCTCTCAAGGACTCGAGTAACTCATTACGAATCTGAGTAAAACTCAGCTCGTTTATCATAGGCATTCTGCTAAGGGCATCTGCTACTGTATTGAATTTTCCACGCCTATATCTGATAGACATGTCAAACTCTTGCATCAACTCTGCCCAACGAGCTTTCCGACCTCTAAGCTCAGGTTGATTGCAAAGGTATCTGAGACTCTCATGGTCTGTCAGGACCTCAAAGTTGGCACCATACAAATAATGCCTCCAAGTCTTAAGGGCATGGACTATAGAAAAGAGTTCCTTTTCATAGGCACTGTACCTAGTCTGAGCTGGCTCGAGTTTTTTACTCTCGAACGCAACTGGTCGTCCACCCTGAGTTAGCACAGCGCCTACTGCAAAGTCGCTAGCATCCGTTTCGACCACAAATGGCTGATTGGGGTCGACGACTTTTAAGACTGGTGCTGTAGCTAAGGCTGTTTTGAGAGCATCAAAGCTCTCCTGTTGTGCGGACTCCCAAATGAACTCCTTTCCCTTCCCCTTAAGGAGATTTGTCATAGGGACTGCTGTCTGAGCATATTCCTTGACAAATCGTCTGTAATATCCCGCCAGACCAAGAAAGATTTGAAGTTCCAAAATATTCTGAGGTCTCAGCCAACTGAGTATGGCTTTAACCTTATTTGGGTCCATCTTAATCCCATCTGAAGAGATAATGTGACCCAAATATGCTACTTCTTCAACGAAGAATTCACACTTGGATTGTTTAGCATAAAGCTTATGCCTTCTGAGCAGTCGAAACACCTTTCTGAGGTGTTTTAGATGCTCCTTCCTGGTTTTGCTGTAAACGAGGATGTCATCTAAAAATACGACTACAAATTTACCCAAGTATGGTCTGAGGACACTGTTCATCAAGGTCATAAAGGTAGCTGGAGCATTTGCGAGCCCAAATGGCATCACCTTAAACTCATAATGACCATGACGAGTCCTAAAGGCTGTTTTTGAGACATCTTCCGATTTTATACGGACTTGATGATATCCCGATCTAAGGTCTATTTTACTGAAAAACTTAGCCCCGTCGAGTTGATCAAACAACTCGTCTGCCCGAGGCATAGGGTATTTATTCTTAATTGTGACTTTATTGAGGGCTCTGTAATCTACGCAAAGACGCATAGACCCCTCCTTCTTTTTCACCAATAGGACTGGTGAGGCCCATGGTGAAGTACTGGTCTGAATTTGGCCTTTCCCAAGATAGTCTGTTAACTGCCTAGTTATTTCTTCATCCTCTGTTCGGCTGACCCGATACGGAGGTTTAGAAACAGGTGCTGTACCTGGTACTAGGTTTATTACATGATCTACCTCTCTGCTAGGTGGTAAACCATGTGGCAAATCTTCAGGAAAAACATCTTTAAATTTAGACAATAAAGTTTCTAATTTACTGATTTTCTGCTGAATAGAACTGGAAATAGAAACTTCAGGAATAAACTGAAAGTCACATAAGAATACCTGATGGTTTTCGTCTCCGATTTGCTGACAGAGTTCTGAACTGCAGACCATAGGGCTGTTGGGGACATGATGCTCCCCATGCAACTGGATCTCTCGGCCTTTATGCTGAAAGCTGAGGGTGTTCTCCTGATAGTTTCTGTGGAGGGAAGGTCCTAAACTGTAGAGCCAATCTCTCCCGAGAACAATGTCTGTTCGATCCAGGTGCATTATCTGAAAGTTTATTTCATCTTGGTACGCCTGAATACCAAGATTTAACTTACTTACCATAGTTTCCCATATTTTTCTATCTTCACCCTTAGCTAATGAAACTATGTACCTATGCTGACTAGGTACTTCTGGTAGTTTAAGCTTTTTAACCAGGGTGTGGTTGATGAAATTATGGGTTGCCCCATCATCAACCATGACTCTTACTGACTGGTTACCAACTTTCCCATGCATACGTACTAGGTCATGCGGCCCAAAGCTGAAGGGTCTCGCTAGCATTGCAGAGGTCAGCTGGCAACAGTGTTCATGATCTTCATGATACACTTTAATCTCGGAAGCTGCCGAGTTACTGGGGAAACATACAGTCTGAACAAGATGAACTTGTTTTTTATCTTTTTTAGTGAAAGGCCCCTTGGGACACTGTCTGACTGTGTGTCCCTTGCCCATACACACAAAGCACAAACGTTCTTGTTTGGCTTTCTCAAAATCATCTGGTTTTAAGGGCTGTATGAGTGAAGGGCGTTTCTGAGGAGCTTCACCTTTAAATTTATCTTCTTTCTTTCTTTTTAAAAATTTCTTTTTAAATTGAAAGTCTTTCTGAGGAAGCTGCTCAGAAAGTGGTTGCTGTCTCGCTCTCTTCCTACCCACTGAATCATCATAGATTTGAGCATATCTGAGAGCTTGCTCAAGGGTAGTAGGCGAGTTTCTCTGGACCTCTACTTTATATTCATCTTTGAGGCCACGGACAAATCCCCTGATTTTCTGATAGTCATCCATATTTTTAATCTTTAAAATTGCTTCTCGATACTGCGAGATATATTGGATGAGGGATTTATCCATTACTGTTCTTTCCCAGGCTTCCCAGGCTCTATCCAGTTCATTTTCTGGTAGAAATTCTCTTAGGAAAGTTTCTTCAAAAGCTTTCCATGACCGGGGAGTCTGCCCAGTCTCCTGGAGATTTAACCACCACTTATAGGCCATAGGCCCTAAAGAAAGACTGGCCTCAATTGCTTGCAAATGGTCAGGGGTCTGTTTAAGAGCATGAATGTTCTTCCATTTGCTGAGGAAGGTTTGTAGAATATCTGCATTTCTATCCTTCTCTTCCCCATTAAAAGTAGGAGGCTTTAACTCTTTAAAAACACTGGGGTGAGATCGTAAAGTCTCACCCGAAACTGATGGAAGTGGAGAAGGGGATAACTGAGAAGTGGAGGGAAGGCTTCCTTTCGCGGAGCTCAAAATCAAGTTTTTGAGTTCAGCGAACGAGTCGTCCACACTGGACTTGAAATTGGCTAATGCCAGCTTCAGTTCATCCACTTCTGTTACCAATTGGAGGAACTGCTCCTTGGTAACCAGTTCGTCGAGTTCTTCGGCGAACTGTTCCTGTTCTTCTAATTCCATGGGTTCCTTCCCTTTTCTGTAAGCCAAGGCTTCTGTTTCAAGTTCGTCGAAGCCTCTCTCCTGGGGTTGATCAGGTCCCTGAGGAGTGGTCATCTTCGAAACTGAAAGATAGCTACCTTAACTTCTGAAGGAAAAAAGTCTAAAAGACTAATTTACAACTGTACAAGGGAAAGGAAAGATGACTTAGCTGTTTCTGAAGACTGTACTTCCAAAGAAAGAATGAAGAGGAACCCTTTCAGCTCTTTTCCCCAAAATTTCAGACCTGCTGTTCTGAAAAATGCCAGTTTGAGGCTTCAAAACGGTGCTAAATTTCCCGGTTTTTTGAGGATAGTAGCTCGCTGGTCTGATTGCAATCCAACTTGTCCACAAAAAGGCAAATCTGAAGTCCAAAAACCCTTCTGAATTCTGAAATTTCAGAAGTCTCCTACTCGCTGATCTGGTAGGAATCCTCTTGCTCCAAATCTCTGACGTTGGGGCCCAAAAACTTGTTGAAAAACCAGATTTTCAGAAGTACTGGCAGCGCTGGCCCTGTTCCTCTTTTTTGGCTTCAAACTCGCTGAGAACCAGTAACTTTTTCCCTGGAAATCGGATGTAGGTCTCTGACTGTACAGCGATGGAGGTGCTGGCTTCTTCCTACTCTAATTTCGCTGGGAAAACTATAGAGAATCCTCTGAACTCAGTGAGAAACAGCTGTTTTTTTCAGCGAGTTACCTACACTTGGAATCTGACTCCTTGCTACTGTGATTTCTCAGTGGAAATCAGAAGTTTGAAGGCTGCTCCTACAGCAATCCTCCTCCTCTATTCCTCTCTGAGAATCTGAGAAACACTTCCTATCTTCTGATAGCTTTCTCTACTACTGTCCTGAACTCCCTAGGATGGAGATGGCTCTGATACCAGTGTAATAGATCCTAACACCACAGTAGGACAAACACTAACTGATCCACCCAACCTTGCCTACTCCCTGATATAGAGTAAGCCCCTCCTAGCCCAGTGTGAGGACTGGTAGCATGCTACTGCCAAGTGTCGGCCACGTGGCACTGACGTGGCCGACTGCACGTCAGGACCCAACTGGGGGCCCTATCCTGCTGACAGGGTCCCTAGGCTGTGTTAGGCCCGCCATGGCTATGGACCGTGCTGGGGCACACTACTCACACTGTCTTGCCCTGTTGGTCATGTACACTGGACACGACCCTGACTGTGGTATTTGACCTATCTGTGTTCCCTAGGGTTCGGCACTGGTTACGAGCTCGTAACATCCACCCAACCTTGCCTACTCCCTGATATAGAGTAAGCCCCTCCTAGCCCAGTGTGAGGACTGGTAGCATGCATACTGCCAAGTGTCGGTCACGTGGCACTGACGTGGCCGATTGCACGTCGGGACCCAACTGGGGGCCCTATCCTGCTGACAGGGTCCCTAAGCTGTGTTAGGCCTGCCATGGCTATGGACCGTGCTGGGGCACACTACTCACACTGTCTTGCCCTCCCTGTTGGTCGTGTGCGCTGGACACGACCTTGACTGTGGTATCTGACCATTTGTGTTCTCTAGGGTTTGGCATTGGTCACGAGCTCGTAACACTATCTCTAGTGGCTATCCATCATAATAGAACGCAGTGTCTCTCATAGGTTGTCTATTGGTGTTAAACACCATAACCTTCGTCTTACCAATGTTCACCATCAACCCCCGTATCTGAAAGAAGGTATATAGGGCATCCAGATGTCGCTGAAGTCCAGTAGCCGAACTAGATAATAGAGCCACATCATCTGCATAGAGAAGAATAGGGATAATAATATCAGCTAGAGGACAGCCGTCTCCACCTTCCTGAATGATCCGCTCCAATGTATAGGGCAAAAAGGGTGGGTGATAGAGGACATCCCTGTTTTACTCGGACCGTACTATGAACATATGAGGACCATCCCTCACCATCACGAAAACGTGCCAAAACTCTCTGCTAGAAGAATAAGGCCCTGCTGTGCAAAGCTCACTATGTCATCTGAGAGAGCCTGGAATGGGTCACCACCATAGTCTGCAAAGGCAGATGACTGAGGTGCAAAATAACAGACCGCAAGAAACAGATCTTGAGGTAATCCCAGGTTGTGACCAAAAAACTGTAGCCAAATAAATCTCGCATAAGGATCACTTTTAAGCAGCTTAAAGTGAGTACTATGGATATCCCTGGAAAGACAAGCGACACCACCAGAACCTCGCGTGGTTTTTCCTCGCAAGAAAGGCCTATAAGCTGAATGCCATGAGTAGTCCTGAATAACTGGAAGGGGTCGGTACAATGATTCGTGGGTCTCTGCCAGTAATAAAACATCACATAGCTGCAAAAATGAGTGGAAATCGCCCGCTGAAGAAGAAGAAAGTACACCATTACAGTTCCAAAAACCGATTTGTAATGACTTATGGGAGCTCGGGTTGCTCCTTTGCCCGGGAACCCCAAATCCCTATTGTGAAACCCTATCATAGAAGTTTGTCTTGCCTTCAATGAAAACAACCTGCTGATTTCCTGAATTGCCTCTTGAATAATTTGTTTCCTAGCTTGCCATTGCATGTGTGTGAGGTCTTCATCCATAAAAATGAAAGATCCTTTTAATTTGGATCTAATTCGTAAAGCTGCATTGCGGTAATCCAAGGAGCGGAATTTAATAAACAAGACATTGGAATCAAACTTACTTCTCCAGGCTGTATCAAAACCTACGGTGGTGTGAAAGCTTGTTTAAGAGTAAATCTTTTGCCTCCTCAATGGGCTTTTCTCCATTAGGAATCCCTCTAACTCGCAGATTGAAGGCTTTTTTAGCCCTTCTTTCTTGCTCAGAGAAGACATTTTCAATCGTAGAATTTACAAAAGTATGCTGAGCTGAGCCTGAAGGCTCAGCTTTACCATCATTTTTGAAAAGAGCTGCCCATGTCTTCGTCTCTTCTACAAGGCTGGATATCTTGTTCGAAGTCTCTTCTAAAGCAAGTTTGTGTGGTATCCTCAACAACTCTTTGCTTGAGTAGTACATTTTCTTGTTCAAGTTGATCCATCCGGTCTTAAACACCGGCGAGTTCCCTGCAAAGCTTTCCAATTCAAGGTGGATCACCTTGCCTTTCAGTCCCAGGAGTTCTTTTTGTATAGAGCTAAGTTCATACGCAAAAAGCCCTTCAACTGGTCTGGAAGGAGTGTAGTCTGTTGTTGACAGCCGATGCAAGAAGTCTGAATCTGTCTTCACTGGGACGCTGGGGTCAGTGGGCAGATCCATGATGGGAGGATCCGTGGTGGAGCCAGCGGCAGCAGTCCTCTCTTTAACTCCCCCTGAGTTTGCTGCTGCTGCCTCAGTCTCACTTGGAGGGCGCTAGGCCACCATCAACGATGCCTTCAGCTCAAAGAAAGACTTAATGGGAAACCAGCTTGGATATCAATTGTTTCTTGCAGGCTAGTAGCACAGCGATGGTAGATAGCGCTCCTCTTCTTGGATCACAGCGATGGAGAGAGAGAGAGAGAGAGAGAGAGAGAGAGAGAGAGAGAGAGAGAGAGAGAGATATTTACCAAAAGATTGTATAGACATCTGACAGGAGACTGAATGAAACCGTACCCTAGATTAATCTTAACCACTCTAGTTTAAGTGAGCTTTTGACTCTTCATCTTTGTCAAATAAGTCTCTCACGATTCTCTTTGTGGTCTTTACTGAAGCATACTTTATCCCTTAGAAGCCCGTTCCGACCAAAATGGGTCGGAACATTCCGTTCCAAACGTTCCGTACGTTCCGGAACGTTCCTGGTCGGAACGATATTCATAATAATTTAATTATTTTAATTATTTATATGAATTAAATGCTTTGGAAAAAAAAGTATTTTTTTTTTGAGGGCATCGTTCCGGAACGGAACGCGTTCCGTTCCGGAATGGGCAACTAAGCTCTATCCTAATTGGGCTTCTGGTCTATGTCCTGATTTTAGGGTCCAATGGTAGCTCATTTTATGATAAATGACGAAGAACACAAGTAATAATTGGTCAGTCCCAAATAAAAAAACAATGGGTCACAATTAGGGGTCCAAATGACCTCCTAGAACTTTTGGATTGATGATCCCACATGTACGTAGATGAATGCTATACATCTTCTTACTCCTTATATTAGAACTGTCTATCAATTGTCTTCTCACTCAACTGTTTTATATTTGTAGACATTCTCTCTGTGAAGGGAAAAAGTGTAACTCTGAGAATATGCTTTGACATCACTGTAAAGCACTAGCAGAGTGGTGTGGCATAGTCTGGTAAATAAATGAAAAAAATTGCCACTTGTATGTTTTTGAGTCATAATCTCCTTGTTTGATAATTATGGGCTGATTAGACTTGAAGATCTTTACCGTTGTTTTGCTGCTATTAGGTTATATAAGCTAAGTTTGATGTGATGCAAGACTGCAACAGTCGGTTCCTTAAGTTGCGATTGAGCACTTCAAGCATTCATTTCTATTTTATGCTCAGCCAAGTCAATGCTTCTACTTACACAGTGTAATAATGTCCTCTTCATGGATGTTTTGTGAATTGCAGTACCTTGATGGCACAACTGATGTCACTCGCACTGTGCATTTCGGCAAGCCTTCAGCACATGAAAAAGAATGCTTCACTCAGGTTGGTTCATCTTCTGGTGGAAATTTGGCTGAGAACTTGTATCATCATCTTGACTGATTTTTGAAATAGCTTTGTCTCAATATGGAAAGCATAGCTCTGATTTATATGAGCAATGATTGGGTGCAAAAATGTTTCATAGAATGCCAGCTGATTACCCTATTCCATTTGTTCTTTGAGTTTCTGTTTGATGCCATTGAAATTTCATATTATGGTCTCATCTTTTTGTGACCATAGATCCCATCAAGAACTAATTTCAGGCAATCTGCAATTTTTGGGGCAGGTCCTTCAAGGCCATATAGGCTTGGATACTGCTGTGTTTCCTAATGGCACTACCGGTATGTTGATGAGTCCGAGAGTTCATCAAGGATATTTGATTCATGTGTGACAGAGAGTCTTTTTTAAGTTTGAAAAGAAGTTTTTTTTCTTTCTATGGCAACTCATTATGGGAAGTGTAGTTGCATCAAAACTTTACTTGGGCCCCCATTGTTGACTCAAACCTCTTTTCCTTCGCAATTTTAAATCCTCAGTATTTTCATAAATGTGGTGTAGGCTGTAAGTGTTTATAAGGCAATAACCACCCTAAAAAACAGACTATCTTGGTATATATTTGAGATTGTATTAACGAGAATGAACGCTTCTACCCATATTATACTGTCCTGACATCTATAAGTAACGACTAATGTTTTTTGGTATTACCAACCTGTGGGATCACACAGAATCGAACCTGGGTTATGAACAAATCATCACGTATAAGAACGATATTAACAACAGATGCAAATCGTATCAATCCCTAAAATATGTTAACACAATTAACATAAGCTGAATATAACGTGTTCAGCAGATCCTCCGAAGGATGGCTCCTCACAAGAGTTGGCTACAAAAAAAACGTTTGAGTCACTAAGCAATGAAGGGATGAACAGCAAGAGGGTTATTATATATGGTCTTTAGGAGCCAACTTGAATTCACTACTCCACCAGATGGATCTTGGAAATATTGGGCCCAGACTACAATGGGTGACCACATGGCGGCACATTGCTAACTAGTAGCTAGATGTCTAAGAAAACATATCCAAATGGCAAAATGGCATGATAGAAATCGATGTACTCAATGTACTTGACTAGTACTTTGGGGATCTAAATAAATTAATAAGGCTCCAAGTACTCTACAGTATGCATTGTTCATATATCTTTAAAGAATCAGGATTCAATTTGTCCAGCGAGCCAAATCTAGATTCCAAATTCCGCTTTTTCTAAAAAGTTTTCATGTGCTTATTCTCAAAATTCTTTGTTTGGAAAACTTTAAATCATTGCTATTAGTTTAAGTCTTTTAATCATATTGAGTAACTTGCAGATTCTAGGGCCTCATACAATAGAATATGGCTTGTGAGTTTTACTATCGATGGTTGGCGATTTGGAGACTAGTTACTTGATTTGTCAAGTAGCATGTTATGTGTTTAACTTTTAGCGCTTCAATATGTTCGGTTACATTTAGCTTCAATACTTCAATATTGTGATGTTGCTTGAGGATTTACATTTTGCTACGATTTTCATTATTGATCTATATATTTGCAGTTCTCTTAAATATTTTAGTGTTTTCTTGAATCGTGGTTCGAACAGAGCTGAACCGTGATTCAAGAGAATTGGAAGGGTTTGGATTGGAGTTTAAGAGAGCTTTTTTGAAAAAAAATTGAATCTTTTTACCGAAGTCTTCATATGTTTCGTCTTGAGTCTAGACTACATCAAGCTGTCGTTAAATCTGCAGTTTGAACTTGTAATATGTATATTGCCTTGAGTCTTGATTACATCAAGTTGTAGCTGGTAAGTCTGGAGTTTGAACTTGTAATTGAATATTGTATGCACTCACTGCTCAGGATTCAGTGCTTGCCATTGTGATGACTAGTCTGTATTATGTAAATAGTACTGAGAAGTAAGCTGTGTAAAATTAAAAAGAATCTACTATTTTCCGGTTTCCAAACATTATACGATATAAAATTCAGCATTTTTTAGTCTGATGCTTTTCTGGGGAGTATTTTGTGCACTCACTGAGTCGGCATATGCCACTCTGTTGACTAGTTTGAATTATACAAGTAGACTGTAATACTAGGACCCTACCTTTGACTTTAAAATCTCTGACCTACAAGTGGAATCTTTTGTGCACTATAGTAGGAGTTTCTATTAAGCAATTATTTCTGAAACACCTTCAAAACTTCATGAAAACATCATAAGACAAAGTTCCTACAAACTAGACTTTTGGCACCGTTTTTTAACATTGGAACCACAATAAAACCCTACAATCTTGCACATCTTGATTCCAGGAGACAAAACGTTATTGAGCTGCAGAATGTGTGATAATTGTACTCATTGAACCAAAAAACTTGAGTTCAAGGTTTCCTCTTCTTTCTATCTAGAAGGCTGTAGAAGTTAGAGCTGCTGGCGCACTCTAGATTTCATAAACAGATGCTAAAGATTGTAACATCCCTTTTCTACTTCCTTTGTGTTCTAGAATTAGGAAAAACCTTCCAATGGCTTGAAAAGTGCTCTACTACCAGTTCAGAACAAATTTCACTCAGAACCATGCATAAACCTCAGATTACAATAGTGAACTGTCACTGTTACACTAAGATATTGAAAATAGTCAACAATTCGAGTCCTTTGTGTATCCTCCCGAAAAGGAAATTTTCATTTGAGCTCTCCCTAGAAAAAGCTCATATCTCTACAATCATCAACCACGATGACCCACACAGGTATTTATAGTCTTAGACTGATCTTAGATGCGTAATAATTCAAACTGATTGAGATCGGAAATGAGGAGGTGGTGCAGCTTGAACTAGATTGGAATGAAAGGAAATGTTTGCTTTGCCAAACTGATGAAGTACAGACGGAACAACATCACCTTTTGGATTGTAGCAGCCTATAACTACTTCGCAAGGAGTTCAAAAAGCTTTATAATTTATAATAGTCCACCTTAGCTTTATGTAGTTTTTTAGCTATGACAATACTAATATGTGCTAATTTTTTTTTGTTAAAATACATACTAGACATATAATAGTTTTGGAACCTTCCAAAGAAATTTGGCTCCTTGTGGTCTTGGTTCAGTTTTTACTCATATTATTATCGTAGGTCTAAGACATTTGTATTCTAGTGACTTGCTAGACCATGTTTGTCTCAGTTGATGTTAATAAAGGTGATCTCTCTCTCTCTCTCTCTATTTCTTTTTTATGCCAATTCTCTCTTACTCAAAAACTTCAACCCTAATCTCTCCTACTCACCCAAACATTCTGAATTCTATTGAATACTCTGTTGTGACGTATGTAAGGGGTAGGGGATCCAAATACTCATACTCCACGTATTTTGTCCCAACAGCCAAAAACGCCATACCCAAACATATGGGAGCTGTATTTGGCCCGTATTCTGGTCGTATTTGGTAGTGTTACTCAATAGATGGATCCGCAGTCCATTAGTGTGATTCTTCTTCAGGAGGAGTTTTCTAGGCAAAAAACCAATTAAATTTTTTTTTTGGCAAAATAAATATATAGTTCTTCCTTGTGGTATTATAGATACATAGTACAATTTTGCAATGCATTATCCTAATATAAGCCTTGAAATTTGTAATCAATTTTTTTTTTTAAAATGTATGTGTATTATACATAACAAGGAAGGCTGCAGGCAAGATCTTTGGCTCAGGTTTTTTTTAGTAGGTAATATTTTACTACCCACAGAATTTGTGAATTAGTATGTGCTTGTGAGGAATTCAAGTGGTGTGGTCTAATGTCGAGGCTGACAAAGAACATTCTTATTCAATCTTAGTAAAAATGGCATAGTTTTTTTTTTTTTTTTTTTTTTTTGAGAGAGAGAGAGAGAGAGAGAGAGAGAGAGAGAGAGAGAGAGAGAGAGAGAGAGAGAGAGAGAGAGAGAGATAACGAGAGAGAGAGAGAGAGAGAGAGAGAGAGAGAGAGAGAGAGAGAGAGAGAGAGAGAGAGAGAGAGAGAAACCTAAGTTTTGATTAATGCAGGTTGGATGATCTGAAAGTGGATCCTTCTATAATTTTATTTGAAGTAAGTACTGAATTTGTGAACTCCATCCACTCAATCTCTGAGGTGGACTTCAAAGTTCATGTGCGAGGAAATTTTTTCACCATTACTGAAGACCTGTTTTGCACAGCCCTCGGGTTACCTTTGGATGGGAAGATGGTTTCAACGAACAAAGACTCAGTGGATGAAGCGGCACATTTTTTGAGCAATTGTTTCGTACCCATGAAGGGGTACAAAATTTCAATGATCAAGAATACAACATTTAAGCTGTTATGTAAATACGCGAATCAAGCAATATTTTTGACGGATGCGGATGCGACAATTTCAGTCCAAATTTGGCTATATATTGGATGCGTTAGCGGGTAATCCAGTTTGCTTCGGTGCTATTACCTACAAGGCTTTTTTGCGATGGATTAAGCATCAAAAGTTTTTTGGGGTTGGAGCATATGTTTCTCGATTGTGTGCCCATTTTGACATTTTGACCGAGCAAGAGAAAACAATGCTGACGGGAAGGATGTTGGCTCCCAAGCCAATTGATCTTTCCAGCATCCTGCCTGTCCCTATTCCGGTTACACCAGATGCTGCACCAGCAGTCGAAGTGGCAGCTACCACTGCTATGGAGATTGATGCTGCACCATCCCAACCAGATACAGTTCCAGCTGTGGCAATGGATACAGATGGAGCTGTTGCCGATTCTTCAAAGCTAGCATCTGCTTCCACATCTTAGAAGCAGCAGAGTGCATCCACCTCTGATGATGATGCAACCCAGTCTGACACATCAGAGAAAGCACGAGCAGCTGCTGAAGGCGACCCTGGGGCACCTATTGAAGATGAAGATGAACCAGACAACCAGCCCCAGTGGTTTCGAACCATGACAGAGAAAGCCAAAAAAATAGTGGCTGAAGTGTACGAGTTGGACAAGTACCATCAAAAGATTATCATGGAGTTTGTTAACTCAGAAAGGAGATGCCAAGAGGATCTAAAGGCGTCCTACGAGAAGATCGATTCGCTCGAATCAGACAACACGAAGCCCCGCCTCTCTCTCTCTCTCTCTCTCTCTCTCTCTCTCTCTCTCTCACACACACACACACACACACACACACACACACACACACACACATTTGCATTTGACAGTCTTGCGCTTATCTGGTATTGGCGGCAATGTCCGTACCTGGTTCTTCCTCATGGATTCCATCTCTTCATTCATGGCTTGGATCCATCTGTCCTTCTCTGGACATTCAATCGCTTTCTTGAAAATCTGTGGTTTGCCACTGAATCCATAGAACTCTTCTGATGTATAAGCAGAGCTGCCTGGCACGTATCTTGCTGGCGCTCTTCGTGGTCTTGTCGACCTTCTAGGAGATCCTCCTGGGACAATGAAGGTTATGTAATACTTTGAGCCCCCTACTGAGATCACATTGAAAGGCCCATAGATGTCAGAATGCACTAACTCCAAAATCTTGGTCGTTCTTTAGGAGTCTTTGACAAATGGAGTGCGTGACATCTTACACTTCAGACATGCATCACAAGTGGTCGAATTGGTTGCATTCGAGATGTTGACCCCTATTATTGTTCCATGATGGCTTGCTTGGTAAAGTGCCATTGAGTTCATGCGGCATAGTCTCCTGTGCCACAGAGTGTCTGGCGAATCATCATGAGTTTGATGCACCTGATCTACAAGCAAGTGTTTGTGGGGAAAAAGACCCCTTTTTCAAGCTAATTTTAACGGAAAATCGTCGTCGCGCGCTATTACGCTGCCGCGGAATTGCTTAAAAACGACGCGTAAATGGCCCATAATGGCCGGTTGCAGTGCTATTAAAATACTGTTCATTTGTTAATTTACGTTGTATGAAAATTTCATTTATGCCGGGTCCCGCTACCCTTGATATATATATCTATATCTATATATATATATATATATATATATATATATATATATATATATATATATATATATATCATAGATCCAGTGGTACCAGGATCCGTGGATCCCGGTACCGCGGATCCATACTGATCCGTGGTACCACAATATATATTATTTTTTAATATTTAATATTTTTTAACATTTAATATACTAATATTTTCTTTTTTAACCTAACCCCCCCCCCCCCCTCGCTTCATCTCTCTCCCTGCCCGTCGCTCTATTGTCTGCGCCCTCCCTGCTGTCTGCGCCCTCTCTGTTGTATGCCCATCGCCCTACTGTCCGCACCCTCCCGACTGTCTTCGCATTGCACTGATCGCGTCCTCCCCTGCTATTGCTATTTCGGCCTTTATTGTGGTTTTTTCAAGCCTTCCGACTCCTATCGCACCCACAGAGATCTCTACCTTCTTTCCGCAGTCCTTTCTACAGAGATGGTGCATTCCAACCTTGCCGATCTGTGGGACGAGGTGGACATTGTCAGGCGGGTTCCCGACAAGTCTAACAAGTCCGGTGCAAGGATAGTGCGCTGTCGATATTGCCTGACCGAGTTCGTTGCCACCCTCACTCGCCTTAAAGGTCACCTACTCGGCGCACGCGCGAGAGATGGTGGCACACTGAATGCTGCCCCCTGTGCCAGCATGTCCGTACCCGTCAGGCAGCGACTTTTGGATGCCTACGGGCCACGTCTTGTGGCGGGGGAGAACACCATTTCGGAGGGTGTTCTTCGGTTTTGCACCGCTCCTTACGTGGTTGACCCTAAGTTGCTGCCTGCTTGGCTGGCACGCACGAGGAGAGGGAGTGCATCCTCGTCCAGTCCCTTTGCCCCTCGTCCCTCTCAGACAGTTCCGCCTCACGCACCCCCATCTGCACCCATTCCGGTGGATCCTGTCCCACCGCGTCCGCCATTTGCCACTGTGGTTCCACCACCACCTACTGTTGCTCGCACTCCCCCAGTTTACGACTTTCTCATGGACTCTCCGCCTCCCGAGCAGGAGCAAGCCTCGGATGCCAGTGACGAGGCCTTCCAGGATGTTGAGGAGATCCCTTCCTCCCTCCCTTCACATCCGGATGACCTCCCTACCCAGCAGTTTTCGTATCCCATGCCAGATGTCCACCCTCCACCAGTGTACCCCACTTACGCTGCTGCACCCATCCCGGCCAGTGCATCCCACTCTCCCCATTCCACGTCTACAGCTGATGCATCCACTAGTGCCCAGCCTGTCGCGTCATCATCCATTCCCGTCACGTTTGGTGCACCGTGCTGGAGGTCCGCTACCCGTCGCCCAGCTGGGAGAGTTCTTAGGCAGCAGAGCATTCGCGACGCGCATCAGCCGCACATGGATAGAGAGGACACACAGGCCGCGGCCAGCCTGATTTATGAGCTGAACCTTCCATTTGCCATCACCGACTCCGAGCCCTTCAGAAGGGCCTTCCGCCTTGCACAGTCTGTCAGCCCTAGCTGGAGAGTCCCTAGTTCAGAGGTTGTCCGCACACACATGCTGAGGGATAGGGTCGAGTCACTGTCTAGAGAGATGGAGCCTCTACGTCGCCACTGGGCCACTTACGGTTGCAGCATCATGTCCGATGGCTGGACTGATGTCAGGAGGAGGCCGATCCTCAACATACTGGTCTCCAGCTGCATGGGCACACAATTTTTGAGGGCAGTGGATTGCAGCAGGGGGGGGAGTCATATCTGCAGAGTTCATGTTTGATGTCATCAGGTCTTCCATCCTGTCCATAGGCCCACAGCATGTCGTCACAGTGGTGACGGACAATGCCACGAACTGCATTCAGATGGGTGTACTGCTAGAGGCCGAGTTCCCTCACATTGTTCATACCCCCTGTGCAGCCCACGGCATAGACCTTCTGATGGGGGACATTGGAGCACTTCCCTGGGTTAGAGCCATCGTCCGGGAGGCCCTCTTCCTGGTGACTTTTGTCACCAGAAAGAGGCGTGTTCTTGCCATGTTCCGGGTGTTCAGCCATCTAGACCTCCGTAAGCCAGCCCCCACGCGATTTGCATTCGACTTGGTGGTCATCGACCGTTTGATCAGGTGCAGGGCCCAGCTTCTACAGATGGTTGCCAGTGATCTTTGGGGTGCCAGTACATTTCCGCACACTGAGGATGGGGAGCACTTTTCTTCCACGGTGAGGGGAGACCAGTTCTGGAGGGATGCACAGACATTGTCAGGACTGCTTCGACCACTCTACATTGTGCTCCGCATGGCTGACAGCGAGGGGTCGACACTTAAACTGGTGTATGAGCTCATGGACCGGATTGGACAGTTCCTGCAGCTGCCCATCTTGCAGCCAGAGAGGTAAGCGGTACAGTGTTGCAATTGACCTTTATCTTTTTAGTACTTGCTAGTTTGTTTTTCTGTCAGTGTTAAGCTTTTTCGTAATGCCCTAAACCACATGCCCCTCACCTGCAGGATGACAGAGCTGAAGTTCATATGGGAGACGCGGTGGAACTACTTCCACAGGAGTATCCACAACGTTGCACACATGCTGCATCCCCTCTTCCTCTCTCCGACACAGATTGCAGACAGGGAGCTCGAGGCCGATTGGCTTCAGTACATTCACAGGGTGGGTTCACACAAAGGTTTGGATCCTATTAGGCTCAAGGAGGAGCTCGCTGCATTTCGTTTCGGCATGGGCACATTCGGCCACCCGGCTACTCAGGATCCAGAGAGGAGGCAACTACCCATTACCTGGTGGACCATGTTCGGTAGCACATACCCATCTATACAGCGTCTTGCACTGCGTGTCCTTTCTCAGGTATGCATCTCATTTTATCCTCCATTGTTGTGTTTCGTTGAAGACAATGTGCTGAAGTATTTCAATGCACGTACCACAGGACTGTGCTGCCTCCGTGTGTGAGCGTAATTGGAGCACATGGGCACTCATTCACACGAGGAGAAGAAACCGGTTGTCAGTGAGTCAGTTGGAGCGGTTGGTGTTCTGTAGCACCAACGCACGTCTCGCTAGGAGACTTCCGACCATTACGAGCGCATTGCAGGTGATAAGCTAACCTTTCATAGCATGTTGGTTGACTCCTGGTATGTTGGTTTCATTTCTTGATAGAGTTGTTTTCCTGACATGCCAATTTTAAACCTTGCAGACGAAGATATCTGATTTGGAGCGCCAGGTTGACTTGCCTACGGACAGCACCCATCCCATGCCTGCAGATGACCTGGGCACACAGTTGATGGCAGAGAGAGAGAGAGGGAGCTTGCCGAGATGAGAGAGAGAGCTTGGGCTTGAGCACAGAGAGCCTCCATTGTACGAGGCAGATGATCTAGTGTCAGAGGATGATCAGGATGAGGATGAGACAAACTACTGAAACTAAAACAACAGAGCCACAATCAATGCTCTGGCTCTGACTCAGACGAATGCTCTGGAGACAACTCAGGGCCCCGAGCTGACTCTCGCAGCCGATATCTCTGCCTGTCTGGAACTGGCATGGGCTGTGTATCCGAGGGGGAAGACTCGTCATCCTCATCCTCCCAATCAGCCTCCGCATCAGCCTCCAAGCAGGCCAAACCAACAACACCTGCTCCAACTGGCTGTGATATTGCACCTCTACCTGTACCTGGAGCCCTGCGTGGTCGTCCTCTCCTCCCTGGCAGTTTTTGTGCCTTGCCTTTCTTGTTCGGTGCACCCTTGGGCCTGCCTGGTCTCTTGCGGACAAGAGGAGCTGTCAATGCCTCGTCACCCCCATGCAAATCACCTGGCTGGCTAGGCTGGGCCCAAGCTGAGGCCGGCTGGGATAGGGAAGCAAAAGAGGGAACTCCCTGTGCAACTGAGCGAGGAGGATGAGCTCGTGGAGTGTGTGCCCGTGGGGCTGCTGCAGGTGGAGGAACTGGCTGTGCAGGAGGCGAGTACAGTGGCGATATGTACTGAAAGGGGCGCTGTGGTGGCCGGTACTGGTACATCCTGGGTGTTGCCAAAGGAGGAGGATGTGACGTGGGTGCTGCCACTGGAGGAGCCACTGTGGATGTGGGCGCTGCAAGAGAAAACCTGGGCACAGATGGTGGCCTGCCATGGAGACCTGGTGCTGCAGAAATGGACGGCGATGGAGGGGCTGCAGGCCTAAATGGCATCGGTGGCACTGGAAGAGCTGTGCGACGCACATACACCCTCTGAGGAGCTGGAGGAACTGTAGGCACCTCATGCGGTTGCTCTGGCTGGGACTCTGTGTATGGCATGCTGGCAAGAGATGATGGGGGCGCCCTGACACTCGGCATCTGCTGGGCCTCTGAATCCAATGTGGCAACCAAGTCGGCTAGCTGGGCATCCGAATACAAATGCTCTGGGCTCTGGGACTCATCCTGTGCACCAGCCTCTAAATCATCCTGTGCACCAACCTCTGAATCATCCTGTGCACCAACCCTGAATCAACCCAAGCCTCATCCCGTGCCTCATCATGTGCACCCTGTAGACCCTGCATGGCCTCCCAATCTGTGCAATGAAAGTCATCAGGTGCCTCGTCTGGTGTGCTGTCGTAGTAACGGCCATGACTCTGTGCTGCACGCATCCAAACATCTGCGGGACCGGCATTTAAACCACTCTGCCCTCTATCAAGAGCCTCCTCCATCATGTCGACATAGGTAGGTATGCCATTGCCCCCCCCGTGTGCCCTGCCTGTCTGCCGGTATAACCTGTGCCATGTGTCCCACCTCTGCCACGTGATGCACCTGTGACCCCTGCCCGTGGCGTGTGCCCTGCACCTGTATAATCTGCCTCATCCCTCTCTGGTCTGGCAAACACAACCCGAATGGGCTCATCCTCATCATGCTCATCCTCTGACACTGGCTCATCTGCCTCATACAATGGGGGCTCTCTGTGCTCAAGCCCAAGCTCTCTCTCTCTCTCATCTCGGCAAGCTCCCTCTCTCTCTCTGCCATCAACTGTGTGCCCAGGTCATCTGCAGGCATGGGATGGGTGCTGTCCGTAGGCAAGTCAACCTGGCGCTCCAAATCGGATATCTTCGTCTGCAAGGTTTAAAATTTGCATGTCAGAGAGACAACTTTATCAAGAAATGAAACCAACATACAGGAGTCAACCAACATGCTATGAAAGATTAGCTTATCACCTGCAATGCGCTCGTAATGGTCGGAAGCCTCCTGGCGAGACGTGCGTTGGTGCTACAGAACACCAACCGCTCCAACTGACTCACTGACAACCGGTTCCTTCTCCTCGTGTGAATCAGTGCCCATGTGCTCCAATTACGCTCACACACGGAGGCAGCACAGTCCTGTGGTGCGTGCATTGAAATACTTCAGCACATTGTGGCAGAGGTGAAACTTCAACGAAACACAAAAAATGGAGGATAAAATGAGATGCATACCTGAGAAAGGACACGCAGTGCAAGACGCTGTATAGATGGGTATGTGCTACCGAACATGGTCCACCAGGTAATGGGTAGTTGCCTCCTCTCTGGATCCTGGGCAGCCGGGTGGCCGAATGTGCCCATGCCGAAACGAAATGCAGCGAGCTCCTCCATGAGCCTGATAGGATCCAAACCTATGTGTGGACCCACCCTGTGAATGTACTGAAGCCAATCGGCCTCGAGCTCTCTGTCTGCGATCTGTGTCGGAGAGAGGAAGAGGGGATGCAGCATGTGTGCAACGCTGTGGATACTCCTGTGGAAGTAGTTCCACCGCGTCTCCCATATGAACTTCAGCTCTGTCATCCTGCAGGTGAGGGGCATGTGGTTTAGGGCATTACGAAAAAGCTTAACACTGACAGAAAAGCAAACTAGCAAGTACTAAAAAGATAAAGGTCAATTGCAACACTGTAATGCTTACCTCTCTGGCTGCAAGATGGGCAGCTGCAGGAACTGTCCAATCCGGTCCATGAGCTCATACACCAGTTTAAGTGTCGACCCCTCGCTGTCAGCCATGCGGAGCACAATGTAGAGTGGTCGAAGCAGTCCTGACAATGTCTGTGCATCCCTCCAGAACTGGTCTCCCCTCACCGTGGAAGAAAAGTGCTCCCCATCCTCAGTGTGCGGAAATGTACTGGCACCCCAAAGATCACTGGCAACCATCTGTAGAAGCTGGGCCCTGCACCTGATCAAACGGTCGATGACCACCAAGTCGAATGCAAATCGCGTGGGGGCTGGCTTACGGAGGTCTAGATGGCTGAACACCCGGAACATGGCAAGAACACGCCTCTTTCTGGTGACAAAAGTCACCAGGAAGAGGGCCTCCCGGACGATGGCTTTAACCCAGGGAAGTGCTCCAATGTCCCCCATCAGAAGGTCTATGTCGTGGGCTGCACAGGGGGTATGAACAATATGAGGGAACTCGGCCTCTAGCAGTACACCCATCTGAATGCAGTTCATGGCATTGTCCGTCACCACCGTGATGACATGTTGTGGGCCTATGGCTAGGATGGAAGACCTGATGACATCAAACATGAACTCTGCAGATATGACTCTCCCCCCCCTGCTGCAATCCACTGCCCTCAAAAATTGTGTGCCCATGCAGCTGGAGACCAGTATGTTGAGGATCGGCCTCCTCCTGACATCAGTCCAGCCATCGGACATGATGCTGCAGCCGTAAGTGGCCCAGTGCCGACGCAGAGGCTCCATCTCTCTAGACAAGGACTCGACCCTATCCCTCAGCATGTGTGTGCGGACAACCTCTGAACTAGGGAATCTCCAGCTAGGGCTGACAGACTGTGCAAGGCGGAAGGCCCTTCTGAAGGGCTCAGAGTCGGTGATGGCAAAGGGCAGGTTCAGCTCGTAAACCAGACTGGCCACGGCCTGTGTGGCCTCTCTGTCTATGTGCGGCTGATGTGCGTCGCGAATGGTCTGCTGCACGAGGGCTCTCCCTGGTGGGCGACGGGTGGTGGACCTCCAGCACGGTGCACCAACCATGACGAGAATGGACGATGACGCGACAGGCTGGGCTTTGGTGGATGCATCGGCTGTAGACGTGGAATGGGGAGAGTGGGATGCACTGGCAGGGATGGGTGCAGCAGCATAGGTGGGGTGCACTGGTGGAGGGGCAACATCTGGCATGGGGTACGAAAACTGCTGGCTGAGGAGGTCATTCGGATGGGAAGGGAAGGAAGAAGGGATCTCTTCCACATCCTCGAAGGCCCGCCCAGTACCATCCTGGGCCTGCTCGGGTGGCGGAGAGTCCATGAGAAAGTCGTAGACTGGTGGAGTGCGAGCAACAGTGGATGGTGGTGGAACCGCAATGGCAACTGTCGGACGCGATGGGACGGGATCCACCGGAATCTGAGCAGATGGGGGTGCGTGAGGCAGAACTGTCTGAGGGGCAAAGGAACCGGAGGAGGATGCACTCCCTCTCCTCGTGCGTGCCAGCCAAGCAGGCAGCAACTCTGGGTTAGTCACATAAGGAGCGGTGCCAAATCGGAGAACGCCCTCCGAAATGGTGTTCTCCCCTGCCACGAGCCGCGGCCCGTAGGTGTCCAGTAGTCGCTGCCTGTCGGGGACGGTCATGCTGCCACAAGGGGCAGCATTCAAGGTGGCACCATTTTTGGCGCGTGCACCGAGTAGATGGCCTTTAAGGCGAGTGAGGGATGCAGCAAACTCGACGAGACAATATCGGCAGCGCACGATCTTTTGACCGGTCTTGTTGGCCTTGTCGGCAACCCGCCTGACAATGTCTACCTCGTCCCACAGACCGGAAAGGTCGGATTGCACCATTGCAGATGAAATGAGGGATGGATTGCTGGAAAAAAAACAGCAGGGTTCACTGTTGGAGAGACGCTGAAAATGGGCGAATGCAGGGCAAAGGAAATCAGATGCAGGCAGGGCGTTGCGTGGGCGATGGGCGACGCAAGGAATCAAAGGTTGGCAAGAAAAACCAGCAGCAATGGCAGGGCGGAGAGGGCGCAAAAAAATTTCAGAGGAAATGCGAGGGGGGCGGGTAGGTTTAGGTAAAAAAAAATTCAAAAAAATATTAAATAAATAAATATATTATTATATTGTGGTACCGCGGTACCATCATGGTACCGCGGTACCAGTATGGTCCCGCGGTACCGGGATCCGCGGTACCCAGTACCGCGGGACCTATGATATATATATATATATATATATATATATATCAAAGAAACCATGGAACGGGTTCCGTGGGTCTCCATAGTAAATAGCTGAAAAACTCCAAAAAAGCCTCAAATTCATTTATAGAAAGCCCCAAAAGGGTTTTTTTTAACTTTGTTTTAGTTTTCGTATTTATCATATATATTTTATTTATTATACATTTTATATGCATTTTTTATATTTAGATTAGTAAAAATCCGTATGCATTTTCATTTTCAAGGTCCCGCATGTAAGATGTTTTCATATTCTAGTAACTATGCCCTACTCTTTTTCCTAATTAATCCTTAAATCTTTCTCTCTCTCTCTCTCTCTCTCTCTGAAACACACACACACACACACATTGTAAACCCTAATTCTCTGCATTGTGTAGCCTAAAACTAGTCAGTTTTCATGGTTGCACTCTTTTTTATTTCTTGAGCAATTTTGCAGCACTACAGAAAGCCTGACATATATTGTCCTGGTCTTTCTTGTGGAATTGAATGTTATTTGTTGCTCTATCTTTAAATTTCTTTTGATGCCCAACAAGTGCACCCACAACGGGTTTGTTTAAAGAAGAAAACATTTCTATTGAGTTTTTCGAACAAAAAACTTGATATATATGGAAGTTTTGTACATATCCATTTGTACAATAGTGAACTATGGTTAGCGTTTACCATATTCAAGTCAGGGACTGCCTCTAGGCTTCATTCGTGGATGCTCCTTTGGGCCCAACCATCATTGATGTACTTCAGGAGTCCAAGTTGTAATTAGTGAGGCCCCAAGTTCTACAATAGCACATCACTATGAACCTATGTACCTTTATTACAAATTTACTCTAGGTTGAATGTGTGGGGAGGAAATAAGCATGCTGCATTTTGTGCTTTTACAAATGGGCTCTTTTTGCCAAGATTGCAGGGCATGCTCTTGATATTTTAGCTCGTGTTCCATTGTGGAAATATGGTCTGGATTATCGGCATGGCACAGGACATGGAGTTGGCTCTTTCCTCAATGTTCACGAAGGTTGCTAGACTTCCTTTGAATGCTTTTGTATTGGCATTTATTGTTTTTGAATCTCATTGCATCAGTTTGCAAAAACATTCAAAAGATTTCGTTATCGTACATTGAAGACGCTTTTCTACCTGTAAGACTGAGCATGTTACTTCTTGGGGATAGCTGATGGTGAGTGAAATTTATACTTTTTCTTGCTTGAATATTATATGGCTGGACTCCCAACAAATGCCTTACCTTTCAAATGCATATGGAAGTCATAGTTTCATTGATTGCTGTTCATCTGGTGCACTTGTGTCACTTCCTTTCATTCCATATATGATGTGATGTTGGGAGGCAATAGCTACTAGTGTAACTGCAAGTATCTTGTCTCTTTCTTGATCAGGTCCACATCTGATAAGTTTCAGGCCACAGGCCCGAAATGTCGCAATACAGGCTTCCATGACTGTCACTGATGGTAATGTGCAACAAAGTTTTGATCTATTTCCTAGAGAGTATATCTTACCAACAGTTTTTCATATTGAGTTCGAACTTGTTGAGGCTGATAACAGTTCTTCATATTGAATTCTAACTGTTGAGGTTGATAACAGAGCCAGGTTACTATGAGGATGGCAACTTTGGAATACGACTAGAAAATGTTTTGATTGTGAAGGAGGCTCGAACTGCATTTAATTTTGGTGATAAGGGATATCTGGCATTTGAGCATATTACTTGGGTAAGTCAAGTTTTAAGAATTTGTCAATGGTAGTTATACGAAGAACTGTTGGCTAGTCCTCTTTACAGGGAAAGTGGTTATTCTAATATCCCATGAATGATTGGTCATATCAACCCTTATGTGAATCGTAGGAATCATTTTGCAGGAAATCCTCACATTTAGCAGGACAAGGATTTCCCTTAAATTGATCCTATGTGCAGGCGTCAATTCTCTTTGAACCTCAAATTTAAAAACTGTCATCCTTTACCCTTATTCTGTAGTTAATCCACTTGCATATAGATTTTGATTTCTTGAATTTAGCTACATACAAAAATCTTGATATTAAGCATTTTGAAAATTTTGTCATTTTACAGGTACCTTTCCAAGCAAAATTGATAGATTTGCCACTCTTATCTCCAATTGAAATGAATTGGGTTGATCAATATCACGCTGAATGTCGGGATAAACTCTCTCCTTATCTTTCTGGTTCGGAGTTGGAATGGCTAGTGAAAGCTACAGAGCCATTACCACGGGAGGTGAGAGCACATTGATTGGACCCATTCGAGTATCCATGATTTGCAAGCTGTATTATATTTTTTTAGTACATTCACGCTCCAGAATTTTATAAACTTCACTTCTCTGTACCTTTGAAATTGTGCACCATCTGATGGATCCTTGACCACTTCCAGCAGGAATTAGTTTCCTAGATGTGTTCTGGTGGCTGTTTCCATTAAACAATATATTAAAAAAAAAGATCACAAGATGTCTTACTAGGTACATAGAATTCTGCCTTCCCTTAATATGGAAAAGGAAAGTGGTCATGCAAGATGCTCAGAAAACAAAATTATTCCAAAGATTTTTACGCTCATGTAACATGCGAACCAAACAAATTGAGACATTACCCTTGCTTTTTCTGTGAAAGTAAGTTTGATCTAAGTCATCTGTTTAATTATGTTGCAAAGAGAATGTGTGTTAGTGTCACCACATGTTACAGCTCAACACCATATACGATATGAAGTAGGGGTCATCTTCTATGACTGGAATAAACTATGACTTATTTTGTCTATACTACGACCACTTTTAGACAACTTCTGTGGATGGAACAACTGCTGGCAACTTTCTCAACTTCTTAGGCACCTTCTCGGCAAATTGTTTATTTTCTTATTTCATTTTTTAGGCTCAGCCTGTGAAAACACCCGTAAACGATCAGGCTCATACGTGATTGCATCTGATTAATTAGATTGCATGATTTGGTGATTATGCACAATGTATCTTGTCATGCAGTGGTCAGTTGGTTATGCACTGTGTATCTTTTCATGCAGTGGGTCAGCTGGTTAAATATCTATCTATACATAATCTAGTGCAATAAGTGGGAAGATAATCTTACAGGTTGGAGAATTTGATGTGTTCAATGATCTCTATGATGTTTTGTTGTTAGATGAAGCTTCTGTTCTTTCAGTTGTCTTCCAGCTTCACACTTCTTCACAGGATCAACCACTAATGCCATTACCAAGTTGAGAGCACACTGTAAGGACAATGCTTTTATTGCTGTACTGATAAATTTTTCTTTCATGCTACATTGAAAGTCAATTTGTGTGTGTGAAATCATAGGATTCACAGTTAGCGTGAACATGTGCATGCAACAAACTATGAGACCTTGTTGCTAGAGGACTATTTCGTTACTTGTCTTGTGATGTTTCTTACATTTTTGGTCCCTTGGTTATAGGAGTGCATTGACTTGTTACTGGTTATATTTGATATAGATAGTGCCAGTTCACATTGTTTTATTGGTGTGAGAAATACGCTCTTGATAAAAATAATAAGAGAGCTATGAAGGGTTTGCTTTATCCTAATAGTGGTCTTCTTGGTGGTACAATTGTTAATTGTCGAGGTAGCAAGTTAAGGCCTATGGAACTAGTGGTCAACCACCATTGCGCATAGTTGGTGTGGTGAACATGATTAATTTGTGAATCTTTATTTCCTTCTTATGCTCATGACAATGCACCTATTTGTCCTCATTGTGCCTCACTTAAACTTATCAATGTCCTTGAAGACCCATGTATGATTTCAAAAGTGAGATCAAAGTAATAAGTGCTCTTGGCAAGGCTTATGTACAAAGATGCACCACAAAAATATTTTGTGTCTTATCTAGTAGCTAGCAATTGCAAGAAAAGGAACAATGCAACTCTTCCAAGTGGTTGGGACTAAGCATTTGTTTTGAAAAACATGCATCTACTATTATTTACCAGGAAGACAAAGAGGATGACATTTTGGGATGAATGACTTTCATTTTGACATTGAAGTTTTGTATTGCAACACTAAGTGGATGCAACATGAGAACATACAAATGCATATATATCTGGCATCAAATGAAGAAATATTAGGACATGATTTTAAAACCTTTATTGATTCCACTTTCTTGACTACTACCATCTTGAACTATACGTTATTCTACGCACAAGATTACCAATAGTAGCATCACAAATTCATTTCAAATCCAACTATTGGTACTTAAAGCTTACAAGCATTATTATTGCCACTATTGGTGACAAAAGCTTACAAACATTTTTTATCATATATCAAAAGGAACTATACTACACAAATGGCACTAAATTCATTTGAAGATATTCAAAAGCAAAACTCATTAAATTGGAATTTGACCTCATGAATTTTGCATTGGACATCTTGCTTTAATATTGGTGTTGTTTGCAAAAGTTTTACAAGTACTTCAATACAACAAAATGTGTAAAGCCTCTTCTCCATCAAATTAGCAACATAATTCTTATCCTTCAAGTATTAGGCCAATAGAAAGCTTCTAGTGGTAAACAAGACCTTGTTACTTATGTAACATATTCTCCAACAAGAGCGTTAAATATTTTCCACAAGTCCTCAATCATCTCCCCACGTCTCTTCACATATAAATTTTGAAAGAAATACACTCAACCCACTTCAAATCCACAACGAGCACAAATCAATTTTACATTGATCTATATGAAGACTTTGAGTGTTGGCGTACCCATGGACAATTCTAAACATAAGGTTTTCTCTTGCTCATTCTACACTTAATAGCTTTGAACAACAATGTTATACATGCCAAGTACCATTTATTTTTTATATAAGGGTACACTAATCCAAAACAAATTTTGTTTTTCTCATGATGACCCCAAATTTGCATCTACATCACAAGCCACTCTCTTTATGGTTTGAGTAGATTTACTACACATTTTCTTTTCCATATAAACCATCAAGTTAGTGGCTCCTCTATGGAATCTAAGTTTGCAAGCCTTAACTAGTTCAATCTTCAACCAATGCTTGTGTTCCATAGATTTTTGAAACACAAATGTTTACCATCATGTATGCACACCAAGTCACCAAGCTTACCTTCAAATTGCACCTCACTTTCCTAGACAATCTACCAACTTCTCCTTCATTCGAATCCTTTCAAGCTTTCGCAAAACCTTTGTCACACATCCATATAGTAGCAAAATCTATCTACCTACACATTCTTTACCACCTTCTTCACATCTAAGCATCATCAATGCTCTAAAGTGATATTTGCAACACCCAACCAAATTTGAAACTTTCATCATTAGAGGTAGAAGAAAAGGTAAATTGCATTTCAGTTGATGCCAATTTGGGTGGTGGGGTATTGAACCCAGTTTAAAAGTTGAGGACCATGCTATTTGCCTTAGTTCCCTTGATATAAAAGGTAGTTGAGATATTTTATAGACAAATGTTCGACAATCATCTACAGTACCATCACCAAATCAGATATTTTTTATATTGTAAGAATAATCAATCAACTTATGGGCGATCCAAGAAAATATCATTGGTGTTTAGCTAAGAGGATACTATGATATCTTAAGGGCATTTATAACTATGGCCTTGAGTATGAAAGAGATGCTAGACTAAATCTTCAAGGTTATTGTGTTGCAGATTGGGTTGATAGAGAAAGAAAAGTCCATCACAGGTTATGCATTTTCACTTGGTTCAAGAATGATTTTACAGGCAAGCAAAAATCAACCAACCATTACTCTCTCATCAACCAAAGTTGAAAATCGGACAACAACAAATGGAGCATGTGAATACACATGGCTTTGACAACTACTAGTTATATGCAACAAGGATCAAGATAATGCAACTCCCATATATTGTGATAATAAGAGTTGTTTTCAGATTGCTAAGAACTTGGTATTTCACTCTTGTACCAAACACATTTAGGTCCACTATCATTTCATATGAGAGAAAACTCAAAATAAAGTAGAGAAATATAGGTAAATTTCTTCTTGATGCACAAGATGCTCCACCTACATGACCAAACAATACTACAAACAAATAGTGTTTTGATCCACATGCAAATTTTTCATCAATCTTCTAAGAGTTTTTTGGGTGCTAGCATGTCACCTCCTATTTTATGGAGAGAGAGAGAGAGAGAGAGAGAGAGAGAGAGAGAGAGAGAGAGAGAGAGAGAGAGAGAGAGAGAGAGAGAGAGAGAGAGAGAGAGAGAGAGAGAGAGAGAGAGAGAGAGAGAGAGAGAGAGAGAGAGAGAGAGATATTCTAAGTGTCGATTGAACATTTGAGGAGAGACATTTTCACATGAGAGGTGGTGTGAGGATTTGTACACGTTCCTAGAGCTTTTTTTTTTTTTTTTTCATGTGTGTGGATAAGGATATATGGTCGTAGTGTGCCCTTCCATATCACACACAACTCTTTTATCTTGACATTTTTAGTTTTTATGAAATCGATTGTACCCAGGGTTGGCTTGATTCATATGTGCGAACTTCTCAATTGTACACCATTATTGAGGTTTGCAATCTCTAATCCCACGGTTTGGGTTTCATGATTCTTTTAGAATCTTCATTCTTGAAAGATTTTGAGGACTGATGGAAGGGACTCTACAATTGTAATAGTACGCACTCATCTTCATAGTGATTGTTGGTGTACTAAGTTAAGTCCTTGACTCTTCCTCGGTGCACTAAGACACATGATTAGTCTTGTGTGTTCATCTTTGAGGCCTCAACTTGTCCTTGAGGTTTTGGACAACTTTTCATCTTGAAAAATAGAAGATTGACATCCATGTGTATGGGTAGATCATCTGATGAAAAATAAATTGTTAAACACATTTTATTCTAAGCATTGGTATCAAGGGTGACAATCTCATTAATTTATACAATAACCTACCAAATATGTTGATTTTTATGCATTTCATGATTTATTCATACATGCATCCATAAAATAGATTTACGTTACAAGTACTCCTACTTGAAGGACTATTTCTTTTTATCATTTTATGCATCTTTACTCTTAAGAGAGTTCAAATTTCAATAGCTACCTTCAATTTTAGGTTCAAACAGATTGACTTGTGTGAGAAATTGTAAAAAAATTGGCAAATCTAGCTTGATCGAAACCATGTAAACTGTACATAGGTGGGTCCCACATGTGTGAATCCTTGTTGGCATGTTGAGGTGAGGTCAAAGTAGTTAAAATCTCATTCATAGGGCTATTAGTTAGGCTTGTTTGGTCATAATTTTATCATTTTATGCATCTTTACTCTTAAGAGAGTTCAAAGTTCAATAGCTACCTTCAATTTTAGGTTCAAAGAGATTGACTTCTGTGAGAAATTGTAAAAAAATTGGCAAATCTAGCTTGATTGAAACCATGTAAACTGTACATAGGTGGGTCCCACATGTGTGAATCCTTGTTGGCATGTTGAGGTGAGGTCAAAGTAGTTAAAATCTCATTCATAGGGTTAGTTAGGCTTGTTTGGTCATAATTCCTAAATTATAGGGCCAAATTCCTTGAATCATGGAGGTGGATAACCAACCTAGCATGTTGTATTTTCACCCAACTTCAGGTGGGAAAGAGCTTTTAGTACATACAATCCATCTCTCATAGTAATGCCTTAGAATTTTTGGAGCAAATTGGCAAATCTTGAGTTTTCTACACATTTGTCTTGAGTTTTTGTGAATGCTTTGGTATCTAAACTTGATTACACTTAATCTCTGATAATAGGCTGTATTGGATGCTTTTTTTGTCTGATCAATGGTTTTGATTGCTCTTGATTGTGGGATCCAATATTGCTTTTCTAGATCAAGATCTTGTGACTAGTTTTGCAATAGATAGGTGTATCAATCAATCAATCACTCACCAACAAGCAATGGAAATTCAAGAGACACTTAAAGGATTGATAGTGGGGCTAGCTCCCACATGACTTATAAAAATGACTTCTTCTCAACTTTACACTCTTTCAGTGATGCTAAAAAGTTTGTCTTTATTGCAAGTGATGAAGAGTGTAGGATAGATGGTGTTGGTACCATCTCTTTGTGTTTAGAATCCTCAAAAAGTATGGATCTAGAAAATGTTTTTGATGTATCATCAATCACCAAAAATATGCAAGTGTTGGTCAACTTGTGGAAAGTGGTCTGGATGTCCACTTCAAGCATGGTGTTTTTCCATTTTGAAGAATGATAATTGCATAGCAAAAGGATTTAATGTTTTACTTTTTATCCAATGCTTTTATTGGTGTACTTATGAAAGCCCATGTTTGTAAATATAGTGAAAAGCCCATGCCACAAAAATAGCATATAGTCCCATATCTTACCATGGTAGCTTCATTTTACTCTTATTTTATGAGTTTGATGTAAAATCTACTAATTGTAATGTAAAGCGCATGGGCTTTATAGGGCTTTTGTGGTGTACAATTCCCTTTCAAGAAAGAAAGCGACAGGTTTATATGGAAAGAGAGCCATGCTCAAACAAAGGTTAATTTATGAGGCAAAATCATGTTGCATGTTAAGTAGAGGATAGGATAGTGTTGTTGAAGGGCCACATAAATCTAGATGCTACCAAGCCAAGCAATAGGACCAATGCTTACATGTCATGGAAATTGAGATGCTAATAGTCAACATTTTGGAAAGTCGGCAAAGTATAAAAATGAAATCGGCATTTTTTCTCCAAAATCTATATATACTAAAACTAATTGGGTTTCCGGGCTGCTCACGCTGCCCGTCACGCTCTCACGGGCAGCGTGAGCTGCCCAGAAACCGCCCCCCTCCGCGATTTCCTGCTCCTGCGCACGGGCAGCAGGATTTGCCCGTCGTTGGGCGGGCATGCGTTACTAGTTGGCATGATAAAAAATTTGACGATTTTTAATATAGGCATATAAACCCTTCTACAAGTAATAGTCCTAAAAAACTGAGGAATTTAAAAAATTGCAGGTTTTATTGAGAATAACTCAAAAAAGATTTCCCGAACATTCGTACTAGTGTGAAAGGAACTAAAGATTGATGTTGCTTGGTGGCCCACTGGTCATTAGCAAATGCAAGGCACATGGGATGGGTGTCGAATTTTGATGATTTAAGGTCTCCCCTCCGTTCAAAGTTGGTGTTCAAAATTGATAATTGAGGCCTCCTTTCATGCTGCAGTTCTGACATGACCTTTCTCCCAACTAATGTAGCGTTACTGCCCTTCATACGCCATCTAACTCGGAGACGGGGAGGACTCTTCAGATTGTATCGTATGCCCCTTTATTTGTGGTGGCCTTTCATGTTGACGCTCACAGGAAGGGCAGATGGCCCGTCCAATTGCAACGCTGCCCGCGGTGGTAATGCCGTACGCACTCTGTTTTACGGGGCATCATTATGGCTCATAAAACGCAACCCAAGATGCGATGTCCTTCTCTCCTCTCTCTCTCTCTCTCTCTCTCTCGTCTCCATAAATGGCCGAATTCTCAAATAAATAACAGAAACACAAGAACAAGAAGAAGCAGCAGCTTCTATTATTCTCTCTTGATTGCTCTCTGTTGGTGTTAGAGTTCTGTGCAGTGTGAGCTGCTGTCTCTAGCTCATTGCATTCGTAGCTCATTGCTCTCAGCTACTGTCTGTAGGTTCAGTAGCTCATTGCAATCTTGTCCAGTGAAGTGATGGCTCGCTTACCTGCTGCTCTACTTGTGGTGCTGCTTCTTGTGGAGCTTGCAGTCTTTCCAACGCAGGTGACTGCTTCTGTTGATGCTTCTGGATTCTGTGTGGTCGTTGTCCTTGCTATCCTTGATCTACTGGGCTGAATGATAAATCAGATAAATCAGTAGTTGAAGGTTTTGTTGGGTTTTCTGTATTAAGTTCAGTTGCTTCGTATTTTCGCAATGCCCATTGCCACATTATGTGTTTTGTAGTCGTCCCTTCTCTGTATTGTATGATTGGGAATGTAGTTTTATATGTTGAGAGTAGCTACTAGCTGATACTGGACAGACGCATTTTTACTAAAATACTTTTTGATGCAGTCCTTTGTGGCAGCATTGTCTGAGATCCGCGTTGAGCATCAAGCATCAGACGTAAGAAGCTGTGAAGAAATTTATCCGCATATTGAGTCTCTGTTGTTTTGCCTTAACTACACGCTCAAAGAGTCAACGTACTTGTCGCACATTTCAAACTTATTCCATTCCAGTGAATGATGATCTGTCTATAAGAACAGACGTAGTAGCTACAACATAAAGTTTTTTGTCCGTTATAAGTATGTAAGTACTTATGATGTATCATGTATGCAGGGTCTTGCGGTGGGGCGCAATCTGCGTGTTTCAAGTGAGTGATTGCATTGGCTAGTATCACTTTCAACTTCCGTGTGATGTTAGCTAGTATTCATTATTTTGATCGGTCACGCATTCTGTTGTCAATGAGTTAAAACCGATCGCGATGCTGAATATGTTGCCTTTTTGCAGACTGCCCAAGTGCATGCAACGTGAGATGTTCCCAGGCATCAAAGCACAAGCCTTGCATGAAATACTGTCAGCTCTGCTGTAATAAATGTCTGTGTGTGCCACCTGGCTATTATGGCAACAAGCAATATTGTCCCTGCTATGCAAATTTAAAGAATGCCAGAGGAGGTCCCAAATGCCCCTGATCATCTACTTCTAAAACGGGGAAATTACGTATTCAATACATATGAAGGTTTCTTACGTTGGTATTTCTGGATCTGTTATAAGACAATGTTAGTTAAAAATGCCGGTGAGAAGTGATCACCGAAAAAATGGGGTTCGTCTATGTGTACCCATCGTCTCCTGGCTACATCTTCATGACGATTAGAATACATTAGGTTTTATGCTAGTAGCATACATGCATGAGCTAACTTGAGAAAGTTCGCCACTTTCCAGTTTGCTTCTTGATTCTGAAAAGTATCACTGTAAAAATTTTGATCCAGACAATTTCTTAACGGTGATTGATGATTTAAGATCGAAGGGGCTCAAAATCTCAAAACCCACTTGTTTATGTAGTAAAATTTTCTGCTCAACTTTCCAGTTTTACCTCTTGAATCTACGTATCAGCAGTAAAAGATTTGTTGCAAAGAATCTGCTTTATGGTGATTGATAATTTAATGATAGGAGCTCAAGATCTCAAAACTCACGAGCACATGTAGTAAAACTCTCTGCTTCTTGAATCTGAAAACTATCAGTGTGTGAAAGGTTTAATGCAGAGCTATGGTACTTCACGGTGATTGATGACTTCAGAATATTTGAGCTCAAAGTTTCAGAACCCACTTGCAAAGTTAGTAAAATTCGCTGTTTTACTTTTCATTTTCACCTTTTGAATCTACAAAGTATCAGTGTGTGAAGGGCTTCATGCAAAAACCTTCTATGGTGATTGAAGATGGTCTGCCTCACTTTTCAGTTTTACTTCTTCAATCTAGAAAGTACCAGTGTGTCAAACGGTTTGATTCAGACATTTTGCTTTTGTGGTGATTCAAAGTTTCAGATCAATAGAGCCTAGAGGTAGAGCTAAAAATCTCAAAAGTTATAACCCACACACTAGAAAAAAATTCTTTGTCAGTTATGTTGGTTATAGACTAGAGTTGAGGAATATTGCACATTCATAGTTCATTATCTTGAGAGTACATAAATAGTGGACAGCACGCAGGACAGTTATGCTCACATGGGAGAGACCGTGTAGCATGTGTTCTGGTCTGACCGATTTGTGCACCTTTGAGAATGACTTTAATAAAGAGTGTCGGGTAGAAAAAAAAAATTCACTCGAGTCTTGGATAGAGAGATTGTCGTTCTTAAGTACAATAGTGTCAAAGACGGGCTTGCCTGGATTTTGCAAGCCTCAATGCCCTTCAATGGTTTCTTTGCATTTCAAAGAAACTCAAAATACTTTCATATCCCATGTGATATAAAATTTATCACAAAACATCTTTCCTTAGTTAGAAAGCTGAACAATCTCTCAAAACATTCTTTATCTCCTAGTGTCTCTTCGTAACATTTTGATTTTTTTTTGGGTGATAAACGGTGTCCAAGCCCCCAAACAAATTGTATGTATAATGTTTCACATGGGGCAAATACTAAACATCCTTGTATATATTGTATAAAGAATTGTAAAGATTTGAATGTGACAAGATCATGAGTTGGTTCAGCAGGAGATCGAGAGGATCCAAACTTTAGACCTATCTTGCCAATTTTGTTGATATATGTTCACATATGCATTTCATGCTGAGGAATCTTTGAAATCTAGCGCTACATCATTGATTAAATGCATCAACTTGAGGATCCAAACTTTAGACCTGTCTTGCCAATTCCGTTGATATATGTTCACATATGCATTGCATGCTGAGGTGTCTTTGAAATCTAGCGCTACATCATTGATTAACTGCATCAACTTTTCTTAATCATTGGATAAAGTTGAGCCACACCCTCACCTCCTTTGAGAATTACTTAGATTCTTTCCATAATTTGACTTGTCAAATCCAGATATCTCAAAAAATTCTTTTAAATTAAGTTTTTCATGTCATTTTTTTTCGATTTCAAATAGGTCTATTAAATTAGGCCTTTGACATGCATGGCACATTGCATATGCCAACATTAATGTTGAGAACATCTCTTTTTCCACCCAGCTTATAGAGTCTTCACAACAACCCCTTTAGCCTCTTTCCAAATGGCCTACCCTACCCTACCTTAAATTAAGATGAAACTTGTCATTTTCTAGCAATACGACATTGATCTACAACCCCTTCCAAGGGGCCTACCTTAATTTTAAGATGAAATGTGTCATTTTCTAGCAACATGACATTGATATGTTGATAATCATATAAAAAGATAATTTTTTTAAAGTACTTATTAAATTGTATCATAATGGATGTCATCATGAAAGCCTAATGCCATGAGAACTTGGGCAAATAATTATGCACTTGGGCAAATAATTATGCCCATCCCATAGTGACTTGGGCATAAAAGAAGAAAAAAGGCTTGGGGGACTAAGGGACAAGAGTTAGAAATCAGAGTTAATCTGATATACATTTTATGTAAGCTCTAAATGTGATGATGTAATTGGTGTACAATTTATTTGGTTTACTGTATATGGTTGCGTTCGGGACGTGACCCGTTAGGATATATTGATCAGGCACTAATCTCGTAGACGGCTACTTGGGTTAGCCGGGTAGCCACACACAGGAAGAATTAGCCTGTACAGAGTTATTTACAGTACTTGCTATACTTGGGGGCATGTTCCAAGTTTGTCAATCGAATTTGGCCATATTGGGCTCGACCTTAGTTTGACAGGTGGTAGGCCAATTTTAGGACACCTGCCTTTTTCATGCAGTTTGTGAATACTCTATTTGTACATTGTTTCTTTGTAATCTACTAACTTTTGTTGTGCCATCTTTGAGAGCTTGTGAGGAGTGGCTATGGTGATTGTGTGATGTCATCTGCATACTGCACTAGATCCTAACAGAATTTCAACTACAAGGCCTTGTCGTATAGAAACCTTAGTCTAAATAAAATGATTTGGCCCTTTATTGAGTTGCTCAAACCTTGTTTAAAGGCTTATCCCCATATCAATTTTTATAATTTATGTATCATTTGAGAACTAAAAGAGGTCCGTAATAATATGTTGATTTGTTTGGGAAGACACCATTTACTTTTCACTTGCAAGATGCCATAAAATTTCAATTTAAATCACTTGCAAAATGCCATAAAATTTGAAACTTGCCATAGCTTGGCACAAATATTTTGTTCCACCCATGTGCTCTTCAATAATCTTCGCATAATTTGTTGTTGAAAAAATCCATGACAAGATAGCATGGTCTTCTTCTAAATATTGACATTAGCAAACTTAGGTGATAAAATCAGCCACGCATTTTGGTAAACAATAATAAACAAAATTGACGACTTATCCTCAACAACTTTCGTGTCGTCCTTTCGTTTAATTCGTCGTTTAATCTTTCTCTCTCCTTTGTCAGCTTCTTATTCTGATGAATCGTTGCTTTCGTGGAGGATGTTCCCACGTGTGGAGAATTGTGAATTAAATTAAAAACGTTAGATATAGGGGTCTTATGTTTTTTGTGTCAAGCATCTAGGTGTAGGATGTTGATAGGGTCAAATTTGGCATAGATGGAAAATTATCCATTTCCAATTGTAATGTCACTATTGAGTCAAAATAGAGTAGGAGGCCAAACTCGAGCCAATTAGAGTGTAGACAAGTGTAATGCTTTTGTTTGATGAAGTTTAAGAGGTCCAATAGGATTTAGAGGTGGAACCATGAGTGGTCCAATAGAATTTGAGATATGCTTGAAAATGGTCCAATAGAATTTAGAGGTGAATGGATCAATGGTCCAATAGGATTAAGAGGTGGCAAAAGTGTGGTCCAATCATGATTGAGCATTGTGGTAGCTCATGGATCTATTAGTATCATTGTACTTCTCATTTGGATCTAATTGATTTTGAGATTGAGTGGATTTTGTGAGTAATTGGTTTTCTAGCTTTCTCTCTCTACCCGAGAGCTCATGATGATTTTTTCTCTCTACCCAAGGAGAGCAGCTTGCTTTTACTTAGATTATTTTTGGAACACTTCCCACACGTGTGAGTGAGAGTTGGAAGTGACTGAATGCATGTAGTAGTGTGTTTTTGCCATAGAATCAAAGATAGATCTTGAATCTCAATCTAGTCTTGATCTTGGTGCATCTACACACCTTAGGAGATCACAAGTACATGTTGTGGACAGTCCACACGTGTGAATTCAACAGCACGACGTTTTAAGGATGTTGAGTTTTTGTCGTGCAATATTGACTCCATTGAACAAAGATGTGGATGAGATCAATGCAAGGGTTGTTGAGTAGCTTCCAGGTGACGTTTGCACTCTAGAGTCCTTATTCCAGGTATCTCTATAGTGCCAAGCGATTTGAACATATTGTTTGAATTGCAGAGAGTCCAGTTTTCTATCAGAGCAGCATTTGCCATGACAATAAACAAAGCACAGGGGGAAACTATGGACACGAATGGATTGTATTTGCCTCGGCCTGTGTTTAGTCATGGGCAGCAGTTAAAATAGCAACGATCGACTTATACAGTGCTTTCTTATTTCGACGGCACCACGTGTGCTTAGTTCTAGAGTTATCGGGCCATCTTTCTTTTACGAGCCCTTGGAGTGCTTTTAAGCAACTTATCTTTGTACTTACTTATCAGTTGAATATACAGTTTGTGGAGAGCAATTATGTTGTCTTGTCTTGTTGCACTTGACGTTGTGCTGTGGTGATTGATCCGGTCGGGTGTTTAAACTGTGTTTTCTTAACTTGGTATCAGAGCCCCCTAGTGGCCTAAATCACCGGACAAGAACAGAGAGCTGCAAATTCACGACGGTTTGTTGGCTAGGAAGCACAAAATCGAGTCTGTGGAGATTCGTGGAATAGCTCAAAACTGTAAGAAGATTCAGATGTAGGGGATTGTCAGCTGAATCAGAGGGCAAGCAAAAAGTGAAGCTGAAAAATCTTCTGAAGGGTTTCTTGGCATGTGTGATTGGCTTGAACCCAATCGAACACCGTTTGAAGAGCGGTTTGGAGCAGAACATTGCCTGCTGTAGGGCGACCTCAGCCAGATAGGAACTGCTAGTGAAAGCTCAGGGAAATCCTGAGTAAATCCCAATATATCCTTCTCTTCAAAGCTGCTAGGGTTTCAAAGTGCAAAATCGTGGATATCTCCTTGTAGGAGGACTTTTTTAGAGCTGTAAGTTGTTGAGGATGGGCGCCCTGGTAGTGCGACCTAGCAGCAAGGAGGCCGCGACTGGCCGTGGAGAAAGAGAACAGCTAGATCGATCCACAGGTAGCAGCCATAGCTTGTGAAGAGAGAGGAAGATCCATCGTGAAGAGAGAGAAGAGGAGGAGAGGTCGCGGGACCTCGCGCGCCCAGTTCAGCTAGCTTGTTAGCGACCCAAAATGCTTGGTGCCTCAAAGGCCCTTGATCAACGCGCAAAGGCGTGGAAAGGCATCCGATCTCGAGTCACACAGATCGACGATGGTTATTGCACGTCAGGTGGGTCGTTGGATCTAAAGGATCCGTTGGATTGATGTGAAAAATCCTAAAGGGGTCTGAAGTGCAAAGTGCATTGCAACTTCATTAAAAATCTTCAAACTGAAAAAATTGCTGGGTCCCAAGTTTTTGAAGGGTGAAGTTTCTTCACACTGAAGAAACAGTTCAAAAACCCAAATTGCCCTTATTTTCACCTCCTTTAGCCTATTTTAGCCAAACGAAAGGCTATAGCCTCCAAACAAAGGGCACCCTGACTGTACCTACAAGTACGGTACACCAAAACAGAGTGATTGCCGCGGAGAAAGTGTTCGGAACACGCCAGAAGTGATTTCACCATTCCACTGGACAGGTAGTTGGTAGTTGGTGACGAGAAGCATTTCGGAAAGCGACGCCAGTTTGGCTTTCAATTTGGCAAAAGAGTGGCGGGTGGCCTGGTAAGCCAAAAATTGTAGGTCATTATTACTCACGTGGCCCCCGTGCAATCCCATATCGAATAAAATTATCTCTAGATTTCTAATGTTAACATCTGCTCTTGATTTGGGCTGCATGTTCCATGCGTAACAACAATGCAAAAATAATAATTTGTCCAGTATTCGTAATTCACCATGCATTGTGCAAAAATGGACTCTTTCGAGAGGAATGTTTAACACAGGACTTCAAGCTTTGTCTAGATTGTGGCTATTTGTGCAAGACGTTGGTTGCAATTCAAAATACTTTTGTTCCGTCCAGATTCAAACATACAATATATACAAAAATTCTTTGCATTTGCAATGAGACCACAACCGTACATGCATTTCAAAGTCTTCAAATCAGCAGCTGGGTGCCATTCTACAGCAAAGCTTTCTCCTTCAACATTGAGCAATTTGCCTTCATTTTGTGCATGTATTATCTTAGATATACTACATTTTTTAAATACCCACTCCAGTACGTCGTGAGACTCCTTAGGAACTTCAAATGCAGCTATCCACCATATGTGATTTTCGGATTGCACGCTAAATTCTTTACAATAACTTCCGCCAAACTGTTGCAATTCACGATTCATCAAGGTGATTGTGACACGTTCAAGTTTACGCCCTTTTACGATTTTTGCTTCGTCCAACTTAATAACAAATATAACTTTACCTCCGCAATCTATAAAACAAAAATTTCATTACGAAAACATATTAGTTGAAGAAAAGCATACAATTGAAAACTGAAATCCACAATAAATGTTCTTACCATTTGTTTTAACTTCGTAATGTCGGATCATCATCGCTTGGACCTTTTCCAGATCTAAGAATATATTATTGCCTTGATGATAATGAAAACATGTCGGAGGTCCTTTCTTCTTATTGGTTACTGTAAAAGAACCCTCAATATGTTGAAACTCTCCTAATTCAGAGAGCAAAATCGAATTGCATTCTCGTTTGGCGGATTCAATAAGTTTATAAGTAGGTATTATTTGATGGCGTTTTAACCCATTTTTGTCAGAGCGTTTCATATACTTCTTCAAAGCTCTATACCCCTTGCGACTCGCACCTCCTTGGTCACATGCGTACACCATCTCTTTAACATTTGGATTTGGCTTGAACTTGTCGACTAGCTTTTTTGCAATTCTCAAGCGAATTGAATCACGTGTTTCATCTTCCACAATCTTAATCAAATATTTACCCTTCAAAAAATGTTTCATATATTTTCCGGCAATAAAATCTTTTCCAACCATCTTTTTCAAGAACTCTTTTGTGTCCCTCAAACGTCTTTTTTTGGCACCACCACCTGGTGCCAAAGCTTCTAGTTTGTGTCTCTTAGTGTTTTCATTTTCTGCTTGCTGATCCATCGAGACTCTACGCTTTCGTTGTAAGCCATATATTGTCCTCTGAAATATACTTCTTCAATTTTTTCGACAGAACTGGCAAGCTCTATTTTCAAACCATTTATCTCCTGCTCCAATTTCATATTTATTCCATGCAATGACTTTAAATTGTCATTCATACTCAATATATGAATGTTTGCCGTATTTACCAATGTCTCAGCTTGGATTCTTCGAGAATCCATTGCTTGACAATAGCCAAGCAGTTCATTCCGACCATCCCCAACGAACCTTAACAAACTATGTACATCATAAAATTTAGGAGGAGCATCTACCAGTGGATTATGAGGGTATAAATCACTTCTTACCCATAGGTCAATATGTTTTTTTCCTTCTAATCTCCAACAATGCATGTCATACGGATTTAAGTTAACACTCCATGCAGCTTTGGTGGTCGCATAATCCTTCTCTAACTTCACATGTAAGTGATATTTGGTTGTCATCTTGAAGATGTCAAATTTTCCAAAAGAATCTATGTAGAACATTACAATATACCTTAATCAAATGGTGTCAAAGTTCAATGTGAACTAACCATGATATAAGCTTTATTAGGCATATACTAGTTTCCATCCCTAGGGTCCTATTGTAGTTAGGACAATGAAAGGTCGTCCTATACTAACCCTACTCTAGTTGTAATTTGTAACTTACCTATTAGTTGCCTATTATAGTCTATGCAAATAACCTACAATAGTCTATGAAAATGAGACCTACATTTAGGCCTTAACTCTTGCTCACCTTGTATGGTAACCCAAGGTAAAGGTGCCACGTAGGATTGATTAGCACTAGATTAATTATGATTAGAAAACTTGTTTAGGCAAGGAAGAGGCCCTTTTTGAGTCCAAAAAGGGCCCTAATGCAAGCCATGTTCTTGAAGTCGAGATCGAACGCAGTAAGGATGGAAGAAAGTGAATCAGTGGGATCTTTCTTCACCAGAATAAAGGAGCTGAGAGATCAACTTGTGGCAATTGGAGAACCAATTAGGGACGTTGAATTGGTACATACCACAATGAGCGGTGTCTCGAAAGGGCTACAGATGTTTGTGAGCGACATTGCTTCGAGGGAGAGGTTACCTACTTTTGAAGACTTCCACGGAATCATGTTGCAATAAGAGCAGCATCGCGAAGTGGTGAAGTCAAGGCAAACCCCACATAAGGATCAAGCCTTGCTTGCTAAAGGCAAGCAGAAAGGATGGAAAAGGATTCCTAAGAAAACCAAGGATGATGATGACGAGGGAGAGTCGTCATCAAAAGGGAAAAAGAAGAAGAACGACAAATGTTACTATTGCCACAAACTGGGTCATTGGGCACGCGAGTGTTACAAGAAGAAAGCGGACATGAAGTCGAAAAAAGTGACTCGACAAGGAAACATTACCGAAGATGATGGAGAAGATGACGAGACAAGTGTCTTCTCATCGGCATTGGCATCCCAAGTTGATGATGGTGCCATATGGTTCATAGATTCAGGCGCCACAAGGCATATGACCGGGAAACATGATTGGTTTGAGAAATTCTCACCAATCCATGATGGGGATAAGGTCACTCAAGCCAATGGGGAGGAATGTCAAATACAGGGTGTGGGCAATGTACTTGTACAATTTTCTGATGGTAAAATCAAGAACATCCCTAATGTGCTTTATGTTCCTGGACTCAAAAAGAGTTTGCTTTCTGTTGGTGTAATGGCAAATCAACATCTTAAGGTTGAATTTGTCAAGGGTGGATGCCTTATGAGGGATATGAACCACAATCATAAAGTGGTGGTGAAGTGTTATAGAGATAGTAATTGTAGCCTTTATAAATTGGATGCTGCAAAACTAGGAGAATATGGTTTGGCTATCTCAACAGCATCTCAATTTGATTTGTGGCATAGAAGACTTGGTCATTTGAACTATAAGAGCTTGAGATTAATGGCGAAGCTGAAGATGGTAATAGGGTTACCGACATTGTAGGATGATCATCATTCGATATGTGAAGGATGCGTCATGGAAAAGCATCACAGGGAGACATTCAAGAAAGGTGGAGCTGCAAGAGCTAAGAAATCGCTGGAACTCATTCACAGAGACCTGTGCGGCCCAAGGAAGACCATGTCGTTGGGAAAAGCATATTATTTTATGACTTTCGTAGATGATTACTCTAGGAGGACATGGATTTATTTCTTGAAGAGAAAGGCTGACGCTTTTGCTCGCTTCAAGGAGTTCAAGACTTTGGTAGAGAACCAACTGGATGCACGCATCAAAGTGCTAAGATCTGATAGAGAGGGCGAATACAAATCTGATGATTTTGAGGACTTTTGCAAAGAACATGGCATCAAAAGACAATTCACACAATCACACACGCCGCATAGTAATGGTGTAGCTGAAAGGAAAAACAGGACTATTATGGAGAGTGCACGTTCCATGATGAAGCAAATGGGATTGACCGATTCACTTTGATCGTAAGCGTGCAGTGCGGCAACGTTCTTGCAAAACAGGAGCCCTATAGTTGTGGTTCCAAATGTGACTCCCGAAGAAGCATTTACAAGAATAAAAGCAAAAAATCGACAAGTTTTGTGTCATTGGATGTAAGGCCTATGTACATGTGCCAAAGAAGGAGCCAAAGAAACTTGATGCCAAAGCAATCAAGTGTATCTTAGTCGGTTATGATGAGAGGACGAAGGCATACAGGTGTTTTGATCCTGTAATGAACAAGATTCACATTAGCAAAGATGCGATCTTTGATGAAACGCATAGGTATGAAGATGAAAACCATGCAAGTGGTGAAAGCATCAAAAGACTTCCCACAATTTTGGAGGAAGAAGATGAAGAAGATGCTCCACAAGATGATGCACATGAAGACGAGAGTCGAGAGGGCGAGTATGAAAGGACACCACCTATTCAAGAGCCTAGGGGGAGGTACTTGCCAATAGGAGCAATAAAGGAGAAACCGGTTGGAAGTAAGAGACATTACTTAGAAACTCCTTGGGATACATACTCTCCACGTAGTGTATCACCTGAATCTAAGATACCAAAATGGTATGAAAAGATCATGAAGGACGCAAAGCTAAATCAACCAAGATCTAGCACACAAGAAGAAGTGAGAAGATCAACGCGACAAAGGAAGTCTCCCGATCGTTATCATGTGAACTATGCCCTAATGAGTGACATTTTGAAGTGTCGAGAGCCATCAACCTTGGATGAGGCAAAAGATCACAAAGAATGGCAAAGGGCAATGGAAGAGGAAATAGAATCCATCCACGGGCATGATACATGGGAGTTGGTTGATCTACCACTTGGAAAGAAACCCATTGACAACAAATGGGTGTTTAGAACAAAGTTTCATGCGGATGGCATGATAGAAAAGCATAAGGCACGCCTAGTAGTGAAGGGTTATGAGAAAAGCAAAGGAATTGACTATGAAGAGACATTTGCTCCAGTGGCTAAGTGGACTATGCTACGCCTTATCATTGCCTTAGCATCTCATTTTGGGTGGAAGATCCATCAAATGGATGTGAAGTTCGCATTTTGAATGGTGACTTAGAGGAAGAAGTTTACATGGTCCAACTGCAGGGCTTCATGGCAAAAGGAACAGAAGGTATGTAAACTACACAAAGCACTTTATGGCCTTAAGCAAGCGCCACGCGCATGGTATGGACGCATTGACAATTACTTTCTTTCTTATGGGTTTAAAAGGAATAAATTCAGATCCAAACCTTTATGTTCTTACAAATGATGACAACATGGCCTTGATTGTACTTTACGTTGATGATATCATTATCACGGACAATGATGAGAACCTCACTCGTTCTATCAAAGCCAACTTATGCAAGCAGTTTGAGATGACAGATTTAGATCTTATGCACTATTGCTTGGGTGTCAAAGTATGGCAAACTGGTAGTGATATCAGGTTATGTCAAAACAAGTATGTGGGCGAGATATTGGAGAGATTTCACATGACAGAGTGCAAACCTTCCATCACCCCTTGCGAAGCTGGTAAGAAATTATCTCGTATTGATGATAGTGCACATGTTGACGCTACTCTATTTTATCAACTAGTTAAAAGTTTGATATATCTTATGACTACACGTCCTGATATCTGCTATGTTGTAAGTTTGATTAGCCAATTCATGTCATCACCCACTATGGACCATTGGAAAGCTGCAAAAAGGATTTTGAGGTATGTGAAAGGTACACCTAACCTTGGCCTAATCTACAAAAGACAAAGTGTTTTACCTAAGTTGCAGGGTTATGTTGACGCTGATTGGGTAGGAAGCATAGATGATAGAAAGTCACAATATCGGTTCGGCGCACGAGAATAGCACCTCTGGTTTTCAAATGTTGTATATGCACATCGATTAGCTATCGGGTGAAATATCGGATCAGCGCACTTTTAGAAAAGACAATAATTTTTTCACTTGGACTGTGCGCGTCGATTTGCTATTGTAGGAAACAAAGTTTTTCGACAATTTTCAAAATTATTGGAGTGTATTTTGCATGATCAAAGCTTGATTTGGTAGACTCTTCATTCTGTCCAAAGCTAAGGAGAATATATTGAATCAAGCTTTGATCATTCATATTATTTTCCAATATTGGATCAGTGCACGAGAATAGAATCTCTGGTTTTCACATGCAGTATATGCGCGTCGATTTGCTATTAGGTGAAATAATGGCGGCTGGAATTTTACGAAATTATAATGATTGGATATAAAAAAGGTCAGATATTTATATCTTAACATTGTCAATTTCAGCAATAAATTTTAGATGTGACCATACTTTTGTAGCTTCAATTGTAGATGTGACCATACTTTAGACAAAATTAATTTTGTTTTATTCGATATTGACTAATCATTTTGATGATAGATGAATATTCAGTTTGAGTTAATTGACAAGCCTCGGAGAAATCATTATCGTAATTCAAACCTTGGACATCCAACCCACAACGTTTTCAATCATTTCAAATTTTCTATATACTGATAGACGACGCTGAATTTTTTTTTTTAAAGTTCTTACAGTTCTCTACATCCATGCGATAGCGATACAGCGCGCTCAAGACAAACTTCTTACGAACCACAATTACTCTCGCGTGCCCATCCGCTACCAGCTATCGATATTGTAGAGCTCAGGTATCGATTCGACGCGCTCTACCCTACTTCTCATCTTGGGTTCACCTTCTTCGCGCGTTGATCCGATATTGGTCAGTAATGGCGTGCACCAAGCAAACTGCACGAGGCCACCTTGGTGGAATATCAATCTCAGGAGCGGGACAGGGAAGTCCACAACCACCACCACCTCCTCCTAGGCCAAGGGGCAGAAGAAGAGACCCACCCTGGCTCAAGGATATTCGGAAGCTACAGAAGACAAATAATCTTCTGATTTCGAAAGCTCACATACAGAGATCCATCAGGCAGGTTATAAGAAGTCTATCTGCAGATGTGAGATGGACGGTAACAGCAATTGAGACGCTGCACACAGCATATGAGGATTTCTAGGTGAAATTTTTTTCTGATACTATTGTTGCAGCTGTCCATGCCAAGAGGGTGACCATCATGCCCAAGGATTTCAACATTGTGTTCAGGTTTCGAGACACATATGACAAATTTGCAGAATACTTTAGACCTGCTCCCTCCTCTCCTCCAAAACAAGATTCAGGGAGGACAAAACGAAAGCAATCTCAACCATCCCGGCTTGTTATTCGTATACAAAACGAGAGTGTTTCAAAGAAGAGGAGGTCTCTTGACCCTCCAAATAAAATGAGGGATTTTTCCAAGCCATCTCCGTTGGATGAGATTCTTTCTTCTAGGCATTCTCCTCCCAATTCTCCTCCTAAGTCTCTTTCTTCTCCTCCCAGAACTCCAACTTTAACTTTTCCTCCCAAATCTTCCTCTCTTAATAAATCTCCTCCTCCTACCCCCATAAATATTAGTTCCCCTCCACCTGTTCTAGGAAATGATTTAGATGATTTTGTTAATGTAAAGGTAGAATCCATTTTGAAAGACAATTTTTTTTCTGGTTTATCTGTATTACTTCCGTCACCCCCTGCACTTGCCTTTGTAAATACTCCTCAATATGTATAGTATGACCATTTGTTAAACACGTATCTTAAAGGTTTAGGTCCTCGATACAATTTTAGGATGCCAAAGACCAATGCTGGTCTCCCCCTTTCTAGTTTAGATACAGGTGAATTAGAAAGTAGGGATAAAATTCTAGGTGACAATGTAGGAGGTGGGGCCATTCAGTATTGGATGGAGTTTTTCTAGACCCCATTGTTTATAGATGTAGCATTGTTTCCCCTTCAATTCATGGCTACATTTGATTTCCCTGATTTCAAAATTCTGCACGATGATATGCTCCAATACGTCAGACTGGGGACTCCAATTCTCATGTTGCCATACATAACAAAGTAAGCATCTTTTTTTTTCAGGTTTTATTATGTTGAATTTTTCATATGAATTTTGATTTCACATTGATTCTCATTAACTTATTGTTTTCTGATTGCAGTGATCATTGGAGCTTATATGTATTGTCCTTATACGTCAATGATGAGGGTGTGTAAAATTCAGTTTGTTTAAAGATGAACTCTATTACACACACACACACACACAAAATTGCCAGGAGCCATATACAGAAAATATTGGAACTCTTTCCAGTACCAAATGCAAAAGCATATACGAAGCTAAAAAAAGTTGATGCAGAGGTAAAAATTTATCAATATCGGTTTGACGCATCCTTGTAATTATTGTTTGGTCTCTTTTCATAACATGCACGCTGGTCCGATATTCAAAATATATTTTTTTGATATCGGTTTGATGCACCCTTGTTTTCATTGTAGATCTGATTATAACATCTTGCGCGTTGATTTGATATCTCATAATGTTAAAATTTAGATTCTGCAGTCCTCCCAGAGGTTGATTCTGTCAACTAAGTATAAATCATGAAGAGGCCTAAGTCATTTTTCGGGAATATATCTCCTAAGTACTTGCCTTGTAATTAAGGACAAGACCTTTTAAAGGAAAAGACATTGTATTGGACAATCTTTATTAGGTTATCCATACAAAACGACTAGATACGAAAAGACATGATAAACTAGAATAACTTTAACTCATAGTTAAGCATACCTCCTATGGTATAGGTGAACGTATTTTCAGTCTAATTGTTAACTAGACCCTTTCGTGGGAGCGACGCACCTGTTGTTTCAAAGGTGTGTTTGTTCGTCCCATAGAACATATATTGATCTCGCACTTCAGTTTCGATCATCGAGAGAGAAGAGTTTATGCTTATGTAAGAGATTGAAGAAGTGAATAGAGTTCTGTGAGTTATTCTCTCTTATCTCTATTCTCCGCACTGCTGAGTGTGAGTGATCTGGAGTCTGCTAGCAATCTCTAATGCATTTCATGAATTTCTCTCTGATCATACAGACGCTCTAGTGCATTACAGTCGTTTGCTGTGTTTCCGTAAAGCATGCTTTAAAGAACCATCTTATTCATCTGTTGCAAATACTTTCTTGTCGGCACTCGAATAATGACTATCTTTGGTACAGTCTAGCATGATCATTGAATAAAGTTGAATGTATACATATGAGATGACAATCTCTTTCTGAAAAATTAAGTCTCTGATCTGTCTTCCTGATTGGCATTGACATAAGTTTCTAGCATATTCTAAAACTCTTTGTGTTATTTAACCATTAAGTTGGACTTTAGTTGTTGAGGACTTCTGTCTAGAAACGAATAGTTCACGAATGCGATTAACTGTCTGCACAGTCGCGAATACATCAAACAATTCTCAATTCTCTGTTGACACCTTAATCAGCCAGAGTGTAGTACCGCTATACTACTCTGATAACCTCTCATTTGTAGAACGCGCTTCATCCAATTCGATAGAGGCCAGATTGTTGTTCTGAATTTATTAACACTACCCATCCCAAATATAAGTAATATTGGTTACTTTTTAATGTCTGTCAACAACCAGAATAACACTCAAAACCACTTGCCATAATTGTACCAAAAACATAACTTTCTAACGTCATCCTCTGTGGGAACGACATTATTTACTATAAAATCTATATTAACCCTGTTGGTATAGTACGACACCTCCTCACACCTCGGCCCCATCATAACTTGAATACCTTCAAAAGAGATAACTTGTGATGCTTCCTGTAAAGACATTAAAGGCCTCCTTGATGGATGAGTATCCAATCATGATCCATGAGCTTGGATCATCCTTCCTCCTTGTTTTCAAGGGAATATGTGCAAAGCAAGCACTACCAAGTGCACTAAGGTGATCAACCTTAGGCTTCATCTTGAATAAACCTTCATATGGTGCTATTCCTTCAAGAGCTCCAATACTCCTCAAAGCTTTGATCTTCAATGAGAATTGCTTCTCAACATATGCTTTGAATAATAAGGAATAATCATACACCATAATACTTGACGAGAGAAGATATGTGCATGTTGTGTGATCATCCTCCTTTGAAATATTGGACATATAAGAAACATCAAGAGAGTTTGCACTCTCGCTTGGATCCAATTTGTAGATGCCTTCAAATCTTGATTCATATTCAAGGATCTCACCATTTTTCTTGATCACACAATTGTCAATATTGAAACTGACATCAAAGCCACTATCAAGAAGTTGGCCAACACTTAAAATGTTCTTTGTAAGCTTTGGGACAAAAAGAACATTGTTGAGAAAGAGATCTTTGGAAGATACAAGCTTCAAGGGAATAATCCCTACTCCTTCAATATTGCACTCATGCTTACTTACAATGTATATGGTCTTCTTGACTCCATCATAAGGCATAATAGATGAAAGAGAGTGCTTGGAGCCACACATATGTGAAGATGCTCCACTATCAATATACCATGAGTCATCCTTGTTGAAGGTGGAAGAGGTGAAGCTTGATGCCATAAGAGAGCCTTCTCCATCACTTGCAATATAGTCTTCTTTCTCATTGGTGATGTTGGCTTGATTGAGTAGATTCTTCTTCTTGAAGAAATTGGTGGCATAATGGCCTTTCTTGCCACAATAAAAGCACTTGATCTTCTTCTTCTTGAGATTTGAAGTAGAAGCATGAGAGGTATCCTCCTCCTCTCCATCTTGGTCATTAGCTTTGTCATTAGAGAAGTGATGGTGTTGCTTCTTACTCCTCTCTTTGTGCTTGGCAAGTAGAACTTTGCCATCATCATGATTGAGTGATAGCTTGTCTATCCTCAAGAGTTTGTACTCTTGTCTTGATTCTTCAGAATTAAGCACACTTTGAAGGGCCTCCAAACTTGGTAGCCTCTCTTAATGGCATAGGATTGGACAAGGTTGTCATATTCATCTCTCAAGCCATTGAGAATGGACTATCTCACTTTGATTGATTGAGTCACCAATACATGCAAGCTCCCTATGAATATCCTTGACTCTCAGAACATAACTAGATGCACTCTCATCACTCTTTTGACTACTTTGGAAGATTCAATTTCTAAGAGTGAGGAACCTAGAGGTGTTCTTAGCCTCATAGATGGACTTGAGACAATCCCAAGCTTTCTTGGATGTAGAACAATCACCAATCTCCCTCAATATCTCATTAGAGACATTCATCTTAATGTAGTGGAGAGCCATCCTAGCTCTCTTCTTGTATTTTTGTACTTCTTGAAGGACTTGAGACTCCTACTCAATCCCAAGTACAATGTCCATCATATCTTGGAGTATCAAGATGGACTCCATCCTCAACTTCCATATTGAATAACTGGAAGTAGACAATCTCTCACTTGGTTGCAACAAGTATGAACTCATTGAAGTCATGTAAAGTGGAGATAAATAAAAGTGATGAACAAAAAATGTTGCTTCTCTCTCACTATAGGATCTAATAATGGTGTGCTACCATCTCCTATGCAAGATCTTGCAACAAACTGTGAGATGATTCTCACTAGCTATCTCGATCTCTCCAAAACTAGATCTACTTCACATCAAATGGAGTATGGGCAAAGCTAGGATCAAACACTCTTAGCACATGTGAAATGCACTAAGAAACCAAATTTGACTCAAATACAATGATATTGCATGAGAAAAAATGGCTAAGATCTCAAAACAGTGCCTAGATCACGTATAGATGAGATTGGTAAGCATTCAATTGTGATTTTGGATCAAACAAGCAATCTCTTGACCAAACCAAATGTGTCCACCCAGGTCTAGGTTCCCTACCTAACCCTCTTCAAAAGCTTATAACTTTTGATTGGCTCAACCAAATGTAATGAAACTAATTGCATCAGAAACTAGACAAAAATAGCTTCAAAACAAGCTATCTAGCAAGATTTTTGGATCAAACATGAAAGAGAGCTCCCAAACTGAAATTGGATGTTCCTCACACATGTCTGAGCACCTGATTCTGTACAGTACCAGGTCAGACCCAATCAATGCCTTATTGATCTCTTTTGATCCAAAATTGGACAAGATAGCTAGGAAAATGGATCTTGACCATTTCTAGCTCAAGATTGATGAATAGTTTTCACTCAAATGGATAAAAATGCATGGTAACCTTAGGTAGGCTCTGATACCATGTTGAATTCACACGTGTGGACTGTCCACAACATGTACTTGTGATTTCCTAAGGTGTGTAGATGCACCAAGATCAAGACTAGATTGAGATTCAAGGTCTATCTTTGATTCTATGGCAAAAACACACTACTACATGCATTCAATCACTTCCAACTCTCACTCACACGTGTGGGAAGTGTTACAAAAATAATCTAAGTAAAAACAAGCTGCTCTCCTCGGGTAGAGAGAGAAAATCATCACGAGCTCTCGAGTAGAGGCAGAAAGCTAGAAAACCAATTACTCACAAAATCCACTCAATCTCAAAATCAATTCGATCCAAATGAGAAGTACAATGATACTAATAGATCCATGAGCTATCACAATGCTCAATCATGATTGGACCACACTTTTGCCACCTCTTAATCCTATTGGACCATTGATCCATTCACCTCTAAATTCTATTGGACCATTTTCAAGCATATCTCAAATTCTGTTGGACCACTCATGATTCCACCTCTAAATCCTATTGGACCTCTTAAACTTCATCAAACAAAAGCATTACACTTGTCTACACTCTAATTGGCTCGAGTTTGGCCTCCTACTCTATTTTGACTCAATAGTGGCATTACAATTGGAAATGGATAATTTGCCATCTATGCCAAATTTGACCCTATCAACATCCTACACTAGATGCTTGATACAAGAAACATAAGGCCCCTATATCTAACATTTTTAATTTAATTCACAATTCTCCACACATGGGAACATCCTCCACACATGTGAGATTCACTTACAAACTCCTTTTATAAAAATACCAAGCTAGATTTTTGCCAATTTCTCACACGTGCAACATCAAGAAATGAGAATGAAATCAATTTGTCCACATCACATGTCCTTAGGCACATGCCCTCTAGCAAGGAAATCAAGTCCAAATCGTGATGCACAAATGTCGGCTCATGACCATCTCCCACACTCAACAAATAATATGCAAACCTCAACTGCTCATCCTTATCGCCACCCTCCATGCCCATGACGCGCATGTTCTTTGTCAATTTGTGCACCTCCATGTGTTTCCACAAACGCGAACACTTCAGCGAAGCGGTGACAATCTGTGCACGACTACCACATAGTACCATTGGTAGAATCTGTCGGAAATCACTCCCAAAAACAACTGGAACTCCTCCAAATGGAGCATAGATACTCAATATATCTCACAGAGATCGATCCACACACTCTATAGCATACTTAGGCACCATGGGATCCTCATCCCAACTGATAAGTCGACATGCCATCAAAAGTGTACTTAACGTAGATTGCTTAGATGTGTTGCATGTTGAGCTCTCATTCAATTCCTTCGGAGGAATTTTAAATCGAGAGTATGCGGTCGTACCACCTTTCATCAACAGTGCAACAATCCCACACGATGCAGCTACCAATGCTATCCACCCTTGTGCACGCACGTACAACAACATGATACTATACAAGAGCATCTTGCATGTACCACCCAGGCCATCTACAAAAAACACTCCACCCACTCTCTGAACAACATGCTCACATACTACACGGTCAAAAATCTTTCGTTGATCCATGTTCAATCTCTCAATGTCAACCTCAATCTCTGAAGGGTTCTCGTCGACAAACATCTCTTCGCGAAACAATGGAGATGAACCAAAATCGACATCGGGGAACCTAAACCCAAAATTCACCGACGACTTTTCAGCTACCTACATGTGCGACTCCACATCAAGAACAACTTTGTCTACCAAAATCTAACTCATAGAAATGGTATCGCACGTTATTGGCTATCCCAACTGTTCATAATCCTCAACTCAATACGGCTCTATGCTCCCCCCACAGAGCTCCAACGGGTCGGATTGGGCACATGTCAAAAGAAGCACAACGAACATGAGACAAAGCTGCGATGGAGTTCCCCATGACACTGCCTCGTGCAAGCAGCTACTCCACTCATTCGTGTCATTTATCAAATGTCTGTGTCTACAAGTATCTCTGAACGACTGAAACAACTTACTGTCAGTCGTGCACAACTCCTCAAAGCTGGTTGCACCTCTGACATGATCCAAAAGAACTTGCATATAGAATCTCTCTCCTTCGGAGGGGTGTACAAAATACATGCGACCAATGGTAGGGGTCGTTTGCATGCTGATTTGACGAGTCCACCTACGCGTTCTTCTGTTGTACCAATACTGCCTTGGCAAGTCCTGGTACAACAACTCTCGAGCCTCCGGATTACCACTTCTGTTTAGCTCAAAAAATGTCGTCAAAATGGTTCCTAAACGTCCATCTACGACCTCCTCTAAATCCATTCCCTCACTAAAGTACACCAATTTCTGTCCAAGGAGATGAATTGTCAGTCGGGTCACCATGGGCTTATGAGCACCCATAAAAAGCCCCAACAACACCAACATGAGTCAGTGGCTGAGAAGTATTGAGCATTAAGAAATTGCTCTATCTCATCCACCCGTCGTGATGTCTGACCACCGTCCTCTACAACCCCCAGCGTAATAATATCAGGTCCCTTGTACACGTACTTGTACAAATACTTCACACTGCATATATGTACACATCTCCATGTTCAAGCATCATTGAAATTGTAGTGTCAGCCACTTGTTGTACAGTACAATCCACCTGTTATCTAACTCTACTCCATGTGAACGCACCATCACTCCGTTCTCCCTCCGCCTGTATGAAACATACCCCTTCACCAGCGATGTTTCATCAATGAAATTCCTTGGGTAGTTCTTCGAGCATTTTTCGTCCTTCATGCATTGGGCATCTAGAAAGGATGTTCCGCATGGACCGTGTATCATAGATCTCATCACTATCTCATACAACTCCGAATCTTCTTCCTTCACAAGAATCTCTGCACATACAATACGATCGTAATCTCCAACGGTGATGTGTTTGCTCCGCTCCTCCAATATAATCAAAAGGTGGGCGTCAGACAATCCTCTCTTCTGGAATTCCACGACATGCAGCCTCCCTATAATGTGCCCAAAAATACCATCGTTCTTCAGCAGGTTAATCAAATGCTGAAGCTTCATGCTAAAAACCATCGATACCAAGTCAGGCCGAGTCTGCAACTTTCTGTTGTATCATTTGTATCGGCTTCTTATATTCATTTAATTGTTGGTACGTCCTAATTTCAAGCATATCAAAAAATCATTTTTTTGCTTTCAGGCTTCTTCAACTTAGGCTTCATGGTCGTTTGCCTGTGCATGCTTTTTTGCGAGGCAACCACGGTGACCTTGGCCAAAAAATCCAAGAACTCTTAGACATAGGTGTCCAATTCTTGGTTGTCTAAACTACAGTTAACAAAATGGATATATCACTCAAAATCGTCTATCATGACGATAGCCTTATGAAATTCCGCTAGGAATCCAGCCCAAGTCACTGGTTTAGTGGGAAGTTTCCTCCACCACGAGGAGGCCTTGCCCTCAAGAAAGAATAAAATTGAGGATATTCATCAACAACTTCCGGATGATTTAAATACTTTCGGTTGGTAGCCCAAGTTAGTCAAGGTGATAGCTTATGATTGGTTAAAAGGTCCCGTATTGGTTATCATGCTGCTTATTACTTTGGTAAGTTCCAGGACCGCTTTGCCCAAAGTGTGCAATAAGTTATTAGAGTCAAGGGCCCCATCACTGTCAGGTGATGCCAAATGGATTTCCGTGTCATCACTTGCTAGTGATGCCGGACGGATTTCCATGTCCCCCCATTATTGTAATATTATCTTTGTCCATTGCAGGTAAAACTGAAAAATTAATAAATTTCTCAGTTTAATTTATTACGGGTATAATTATCATTAATAAAGCAATGTCACATTTATTGTAACTTAAAATGTTAATTACCCAGACACGTGATTATTAAAATTATACCAATGAAACATCTCAAGATACTACTACTCAACCTCAAGAGACAGGTTGGAGAGGTAGAGACAAACCTTTTGGTGCAAGAAGGATTGAAGTTGCGGGTGACAAACGCAAGGAGAAGGATGTACCATGGGATACATTTTACTAGGAAGCCGATCACCTGACAGGAAGCTCCCTAAGTGGTTTGAGAGATTGTTGAAGAGCCGCGACATGGATGACTTTCCAGGATCATCTAGCCAGGGAGAGCTACGAAGATCAACAAGAGAGAAGACACAACCTAAAAGGTATGAAGCAAATTATTCTCTCTTATCTAGCATTATTCAATGCAAAGAACCTTCGACTTATGGTGAAGCGAAGGATAATGACATTTGGGTCAAGGCCATGGGAGAGGAGATGGAGTCAATTGCTAAGCATAGCACATGGGACTTAGTAGAACCACCAGTTGGCAAGAAATCCATTGGTTGCAAATGGGTATACAAGACTAAGTACCATGCAGATGGAAGTATAGCAAAGCACAAGGCAAGATTGGTGATCAAAGGGTATGCACAAAGTAAAGGCATCGACTATGAGGAGACCTTTGTGCCAGTATGTAAGTGGAATACTCTACGTCCACTTGTTGCTTTAGCATCACATTTTGGTTGGCCTTTGCATCAAATGGATGTGAAATGGTGAGTTATAAGAAGAGGTGTTCATGGATCAACCTTATGCATCAGATGGATGTGAAATCTACTTTTCTAAATGGTGAGTTAGAAGAAGAGGTGTTCATGGATCAACCTGAAGGCTTTGTAGTGAAGGGATTTGAAAATATATTATGTCGCTTGAAGAAAGCGCTTTATGGTCTTAAACAGGCACCACGTGCGTGGTATAGCAGGATTGATGCCTTCTTTCATTCAAAGGGGATGGTGAGAACACATTCTGATCCAAATCTATATGTCTTATGCTTTGATGGTATGGTTGCTTTGATTGCTCTTTATGTTGTTGACTTGATTATTATGGGAAATGATAGATATGATCAAGAAAGACCTCATGGAACAATTTGAGATGACAGATCTCAGCCTGATGCATTATTGCCTTGGAGTAGAGGTGTGGCAAAAAGGACACGAAGTGGGTTTAACACAGGTGAAGTATGTCAAAGAGTTGCTGCACATGTTTAGGTTGTAGGATTGCAAACCAGTGAATACTCCTATTGAACTAGGTAAAAAGATTTCTAAGCTTGATGAGTCACAGTCATTTGATGCTACACTGTATAGGCAGTTAGTAGGGAGCTTGATTTACCTTACCACGACTAGACCAGATATATGCTATGTTGTTGGCATTGTAAGTCAGTTTATGGCAGCACCTACAGAAACTCATTGGAAGGCAACTAAACACATTTTGCGTTATGTGAAAGGCACTTCAGATTATGGAATGATTTACAGGAAGCATGACGGTTTACCTGAGTTGTGTGGCTATGTGGATGCGGATTGGGGAGGTGACTATGATGATCGTAGATCCACCACAGAGTATGTATTCCAGTTTTGTGGTAGTTGCTTTTTTTGGTCTAGTAAGAAGCAAAGTACAATTGCTCTATCCACCACAGAAGCAGAGTATAAAGCAATGTGTAGTGCAGCACAGGAAGCTACATGGTTGAGACAAAGCTTAGAAGAAGAATCTCACGACGTTACATAGCGACAGTCAGAGTGGCATTCAGCTAGCAAAGAATCCAGTGTTCCATGCGAGAACCAAACACATTGAGATTCAGTATCACTTTATACGTGAGAGGTCGCTGAGTTGTGAAATTCATGTTGTTCATTGTAGTACAGAAGAACAATAAGCTGATATTTTCACTAAGCCACTTGTTGGAGAAAAGTTTGATAAGTTTAGATCAAAGCTTTATGTCATTAAAGTTTGTTAACTTTAAAGCTATGTATATGACTATATAAAAAAAGTAGACTCTACTTTAAGGGAGAGAGTTAGAATTAAAGTAGAATCACTGTGCTACTGTATTGTGGGTCTTATCAGTTGATAAGGATCAGTTGGCCTCACCACGAGGCAAGTCGACGGGACACGCGTCCCGCCAACGACAACCTGGGTCATGCATGGGTTGTCTGAGTGAACAACTATATGTACAGTGTAATTTCATTTTGAGAAATACAGTTGCTATGTGAGCTTGCTGTGGAGAGTGTTTTCTGTCTGCGTTACTGTGTAGCATGATTTGTATTCCTGTTTGAAGCAAATTCTAAGTTAAAGGACTAGAAAATAAGGGCTTTTTGAACTTTTGAACCGTTTCTTCACCTTGAAGAAACTTCAAACTTTACTTATGAAGGGACCCAACTCCCATTTCATAATGAAAATTTTAATGAAGTTGCAAGCCAATTTACCCTTCAGTTCTTCAGGGCCCAAGTTAACCTTCATCCAATGGTGCTATCTTGTTCAATGCCCTGGATCCCCTTTCACTGTCACCATTGATCTTTGTTAGACAAGATCCTATGGTCCGAGATCTCCACGCGCGCTGAACAGCTTCCCTCCATCCATGAGACCCCTTCAAGCACTATGTGCCTCCTAGCGCTGGCTATGCGCGATGTGTCTCCACTGTGAGAGATTTCAACTAGTTTAGTCTAGTTTAGTCACATTTTGGTAAATTGTCAATAAGAGGCCAAAACTCATTTTAGGCTTAGAGATAAACTTTTTGAAGTTATATTAGTTTAAAATACATTCAATAAACACTTTTGAAAAGTGTGGGAAATTTGGTAGTCAAGTTTGAGAGAGATTCAAATTTGAACTTTGGGTACATTGAATCTAGACCCAGAAATAGTACGGTTTACATTTTGGAGGGAAAGCCAAGTGGCCAAATAGGGTCTGTAAACTCTATAAAAGGATGTAACTCATGGAGAGACACATCTCCTCTCTTCTCTCTCTCATTTCATCATTATACATGGTTCTCTTTGGGTTCTACTACTCATTGGTGCACTATCTTGGTGTTATCTTGCAATTCTATGTGTAGAATGATCATTTATTGCTATTTGCGGTTCCACACGTGTGAAATATAGTAGGGTACTATAATTGTACGGACATCAAACATATTTTATGTTTTGGTTCATGTTTGATCAATATCTCTTAGAGTTTGCATCTCATTTTGTATATAGATGCTGATTTTTCTACATTGGCAGGATTGTTGGTTTGCTCCTTATTGTAACCAAAGATTTGAGACACGATTTGGATCTTGAATGATCTGAAATCCTTCACATGGTATCAAAGCTATTTTGTTTCAGTTTGTGAAAGGATCAGCCATCTTTAGCAAGGATTTTGGAGGAGTTACCAATGCTAGAGCATGCTAGATTGATCTCTACTCAAAAATCAGCATTTTTGCATGTGTAGAATTGATTTTTTGTAAGTCAAAACTCAATATAGGGTTATGTACTTGATCGATTCCGATTTCACACTTGGCTTACTGGAATTAGATGATTTTTGGTGCATTAGGAAGGTCTCATTGGAGTCCACAAGAAGATATACCAAGTTTCTAGAAATTGCATGTAGAATTTGAGATATTCAAATTTTTGTGATTTTGTCAAAACCCTAATTTTGATTGGATCTTTAGTTTGTGAGGTTATTGAACTTCATTTGAGTGTGTTTCAATCTTAGTAAGTGGCAAGAATCATTAGATTGAGGATAGATCATAGGTTGATCAAGATTTCACTATTCTATGTGTTGATTTTCTAGTTAGAAGTGCTAGAAGATATTTGAGAGGTTCCATATCTTTGTGATTTCTTCTTGAGTTCATTTGTTGACATTCAAGAGAGTGCTTTGTGCATTGGAACAGGTTGAAAGAAGAAGATCAGGTCACTTCAACATGGCTACAAGTGGTGGATTTATCTTGGAGAGCAATGATAGGCTTACCTCAATCAACTATTCTACTTGGAAGGTGAGGATGGAGTCCTTATTGGAGATGAATGAGTTGATGGAGATTGTTGCAGGTGTGGAGGAGAGACCTCAAGCACCTCAAGATCAAGTGAGGTATGACAAGAGAGCAAAGAAAGCTCTACACATGATCAAGATGAATGCTACCAATGAACTTCTCAAGGAAGTTGGTAATTGCACATCATCTTTGGAGGCTTGGGAAGCTTTGAAGAAGCTTTATGAATCCAAGTCTACATCAAGAGTGCTTACTCTTAGGAGGCAAATCTTTCAAAGTTTTCAAAAGAAGGAAGATAGTACTCATGCTTTTGTTTTGAGAGTTAAGGCATTCAATGATGAGTTAGCATGTATTGATGAAAGCATTAAGGAGGTAGAGCTTGTTCAAGTTATACTTAATGCTTGTTGGATGATCATGCTAATCTTGTTCAAAATTTTGCTATTCAAAAGACTTTGCCAAGTATTGTGGATTTGCAAGAGATCTTGGTGAATGAGGAGTATAGGCTTCAATCAAGAGGAGGTAGATCTACATCAACATCTCATTGTGAAGAGGAGGCTATGTTCATCAAAGGCAAGTTCAAGGGCAAAGGCAAAGGGAAGTGGTCTAAAGGACAAGATCAAGGTGAGACTTCCTCTTTTGGCAAAAAGAAAGATAAGTCTAAGTTGAAATGCTTTTATTGTGGAATCAAAGGGCATTTTGCAAATGAATGGTTGAAGAAGCAAAGAGATGAAGGTAGCAAGCAAATCAACTTTACTACTAATGATAAGGGTCTAGGTGGTGGTGATTCTCTTTTGATGTGTTCATCAAGTCCAATATCAAGTGAAGGTGACAAAGATTCATGGTGGATTGGTAGTGGAGCTAGCTCACACATGACTAGTCACAAGGAGTTCTTTACTTCTTTGGTCACTTATGATGGAGCCAAGAAAGCAATTCACATGGCCAATGGTGGTGAGTGTGTGATTGAAGGTATTGGTTCAATTACTCTTTGTCTCTCTATTAATAGGAAAGCAAGACTTGATGGTGTTCTTTACATTCCTTCACTTTCAAAGAATTTGCTAAGTGTTGGTCAAATGATAAAGAAAGGATACATGATAAAGTTTGGTGGTGATGCTTGTTTCATTACAAAGGAAGAAATCTTGGTTGCTAGGGGCAATAGACAAGGTAGACTTTTCAAGCTTGATGCTTTTGTTATGGCTAACAAAAAGGATGGAATGGAAAAGGAGATTGGTCTCAACTTTCCAAAGTTACCTTTTAGCATCAATAAGATTGGTGGATCTTATGCAAAGTCTAACAAGCTTCCTTATGCTAGATCTAGGTCAAGATCTAATATGCTTCTTGGAGATGTTCATCTTTGTGCTAACTTGGCTAGTCTTGAGGATAATGATGGTGTTTCAATGGTTCTTCATGGCAACTGCAAGCATGAAAAAGGTAAGAAAAGAGCTAACTTCATCAATGGAGGTGAAGGTTCTTCCTTGGAAAAGATTGTTGTTAATGATTTTTTTGATCATATGTCAAAAGATGTTGCTAGGTGCATGCATGAAGGAGGTGGTTCTTCTAAATTCTTTTGTGATGAGTCCAAGAAAGTCATTTTTCCAGCAAGTGGAGTCACATGTCTTCATAAAGAGAGTAGATCAAATGGTTCTATCAAGAGACTCAGTGAGGGAGATAGTCACAAGTCAAGAAGAAGAGAAGTATGCGAAGAGTTCAAAGTAGGATGTACTTTGAATGATGTCATTGTGAATGATAGTGAGGAAGAATCATTATCATATGATTCATTACCTAGAACATTGAGTAGAATTTCTTGTTTGAAAAAAGAGAGTCCTTCAATCATCCTTATGTTGAAGGTACTAATCATATTTTTCATGGCTTCTAATGTTTTTGAGGTTTCTACTTCTTATGATGCAATCATTAAGAGGGAGTCTTATGAAGGAAAGAGCAATGAAAGATTGGTTCTTGGGAAGATCCAAGGCATGGATCTCACATCTCTTCATCAACTCAAAGGATTCTATGATTGTGAATTGATCACTCATGATCGAGATGGCAAAAGGTTGGTTGGAGAAGACTACATGGAACAAATCGAGAGGCAATTTCTTCAAGACAAGGGAGATCTCATTGGTGAGCTTATTGAGATTTTGTATAAACTCAAGAGGGCTGGATTTCTTAGGTTTGATACTCATCTTCACCTACTCTACTTCATGTTGGATGGAAAGTTTGGAATCTATCTTTTGATTTATGATGGTGACATTGGTGACATTGTTTTCACTAACCTTTGTGAAAATTCGAGATCAAGCATTGATGAGTTCTTGTTGGATATTGATTATGTTTGAGAGAGAGTATTTCCAAAGGTTCAGGTCTGAAGATATTCATATCTTTGATATCTTTGATGATCAAGAGAAAGGTAAGCAAGTGGAAGCGACACACTTTGCTTTACTCACATGTTTTGGAGAATTTTCTTGTGTAGATGATGCTATGCAAGTGGATATTGGTTCTCATGGTTTTCATACTGATAAATCTAGTAATGGATCTGGAAAACAAAGTTTGTTCAATGACTTTGATGTTCAAGAGGAAGATCAAGAGGTTGGTCTCAAAGGGCTTCAACAACACAAAAGGAAAGGTGACAATTTGGAGCTAGTCAAGAGCATCAAAGGAGAGGTAATTGGCAAAGATGTTATGGATCTATTTTTGCAGCTTATTAAAGACTCAAGTAAGGTCAAAGGAGCAGCAAGGAAGTGTCGTTCAAGTTTACTTTACTTGTTCTATCTCATGTTTGAGCTATTTCATGTGGATGTGTGCAAATTGTCAAGATATGGACAAACTAGCTACATTGTCTTGCAATATCTTATTGTTGGAGTTGTACTAGCATTCTTGGCTGGTTTTGCTGATGGAAATGAAGTTATTGGAGGTTCATTATGTCACTCATCCATGGCTAAGTTCTCAAGTGTTGAGCTACTTGGTGCCAATACTTGGAGATTGTCAATTTTTGGTGAATTCATGGTCATTTTCTTGTGTCAAGTAGATCTTGAAGATGGACTAGTGCAAACTACTTGGTTCATGGAGTCATGTGGTGCTAGATTTGCATCATGTATGTACTCACCTACTCGTGGATTTCCAAGGCTTGATGGTTTCTTGTGGCAAGATGGAGATGGAGGCTCATTCATGGAGTTTTATGGTGGAGACATATCAAGAAAGGACAAAGTTGGAGGACACAAGCAAGCAAATGGTCATCACTCACATTTATTGTTTGATTGTTGTAATTTTCCAGAGAGTACAAAGTTTGAAACATGGAGGAATCATTTCATTCACATTCTATTTGGTTCTTCATGTTCTAGTTGTGAAAGTACTGTACTTTAGGACCATAAATGGATCTTCAAAAGATCCACAAGAGTGATTGGATGCTTGCTTAACAATCTATCAAAAAACTAGACACAAAAAAGTTGATCTAGATTGGCAATTTGACAAACAACAAGCATTGACAATCAAAAGCATTGATAAACATTGAAATACGAGCCCACACGTGTGTACTATAGGCTTTAGTACAAACTTCAACCTGAGAAACAAGTAGAAATTGATTTGGTTTCATTTGGATCACAAAAACTCAATGTACATAGTGAACTGGCTTGAGATTGCCAATGAGCTCCAAAAATTTTCTATCTTCTCACTATGGAGAGAGGGAATACATAGCAAATTCGACTTCCTTCTTGAAGTTAGGTGGATTTCCAGAATGTAATAAGGAAGTTAACTCACTCTCCTTGACCTAAAATGAAACCCTAGTCTATTTCCTAGAGTTATGCTTGGTAGGTAGTTAGTTGGTCAAATTTTCACCTTAAACTTGGGTGTAAGTCCTATAAAGTAGGGATGACCACCAAATAGACATGACCAACTCTCTTGACTTGACCTAACCTACATTAGGATGGGTTTCCCATGTGGCATCATGGCCTCACATGTGTGGGACCCACTTGTGTACACAATTTACACTATTCTACATGGTTTTTGATCAAGCTAGATTTGCCAATTTTTGGCAATTCTTCACATTCCTCCTCAAATTTAGCTTGATCTATTTACAACTCTCTTCATAGATCAATGAAAGCTTTTAGAAGTGTCTAAAAAATCCAGCTACAAAGAAGGAACTTTTGAGACTCCAATAGAGAATGATGTCCATGAAGGATCTTTCACCACCTCTTAGAGGATCCCTTACAAGATGTTCCATAAATGTGTCTATATACATGTAGCACACTTTAAAACTAAACATCATGCCAAGCCATGGATTCCAAGGCATTTTGTGCACTTGAAGATACATCAATTAAAATATTAAGTGCATAAATAATGTTGCCAAAGACAACTTGTCTTGCTTGATCCACATGATTGAGCCTAGATGGCTCCACCTTGATACTCAAGGTTCTTCTTGGAGTCCTCGGGTCTTGAGCTTGCTCCTCCACTTGACTTGACTCCAAACCATCAATGAATTGAATAAGGTGTTGATCCAAAGGTGCTTCTTCAAGTTTACAAATCTTCCACTCTTGAAAGATCACATTTCCACCATTGACAAATTCTTTGGCTGAAAACAAGTAGATTCTACAATCTCTACTTGAAGAGCAAAACACTACCATTATTCCTATCATTGAAATAGGATAATCTTTGGTCCTTACATTGGAATGATCATGCTCAAAGCATGTGGACCCAAAGATTTCCAATACAAATGATGTTTCATCTTTTATGACACTATTCAAACTATTACAAAAATAGCTATCCAATGAAATTGCTTTATCAACAACAAATGTAGATTTCAAAGCATCCCATTTCATTGTCTTGTCATACAAAGTAATAAACACCATGAATCTTAAAGGTAAGAAACAAGTCACCTCATGTCTCCAATTTGATGACTCGGACATTGTCATTGAGGACTCCCTTGGAACTCTCATGCTTTGAGGTTGATCCTCAAGATCTTCCTCCTTTTGATGCTCCTCCTCAATGCAAGCAAGATCACACTTTGCCAAGATCTCCTCTTGAGTGATCTCCTCCTTTGCCAAGCTCATTCTTTCAAAAGCAACACTAGCTTCCAACTTAGACAATCTTCCATGTTTAAATCCCTTTGCAATGCAAACATCATTCTTCAAGATGAAGCAAACACCATGCTTAAAGTGGACATCCAAACCACTTTCTAAGAGTAGACCAACACTAAGCATATTCTTGGTGATTGATGGTACATAAAGGACATTTTCTAGATCCATGCATTTTGAGGATTCTAGATACAAAGAGATGGTGCCAACACCATCTATCCTACACTCTTCATCATTTGCAGTAAAGACAAACTTTTTAGCATCATTGAAAGAGTGTAAGGTTGAGAAAAAGTCCTTTTCACAAGACATGTGGGAGCTAGCCCCACTGTCGATCCACCAATTGTCTCTTGAATTGCTATTGCTTGTTGGTGAGGATGTAGATGCCATCAAGAATACATCTACTTCATCCTCCTCCTCCTCCTTTGCAAGGGTTCCTTGTTTATCCTCCTCCACTTGTGCTCTTAGCCTCTTGTAGCATTCAGATGCATAATGCCCCTTCCTTCCACAAAAGAAGCATTTCTGCTTTGACTTGTCTGTTGAGCTTGATGCATCATCCTCTTCTTTGGCCTCCTTTGGATGCTTCTTCTTTCCATTGGCCTTCTTTTTGCCCTTGAATGAGAAATTGGCTTTCTCATCACCATCCTGCAATGACAAGGAACTCATCCTAGATTTTGCATGGAGCATCCTACACTCTTCAGCCACTAATACACTGTGAAGTTTTTCTATAGTTGGCAAAGTGTCTTGGATGGCAAAACTTTGGACCAAATTTGCAAAGTCATCTCCTAGACCATTAAGGACAATTTGTACAAGCTCTTCATCATGAATCTTCTCTCCAATGGAAGCCAACTCCCTATTTAGAGACTTGATTCTGAGTACATAATCTTGTGCACTCTCCTCACTTCTCCTCATGCTTTGCAAAATTTGATTTCTAAGCATAAGAACTCTAAAAGTGTTGCTAGACTCATAGATTGATTTTAAAGACTCCCAAGCCTCTTTAGCATTAGTACAAGCTGATACTTCTTTCAACAAATCATTGCTCACATTCATCTTCACACAATGAAGTGCAAGCCTAGATCTCTTCTTGTATCTAGCTAACTCCTGTGCACCTAGAGGTTCATCTTCATCTTCAATCAAGAACTCATAAAGGTCTTGGAGCACCAAGAGTGACTCCATTCTAACCTTCCAAATAGCATAATTTGTAGAATTCAACCTCTCACTAGCTTCTAGAAGGTATGCTCCAGCAGATCCCATCTTACTAGTGACTTCTACAAACAAGAAATAGATTTGATTGACTTGAAACTCACAAAGGTCTCAAACTTGCAATGTTTCACTCAAATTTGATTTCTAATCCAACAAATGGACTTATAATCACAGTTCTATCACTCCCTCACAAAGCTGGAATGAAGATAAGATGAAGTGAAAACTACTTTCAAACAAATCTTGCCAAGAAATGGATTTGATTGTCTCTAGAAACTCACTAAGGTGTCTCTCTTGTAGTTTTTCACTCAAATTAGATTTCTAATCCAACAAATGGACTTATAATCTCAGTTCTAGCACTCCCTCACAAAGTTGGAATGAAGATAAGATGATGTGAAATCTACTTACAATCAAACCTTGCCAATTTTGGCTATTTTTGGACAAAAAAATGACTTAATCTCTTTCTTCCTTCTTGGTGTGCTTTCAAGACCTGTTTTTAACCTAATAGGACTTGAACTCAGCCTAGATTGATTAGATTCCATGAAACAAATTCAAATCTAATCAATGGCAAATGATCTTGGTAGATTATCCTAGGATCTCCACCAAAAATTACACCAACAGCTCACAAATTGAATTTTTTTGGATCAAATGAATACCATGCATTAAATGCAGGTTCAGAGGTTCCCACAAATGTGGACAGTACGGATTTGGACCCCTACCAAGTTTGGGATCAAATCTCCTCACCAAAATCAAGATTCTAGCTTGCCCTCTCAATACTAGCTTTTAGCACCAAAACTTGCTAAAAATGGATTTGCATTAGATCAATGGCTTATGCTCTTGTACTTGGCTCTGATACCATGTGAAAGTACTGTACTTTAGGACCATAAATGGATCTACAAAAGATCCACAAGAGTGATTGGATGCTTGCTTAACAATCTATCAAAAAACTAGACACAAAAAAGTTGATCTAGATTGGCAATTTGACAAACAACAAGCATTGACAATCAAAAGCATTGATAAACATTGAAATCCGAGCCCACACGTGTGTACTATAGGCTTTAGTACGGACTTCAACCTGAGAAACAAGTAGAAATTGATTTGGTTTCATTTGGATCACAAAAACTCAATGTACATAGTGAACTAGCTTGAGATTGCCAATGAGCTCCAAAAATTTTCTATCTTCTCACTATGGAGAGAGGGAATACATAGCAAATTCGACTTCCTTCTTGAAGTTAGGTGGATTTCCAGAATGTAATAAGGAAGTTAACTCACTCTCCTTGACCTAAAATGAAACCCTAGTCTATTTCCTAGAGTTATGCTTGGTAGGTAGTTGTCAAATTTTCACCTTAAACTTAGGTGTAGGTCCTATAAAGTAGGGATGACCACCGAATACACATGACCAACTCTCTTGACTTGACCTAACCTACATTAGGATGGGTTTCCCATGTGGCATGATGGCCTCACATGTGTGGGACCCACTTGTGTACACAATTTACACTATTCTACATGGTTTTTGATCAAGCTAGATTTGCCAATTTTTGGCAATTCTTCACACTAGTTATATCTTGATGTGCAAAATTGATGTAAGAAATAGTGAAGCATCCAATTTGGACACTATTCTCTATATCAATTATGAAAGGTACTTTAGAACCTTAGAAAGAAGATCTATACTTAGGATGGAGATCATTCTAAAGTTGGATCAAAGTTCTATTGTCAAAACTATGCCAAAACTAGTTGAAGAGGGAGTGTGAGAGATTTCAACTTGTTTAGTCTAGTTTAGTCGCATTTTGGTAAATTGTCAATAAGAGGCCAAAACTCATTTTAGGCTTAGAGATAAACTTTTTGAAGTTATATTAGTTTAAAATACATTCAATAAACACTTTTGGAAAGTGTGGGAAAGTTGGTAGTCAAGTTTGAGAGAGATTCAAATTTGAACTTTGGGTACATTGAATCTAGGCCCAAAAATAGTAGGGTTTACATTTTGGAGGGAAATCCAAGTGGCCAAATAGGGTTTGTAAACTCTATAAAAGGATGTAACTCATGGAGAGACACATCTTCTCTCTTCTCTCTCTCATTTCATCATTATACATGGTTCTCTTTGGGTTCTACTACTCATTGGTGCACTATCTTGGTGTTATCTTGCAATTCTATGTGTAGAATGATCATTTATTGCTATTTGCGGTTCCACACATGTGAAATATAGTAGGGTACTGTAATTGTACGGACAGCAAACATATTTTATGTTTTGGTTCATGTTTGATCAATATCTCTTAGAGTTTGCATCTCATTTTGTATGTAGATGCTGATTTTTCTACATTGGCAGGAGTGTTGGTTTGCTCCTTATTGTAACCAAAGATTTGGGACATGGATTGGATCTTGAATGATCTGAAATCCTTCACATCCACAGCCTCCTCCTTCTCCTTCATGAGCTTCTGCTAGCTATGGCGTCCCTACATATTTTTCAGCCCCCCGCTCACACAGATCCAGCGCTCTGTCTAGCGTGTGGCCAGCCACGGCCTTTTGGCTGTTAATAGATCTCCCTAGGGTGCCCTCCACTGGCCTCTTACAGGTCAAAAACCGGTCTTCTACAGTGGAAGATTCACGATTTTTACACCTGTAAGGGCTTCTGCACCATTATTGGTACTAAGTTTCCTTAATTCAACTCCTTAATAGGCAAATTTTCTTGCTCTGAGGTCACCCTACTGCTGGGAATCCACTGCTTCAAACCGTTTGTCAATCAGTATCCGATTGAATGCACACCAAGCAGTCTCTTTACGAAATTTTTAGAATTCCGTTTGGCTTGAGTTCTGATTCAGCAGACCACTCTTGTCTCTGAATCCTCTTACAGCTTCAATCTTGGAAAGCCTTTGTATACTAGAAGCTGTGCACCAGTGCTTTACTTTCTGTCTCCAACCCGTTGTAAATCCTAAACTCTCAGAAGACTGCTCTTCTCCCGAAGCTCTGTTCAACGGCGACACTATACTGTGTACACTCCCTATACAGCTCTGATACCAACTTAGAATTTGCTTCCGATGCTAATACAATCAAGATCCAATCTCTTGGAACAATCGAAAGCAGACCTCAGTAGCATTATCATCAACTGAATCAAAATACATTGCTACCACGAATTCTACAGAGGAGGCAATTTGGTTGAGGCACCTACTAGCAGAAATCGAAATTGCATAATCACATCCAACGACCATATTTTGTAACAACCAAAGTACCATAGAGCTCTCTCTCTCAATCCGAGATATCATTCTCGAAGCAAGCATATTGAAATCGGATATTACTATTTGAGAGAGAAAGTGCAAAGCAAGGCGGTATCCTTAGTCTACTGTAGGACAGAATCAATGGCAGTAGATTACTTCACAAAGGCTCTGTCAAAGGAGCACCATCTCATATTCAACGACATGTTGAATCTGAAAATCAAAAGTTTTCAGGATCCACATTAAGGGGAAGTGCTGGAATTCGATGCTTAGACACAAATCCATTCAATAATGAGCATCTTGAAAAACCAAAATCAGAAGGCTTGAATTTATGAACAGAGGATCGAAATATTCAAGGTCGAATTTTTAAAAAAATTTGATACTATATCGACTCGAAAAATTCTATTTTATTTTTCGATATTTTTAAATTTTGATACTGTCGGTCTAAGATCCAACCCAACGACTTTGCTTTGACAGTTCGCCAACTTTGTACATGCATTAACTGTATTGAGACGGTTGTAATAACTGCAACAAAAGGTAGCTGTAGATATTTTGTAGGATATCAATCCTAGAATCTTCATCAGAAAACTTCTTCTGATTATTTGAGTTTTCTGTAACCAGAGTTATCACTCTCTACGACAGTAAGCTGAAGTTATCACTTCAAGCATTGTACTCACTGTTTGATATTAATCTAGGTGCAAATTTTCAGTCCTACTACTGTATCGTTTCATTGTGCATTTGTCTGGATTATTCAGTTTGAATATTCTGTTGTTATCTGTTGTGCTTCCGATCCTACACTAAGCTCGCTCATCAGCTTCTGCTCATTCCCACTGATTTTTGACATAGAGCACCTGATAATCGTCTTGATGAAACTCCGGCAGGAGTTACTCTATGCTAAAGAGTCCAAGTGTGAATTCTTTAAGCAAGAGTTGCTTTATCTTGGTTATAAGATCACAGTTAATGGGATCAAGATTGACGAGGATAAAATCAAGAATTGTGATTGCCAATTCCAAGAACTGTGAAGCAAGCATTAGGGGAAATATGGGCTCAAAATGGTCCCTTTAAGAAATTTCACTTTAGAGAGAGGTTATGTAGAGAGAGAATGCAAACCGATAACTTTTGGTCGTCGTTTTCCAAGTTTTTGTCCTTTTCCGTCGTTTAACTAGTATGGTTAACTTTAGACATATGTTAGTTAAGCATGAGATCTAATAACTTCTCTTCATGCTCATTTTAAAATTCGAGGCTAGAGCTTTAAAAGTGTAAATCTTGGTGTGCTCGCTGCTAAAACTGAAGCGGGAGTACAATGAGCACTTTTGAAATCTTTGTATGCTTACGGTGAAATATGAGGTGGGACGATTTTTCAACATGACATATACATTACAAAAGTAAGGTATGCTAGATCTATTCAGTTAGACTTATTGTGGTTTGAAGCATTTACGGATTGTAGCTTTCAACAATGGCAATGTTCCATTTGCATGTTGCACTTCCTATTGAATGCACTCCAATTATTATGAAAAATTTGAAAGTTGTAGAGAATGCTGCAGCAATTGTTAGATAATTGAGAGTGAATAATCATAAGACTCATAGATTTGTGGGTGGATGGATCAATATATTCTAATGATCCAGCTACCAATTTGTGCCAAATTTTAAGTCCGTAAGTCATCTTCTCAAATTTGCATGTGAAGGAAATAGCGGATTACTGGGATATTGTCGAAGGTTGCGTGATATTGGAATGCATAGTGTATTTTGTCTTAATCAGCAATTATAGTTTGCTAATCAACAATTACAACGATCAAATCGACAATTGCTTCATTATGTGCAGCATGCTAGTGCTGAAAACATTGCAATCAAGCATGCTATATCAGAGGTGAATGCTACAGTCACAACTCTTCGGGGCTCAAACCAAGAAATGTTAGAATCCATGGAGAAGTTGCGATAGTAGGTAATTGGACAATAGTCCATGTCTGGTTCTTGATAAGAGATGAATACTCTTTATCCATAGCTTTTTTCCAGAGATCGGAATTGGGCTTGAGTGCCTCTTCGACAGTCGTCGGGTTGATAGTCGTTGGCTCATGAACAAGGTAGGCTGTAGACTTGTCGATATACCGGATGGGTGGTCTGCTAGTTCTTGATGATCTTCTGAGAAATAGAGAAAGTTGACCATTTTCATCATATTGTAGTTGCTGAACTGCAACATCATTGTCATCGTCGAAAGTAGATGAGCTTGGACCTTCAATGAGAATAGTCAACTGAGGAACCTCAAAGTTCAATGTGTCAGATGAGACGAAGAGTCAGCTACATGGGCTTTGCCTTTTCCTTTGAGGTCGATAAACTGATCTTCGATGAAGATGACATCCCGACTAGTGAATATCTTCAACTCAATGAGATCGAACAACTTGTAGGCTTGATTTGAAGTATTGTAGTTGATGAAAATACATTTGATACTCTGGAAGTCAAGCTTCTTTCTGAGATCATGAGGAATTTGCGCATAAGCAGTACATCCAAAAACTTTTAAGTTCGATAAAGAAGGTTTGGTACCTGTCCAAACTTCGAATGGTGTTTTGTCTGAGAGACCTTTAGTAGGACATCTGTTCTGAATATAGGCTGTTGTTGAAACAGCTTTAGCCCAGAAGGACTTCAGAAGTGTCGCATGTGATAACATGCACTTTGTCGATTCAACTAAGGTTCTGTTCTTTCTCTCAGCAAGACCATTTGACTGAGACAAATAGGAGGCAATGTATTGTTGTTCAATGTCATTGTTAAGGCAATACTCCTTGAATTCGGTGGAGATATATTCTCCCCCGTTGTCGGACAGTGCTTTGATACGTTTGTCAGTTTGATTTTCTGCATGCTCTTTGAATTGTCTGAACTTGGTGAAAGCTTCTGATATTTGCTTAATGAAGTAAACAGCTGTTCTTATGGAGAATTCGTTGATAAAGGTAATAAAATACTTTGCATCTAAAAATGATGGAGTTTGCATAGGTCCACATATATCTGAATGAACAACATCTAACAGACCTTTTGCTGCATGCCTATGACTCGATCTAAAAGGAATCCTAGTATGCTTTCCAAGGATGCAACTATGACAGACAGGGAGATCGACTTTACCAGAAGGATAGTTGAGATCAAGTGCAAGGGATTGTCTGGACATGTTCAAAACATATGCATAATTCAAGTGTCCTAAGCGATGATGCCATAGTAATGTTTTATTGACAAGAACAGAGGTTTTCAAGGCTTGACTAGAATCAAAATAACAATGTGCCAATCTATATAAGTATCCATGCCTCTTGTCGAGTGCAAGGATCTTATTACTCCTATCAATAATTTTGCATTGATCAGACTCAAACTCCACCTTATGTCCTAAATCTGTAATTCTACTTATTGATAACAGATTTGTAGAGAGTTTAGGAATATACAAGACTTTTGACAGTAGTTTGAATTGATCATGCTGGAATCTTAATCTTATGGTACCTTCACCTTCGATAGTGTGACTGCTATTGTCACCAAGATGAACATACTTCTTTGTGATGTAAGGCATATAGGAATGAAAAATCTCACGATGATTGGTCATATGTTGAGTAGCTCCGGAATCTAGAAATCATAAGTCATTGAAATTGCATATTTGTCTTTGACCATAAAAGCACCTTCGTCCATTTCGACTTCAGGAGATTCTGTAACTGTATTTGCTTGTTGATCAGGCTGCTTGGCTGCATTTGTCGCTTTGAGAATTCGGCAATCCTAAATCTCATGATTATTGCACTTGCAATACCTGCAAAACATCTTCTTCTTCGACGAATGTGGATTCGATGATTGTTCTTGATCTTGAGTCTATTTCTGATTCGACGCAAACTGCTTGGAGCCTTTCTGCTTTTGTCGTTTCGAGCCCTTGTTGACATATAGAGCATGAGACGAAGACGTGGACAAAGTGTCTTGACTTCTTCAATTATCTTCTTGCAGCAACATAGTGATAACTCTAGTAAGAGCTAAATTTGAGTGTGTCATGATGATCATCACCCAGTTCCCATATGTAGAGGGGAGGCTTGAAAGGAATGTTATAATTGCGTCTTGATCGTCTATGACTGATCCGACAATGGCCATCTATTGCAAGAGATTCTTAAACTGGTTAATATCATTATGAAGAGAATCATTATTCGACATCTTGAGTGTGAAGAATTTTCTTCGAAGATGTAACTTGGTAGTTACGTCTCTCACATCATAGAGTGAGCTCAGGATGTCTCAAACTTCTTTCGAAGTTCTGGCTTCAGCTACGTGGCCAATCTGAGTATCTGATACATTGAGGATAATAAGCGCGAAAGCTTTACCATCCTTCGATTTCCACTTTGAGTCGTCTATGTCGTCTTCAGGCTTCACTTCAATACCGGTAACAACATCCCACAACTTGTTGGTGATTAGCAAGGTCTTCATCTTAAATTTCCATAAGTGATAATTGGATCCATTCAGCTTGTCTACGATAAGATCGACTTTACTTTGAGAATCCATCTAGAACTTTAGACTGTCAATAATTCGGTCGTTAAGAAAAAGATACAGTGCTGTGGAAATCAATTTTCTGATACCGAGGTGAACACAAAATACAGTTTGATTGCGAAAGAGGAAGAGCAGACAATTAAAGAAATCGATTAGAGAGTTTGACAAAAAACGTAAAACATGCAACATTGACAAAATCTGAACACAAATCCAGATAGTAATTTATTCAAATAACATATATAAAAATACAAGTCAGATGATGTAGGTGAGCACAAATCAATAGCGGACGAAATCGCATGCTCACAAAGCTAACAAGATTCATTATCTCCTGCAGGAAATGCACTATCTCCATTGGGGAGATCTTTAGTCACTTGGACTCCAGTGACCACTACAATCGACGCTTGTCCTTGTTGATGTCTTGTATATATCGGTTGTATTTCTGGTCTTTATTGCCTTGGTCTGTATTGTCCTTGTCTTGGCATATTTGGATATGTTCAGATGATGATCTGATCAAAGATTTGCTGCAACAAATCTAAGTGAACTAATGTCGCATGTTTGGATTGGTTGTGGCAAAGGTTCGATCAGATCATCATTTTGAACTTATCCAAAAAAAAAACCAACGTAAAGGCAAGGCAGGCCAAGGCTATGAAAAACAAACTTGTCGAAAAATCGCAGAAATTGAAGATGAATGAATCATAACCTGAATTAATAACAGGAAAAAAAACAAGTAAGAACAACCATTGAAAAACTGTAAATGTATTTCTATTAAAATTTTCTGTACATGTGTCTCATCCACATCAAGTGAGACAAATATTTAATCAATATCAACTATCTATGATCTCTTAATCCATTTCTCCAGTTGGAAGTAGCTTGGGTGGAGAATACTTGGCCACTGCAACTGGATATGAATTTTCGATCACAAGCTTTATGGTCTCCTGCCTGAAGTGCATTATCTCCATTGGGGAGACCTTCGGGCATTTAAACTGCAAAAAAAAACATAAACACAGTTAAATGTAATTAATCAAAGATCAGTTAATATTAATTTGAATTAGAAAAAAACAAAAACACAATCAAAAGTTATTAATCAAAGATTACCTCTTCCAGATTTGGAAGTCCATCTTGTAGTGCAAGGTAATTAAAAAAGTATTTGGCATTGCATACGGTATACCAAGTGATCAAATTTTTCTAAGTGGCATTAGCTCTTTGAAGCACAATATCTTAGTGAGAAAAATCACAACTTTTGATTTTGAATTTCATTCCAAGTCTTAAAAGGTAGAGTAATTGGTGGAATCCAATAGGAATGATTGAATTGAATTTGTTGAGCAAAAATTGACATAGTATGTATGAAACTCAAATTAGTTCTATTCAACTTTCTTTGTGAGAGTGTGAGGGTCAATTTGTGATCCCATTTGATGTCTAGAATGAGGAGTCGTCCATATTTGAGTATCCATGTATGGTTGAGATCTTTGTGAATCTCTAGTTGTCTAATTTTTAAGCTTTGTGAAAAATTGGTGGTATAGTTTGTTTCAAATCAAATCAAATTCATTCTAAATCTCAAGAGTGATATTATTTGGGTCAAGAGTGAGTCCAAAAGAGGTGATTAAGTTTGATTTTCACGTGTTTGAAACAAAACCCATCTGTTGTTCAAGAATCTCGAGTGTTGAGAGAACTAGTCAAGTGAAAAGGAAAATGTAGTGTCAAATCTTTTCATATCCATTTCAACTTTCAAAAGAAAGAGTCATTGGTATTTGATGAGTCCAATAGGAGATTGGATCTGATTTCTTTTGTGATTTGATTCAAAGACTGTGTGCTTTTGTCTTACTGATCAAAGCAAAGTTTCCAAGTGACTAGTCATTAGTGTGAAGATTGATTCTTAGGTTTGTGAGCTAGATCTTTTGTAGATCATTCTAGATTATTGAAGATGTTCAAATCTAGTCTGTTGAAAGTCACAAATTGCATTTGTAGAATCATATCACAGGTTTTTATTTACATGACATCAATAGGTGGCATCCTATTGAAGGAAAGAAAGGATCCTAAGTGCAACCTTTGTGGCAAGGTGAGGATATTTTTTCTCAAGATGCTACAAAAAGAAGACCAGTCCATCCAAGGAGAACCAAATCAAGGAGGCCGAGGTGAAGGATGGAGCTTCAAGTTCAAAATGCAAATACAAGAAGGACAAGTCCAAGGAAAGGTGTTTCCTTTGTGGAAAGGTGAATGAGGCTTGGAGCCTCACAAGGACTTGCAAGATTTGTCTTCAAGAGTCCATCACAACACATGTCAAATATTTTGAGATTTTTCATCTGGAGGTGCATTCTTTGGTTCAAGATGCAAAGATAGATGTCACTTTCATGAAAGTAACTTGGATATATTTCATGTCCTTGGAGAGTAGTTTGCTTGGAACTTTAGATAAATTCAAACTTATTGTTATTATCCAAGAGAAATCAATCAAGAATAAGGAGCAATCTCAAAATGAAAATAGTTTCATTTATGCTATCATGTCAACTTATGAAGAACCATTTTGCTTTGAAGAGATTTTTGTATCTCAAAGGTGGATTAAGGCAATACTAGTTGAGTGTGATGCCTTAAAAGATAGCAAAATATGTTTTCCTTGTAAGCTTACATTAGTTATGAAGTCAAGGAAATGGAAATATCTTCATAATGTAGGATCTTTTGGTTTCAATAAGATCATGAATGATGTGTTCATTCATAAAGATGAAAATCGTAAGTTTTCAATGTTAAAGGCAAGTTGTAAACTTCTTATGAGAATAAGTGAAGCATCCAAAGTGGACACTTATATCCATAAGCAAGTAGTTAGCCTTATTGAGATGGAAATGCCTTTTGATTTCAATATTAGAAAAATCATGCCAAGTTGTGGTGATTTTTGGACTTATGTTTCTAGCATAAGTAATTTTGATAATCATAGGAAGTGCATATTGTGTGGTCATAGTTGTTGTGATCATTATGAGACATGGAGGTCTCGGATTTCCATCAAGAAGGAGCACTATGAAGAGGATCTTAAAGAATCATCTCAAGGTTCAAGTGTGCCAAGGATTGAGGAGGAGAGACCTTCTCAAGTTGTGATTCCAAAAAGAAACTCAAGAAATATGGTTGATTCCATGTGGCTCACATTTCAAGGGAAAGAGGAGCATATCTCATGTGATCTTTGTGATCCTAATAAGTCAAGAAGAAATCTTTATTTTCTCATGGATGAGCAAGCCTCAAAGTCAAGCATCTACATGAAATTTGGAAGGAATCAATTTTGAAGATGCTAGGATGGTGCAAAGCTCTCAAGTTCATCAAAGATGTCAACATCAAAGAAGCACTATCATGGATATGGTGATTTCAGATCAACATCAAGCTCATTGGCTGATCTTCACACCTTTTGAACTAGCAAAGACCAATTCAGCCCACGGAGTCAAGTTCAAGATCATCATGTTTTCCATCAAGCTAAATTTACCAAGCTAGATTTTTGAGGAGGAGTGTGAAAAATGCAAAAATAAGCTTGGTAGAGGCCAAAAATCTTGTATATAGATAAACACACATGTGTGGAGCCTATTTCCACGTGTGAAACTAGTGTACTTGTCATGTACCATAATCATACAGGATGTACATATGATTTAATTCAAGTTCTAGTGGCTAAAAAGGCCAATAACTAGTTTTCTAGACATATGACACATGGCATCAATCTATTGATTGCATGAGCCACATCCATTGGTTAGGTGTCATATCCCATGTGTAGAGGACAACTCACACGTGGAATAAGCTGAAGTAGGCAAATTTTGAGTTCTAGAAGATTTCCAAGTAGATCTCCATATAGAAGAAAAATAGACCAAAAGTGCTCAAAATAGAAGGTTTTGTCCAAGTGTCAGTTTTGCATGATGAATCATCATATGACAATGCACCTTCACACATGTGGGATCAGAGGGATGATCAGTACCACGAGCTCCCACTTATTGTATATATAGAGCCACATTTGGCGATAATCATTGTGAGACACCAATCTTGGTTTTGGAAGCAATTTTGAGTGATTCTCTCCATTTGTCTACATTTGTTTTGATTGTTTTGAGGTTCTATCAATGTGTACTTGATTTTCAGGTTGGAGTCCGTACTCAGAGAGTATTTCACATGTGTGAAACCATAAAGTACACTTACCTTCAATTAATGATTGTTCTTGTTAGGATTTTGTGTCTAGAATTGATCTAGATTGATCTTAATCTGAAGTAGATTGATAGATCAAGTAATCTGACAACCAATCCCTCTTGAGGATCAGATTAGAATCCACTCTTGGTCTTTTTTTGTACTTTTTGCACACTAATTATATCCAGAAAAGTTGTCACAGAAACTATAACGCTCTTGACCAGCAACCTAATCTAGGATGGAATCAGTGAAAGGCAGAGGATGATGGTCCTTCCTTGTGGCAGCATTGAGTTTGCAGAAATCCTGGCATATTCATATTTTGCCAGTCTTCTGCTTTGGGACGACAACAATGGGTGAAACCCATTCACTACTTAAGACGAGATAGATTAAAATGCTTGCTAAGTTCGTCCTTAACCATGAGACAGTACTTAGGATTGAGACGATATTGTCTCTGTCGGTGCTCTCCAGATTCCATAGGTATACCCTTCAAATCGTCGAGCGACCAGACAAAAACGTCTTGATACTCCTTCAATAGTTCAGTGAATTCCACTAACTCCGATTCTCCAAGTGACTTCGAAACATGCACAAATCTACCAGGTACAAGATCAATCAATTCAGTAGAATTTGATAAAATGATACCTTCTGTCATACTGGCCTTGGTATGGCCATGAATTTCATGCATGGTTGACTCCACAGATGTTTTCTTGTCGTCAACCCGGTCCTTGTTACCAAATCTGTGTTCAGATTTGTCACTCGAATCGTTAAACTCTTTCGAGTTCCTGTTTGCAACGTTAATTTCTTCATACAAAACATCATCTTCAGTGTTGCAGGCATCGAAGAATTCTTAATCATCAGCATTCTCATAACATTCAAAGTACTGCACTTCAATATTAGATCCATTGAAAAAAATATTTAAGGCATACGAAGATTCTTCTGATGTAAAGCTGGTGTTAGACAAAGGAGTTTCACCTTCATAATTGTCACGACTCCAGGTTATGATTTGTTCTGCTGGCTTACCTCGGTTATTGGTCTCACCAATCTGAAATCTTAGCTCTCTGGATTTCCAATATACACTTGCATTTGATTGATAAAGCCAAGGTCGTCCAATCAGCATAGAATAGGATGACAAACCGAGTGGTTTGATAACAATGAAATTCATTGTGAATGGCTTGGCTTGAATGTAGACAGTGGCATCCTTCAGTTCTCCAACAGGTTGTCATCGTGTCGAATCAGCTAACTTGATGTTTCGCTGTGTCGGTTGAATGTCAGTCAGCCCCATAGCATGAGCTGTGTCTTCTGTTATTATATTTACACTGGAACTAGAGTCAATTGGCACTTTTTTGATCAAGCATCCCGCAATGGTAATATCAATCTCAGGTGCACCGAGATCACCTAAATCGATAGACAAAACACCAGCATCTGGCAGTGAAATTTTTTTCTTCTTTTTGGGCACAAAAAGGCCTTTCAAATGCTTTTTGTAATAAGTGTTATCTGCCAACATCTGTTCAAAAGTAATGTTTGGACGAAGGGATTCAATATCAGTCACGATGTCATATTCTTTCGTCTTTGATTTCGAGGTTGGTTTATCGATAACAACACTAGATAATTTTGTCTTCGCGATTTCTTCATCCTCTTCCTCGAAAGTGACCACCTTTTCTACAGCAGTTGTCTGAAGTTCAGCGTTGATGATTTCCTTTGCTTCTGTCGAGATATCATTTGCAAATAACTTCGCAGCATTGCGGTCATAGTCAGGGTCATCTTTGAGATCTTCCTTAGTTGTAGATTTGTTCGTTGTTTAGAGGATTTATTCTTCGAGGATTTTCTGCGCTTTGTTGAAGATTTCTGATCAGGTTTCGAGGAGCTTTTGCTTCTCGTTGTGACTTTGAATAATTTCTCCACGTCACTTGGCCAGGACTGATCTTCTGTCTTTGCCAGTTTTCCTTCAATAACGTCAATTCTCTGCACAACAACATCAGTCGCAGCTTTGCTTTCGTGTCTGTAGCAGCTGGTGTTGCTACATACTGATATTTGGGTCACAGCTTCTATGGCTGAGGCAATCAGGATACTTGTGGCCAGGCTCTCTGCAATTCGAACATAATGGTACATAACCAATCGGCTTTTGCGGTTGAGGACTGCCTTCTTGGTGCGAACTTGGGTCTGTCCTGTTGGGTTGATGCTGCGATACCCTGTACATAGTTAGTAGTCGCATCATTTTGAAAAATAAAAAGTACCTCCTGGGCAGGATCTTCAATGTATTTGACATTCACAGTAGTGTAGTCTTCCTTAGTGTGTCCAGAAGTTCCACATTTCGTACACCACATTCCTGAGTTGGAAGAAGACACTTTTGGTCTTTTATCTACAACTTCAGAGATCTGCACTTTCAAGTCATTAAACTTTTTATTAAGGTCAGCCATATTACTCTTCCAAAGCTTCCTGATAACACCTATGAGTTTGTCTAAATTGGTCCACACTTGTCCCTTTTCCACTTGATTACTTCCTTCCAGTGTTTGTGTGCCTTGAACAATTTCTCTCCAAATTTTGTATCTGACACTTGATTCTTTGCATGTGTGATTGGATAAGAATCTTCTCCAATTGATGGCTTATTACGAACGTTTTCTTTTTTCCCGAAGAGTCTCACTTTTTTCAATCGTGACATTCCCTTTATGTAGTCCTGCATTTGACAGAACTATTTCCAACCTCCTAATTGCTGCTTTAGCCACAGACTCCGATTTATGATTTCATGCTAGTAGAATATGCAGGTAAATAAGTTTTTCAATAATAGGAACCTCAGCATGCGATGTGCATATGTGAACATATTTTAATGAATTGGTAGAACACTTTTCATATTTGGATCTTCAGCTTCTCGTGTTGGGCCAGTGTTTGTTGATTGTCCCAAATTCATATTGTAGCAATCCTTCATGCAATAAAGACATGGATGCTTTGATGTTGTCCCATGAGAGACATTATACATAAATTTTAATGTTTTTAAATCTCCTGCAAGGTGCCATTGAATTTGAAAACTTCCATGGTTTTCGACTGTAAATTTCTCACCCTCCAAATGTCTCCTTATAATCTCGCCATAATTTGTTCTTAAAAATATCCATGAAAGTATTTTATGGTCCTCTTTCAAGACCTGTAGAGAAACAAGTAATGCATGACATGTCAATAAAAACTGGCAAGGTATGAATTGTTAATAAAGTTATTCTAAATGAAAATTGAAATTATACCTGGAATGGCGCCAACCACCATATGTGATTTTCTGATTGAACACTAAACGTTTGATCATTTGTATCTAAAATTTTGTTCATCAAAGTGACACTCACTTGTTCTAACTTCTGACCCTTGATGATTTCAGATTCATCCAATTTTATTACAATAATGATCTTTCCATTTACTTGATGTTCGTCTAGTTTATAGAATTAAATAATGTATTTTAGAACATTTTCAATATCAAGGAAAATATTATTGCATCATTGTAATTGAGCTCGTCATATTCTAATTTGGTTATATGAAGTGGTTGGCCAACTACTTTGAACATTTCGTCATTATAAAAATTTCTAGCTAATCTTACCCGATATGGATGCGGAAGATAAATTTTCTTCAGCATCATTAAAAAAAAATAGAATAAGCATTTCTGCTAATTCCAGATACATCACATGCACTTGTATCACATTCGCATCCAAGTATGATTGAACCTTAATCAAAACAATCTCTACAATTCCATTTTTTAGTTTTTCAAACCGAGCATTTTTTATCATTTCCTTTGCTGACTTTCTTGGTAAAACATGACTTAAAGATGATCCAATGCATGAATGATATGTTAAATAGTTCTTTGCCACCAAACATGATCTACAACAAACATATGAAACTCAAATTATGTTTAATAAATAAATAAAGTTAAACATCGGGCAAGGTCGGAAACTTGGAAAACGGTGACCAGAAGTTACCGGTTTTCATTCTCTCTCTACGTAACCTCTCTCTAAAGTAAAATTTATTAAAGGGCCCATTTTGAGCCCATATTTTCCCTAATGGTCCAGATCTGGGATCTGGGAATCGCCTTTGGCGACTAGCCTAGCTTTGTATCGATTTAGCCTTCCTTCAGCACCATACTTCGCCTTGAATATCCACTTGCATGGAATTGGATTTCTTCCCTTTGAAGCGAGTGACTATCCACATTTGATTCTCTATTAGAGAATCGAATTCAATGTCCATTATTGCTTTCCATTGATCAACATTAGGTGTAGACATCGCCTCCAAAATTGTATTTGGTTCATGCATGAAGTAGCAGGTTGCATCATCCATAAATCTGGATGGAGGTTGTCTTGGTTGATTTGATCTTCTTGGTTGAATTTTGACCCCCTATTGTTCAGACTCATTTTTTGAGTTTGTATCGATTTCCTGATTTTCAATCATGGAATCTTTTTCAATACATGGATTGGAAATTTCTCCGACACCTATATCAGAAATTTCTTGATCTTTTCCCTTGTGGTTGATAAATCGATCTTCCACAAAAATGACATCTCTGCATCGAATTCCAACACTCTATGTGTTCCATAAAGGTTTTATTGTAGATGAGACTATTGTGAGAGATTTCAACTAGTTTAGTCAAATTTGGTCATGTTTGTTTATTTAGCAATTGAGGCCAATTTTCATATTAGACTTAGAGACTGTCAATTTAAAGTTATTTTAGCTCAAATGTATTTGAATTACCACTTTTAGAAAGTGAGGGAAACAGTAGGAGGTCGAGTTTGGTAGATTCAAATTTGAATGTTGGAGTCATTGAATCTACTCCACATTATTGGTAGGGTCTTTGATATGGAGGAAAACCAAGATCATTAATGAGACATGGATCTGTTATATATAGTTGTACACACGTGGGAAGATCTCTCTCTCTCTCTCTCTCTCTCTCTCTCTCTCTCTCTCTCTCTCTCTCTCTCTCTCTCTCTCTCTCTCTCTCTCTCTCTCTCTCTCTCTCTCTCTCTCTCTCTCTCTCTCTCTCTCTCTCTCTCTCATCTCATTTCATGCTTATACATGAGTTCTCTTGGATTCATCTATCCATTGGTGCACTATATTGTGATATCTTGGCTCATGTTATGCTATATTCGGATCCACACGCGTGAAATAGAGTAGCTTACTATTTATGTATTGAAAACAACTTTATTTCATCTTATGTTTGATGTTTGATCAAGTTCTTATTGATTTTGTATCTCTTTCGTTAAGTAGATGCTGATTTTTCTATGATGCAAATGTGTAGATTGTGTTGACTTTCATACCAAATGTGTAGATTGTGTTGACTTTCATACCAAAGATCAAGAGGATGAATTTGGATCTTAGTGATTCATATTTCTTCACATGGTATCAGAGCTTGTGTTGCAGGTTATGAAAGGATCAACCACATCTATCATGGATTCGGAGGAGTTTCTATCTCTAGAGCATGCTAGAATAGTTTCTACTCAAAATTAAGAATCTTAGTGATTCATATTTCTTCACATGGTATCAGAGCTTGTGTTGCAGGTTATGAATGGATCAACCACATCTATCATGGATTTGGAGGAGTTTCTATCTCTAGAGCATGCTAGAATAATTTCTACTCAAAATTAAGAAATTTGCATATGTAGAATTGATCTTTTGTAGGTCAAAACTCAATAGGTTTACGAACTTGAAGAATTATGATTTAACAAGTGGCTTACTAGGTTTGGTCGATTTTTTATGCATTAAAAAGGCCTCATTGGAGGCTACAAGATTCTATATCAAGTTTTAGGCAATTGCATGTAGTATTATTCCATTTTTTATGATTTTGTCAAAACTCTAATTTTGATTGGATCTCTATTTTTTGAGGTTTTTGAACTTCAATAGCGTGTGTTTCAATCTTAGAGAGTGGCAAGATTCATTAGATTTTTATTAGATCATAGGTTGATCAAGATTTCTTCCTTCTATGTGTTGATTTGCTAGTTATAAGTGCAAGAAGAGAATTGAGAGGTTCCATATCTCTGTGATTTCTTTTTGGAAACATTTGTTGTATTTCAAAAGAAGGTTGAAAAAAAAAGATCGGGTCATTGCAACATGGCTACAATGAGTGGATTCATGTTGGAAGGCAATGACAAGCTTACCTCATCCAACTACTCTACATGGAAGGTGAGGATGGAATCACTTCTTGAAATGCATGAGTTGATGGATATTGTTGTAGGGTTGGAGGAGATATCCTTGGTTCAACAAGAGCAATTGACGTATGACAAGAGAGCTAAGAAAGCTCTACACATGATCAAGATTAATGCTACCAATGAGCTACTCAAGGAGATTGGTAAGTCCAGTTCATATCAAGAGGCTTGGGAAACTTTGAAGAAGCTTTATGAATCCAAGCCTACTTCTAGAGTGTTGACTCTAAGAAGACAAATCTATCAAAGCATACAAAATAGAAAAGAGAGTCCTAAAACTTTTGTTTTAAGAGTGAAGGCTTTAAGTGATGAGTTAGTTTGCATTGATGAGAGCATTAAGGAAGGAGAGCTTGTTCAGTGATTCTTAATGGTTTGTTGGATACTCATGCTAACATTGTACAAAGTGTTACTTTTCAAAAAACTTTGCCAAGTCTGGTGGATCTTTAAGAGATCTTGATCAATGAGTAATATAGGCTTCAAGCTAGAGGTGGATCTACATTGACATCTAAAGATGGTGAGGAGGCAATGTTCATCAAAGGCAAGTTCAAGGGCAAAAGCAAGGTCAAGTGGCCTAAAGGACAAGATCATGGTGAGTCTTCTTCTTTTGGTAATAAGAAAGATAGGTCAAAGTTGAAGTGCTTCTATTGTGGCATCAAGGGGATGGTGTTGATGCTCAAAACACAAATGATGATGCTTTTGTGATGTCTACATGTTTGAGTTCTATTGTTGGAGATATCGATCCATGGTGGATTGATAGTGGAGCAAGCTCACACATGACTTTTCAAAAAGAGTATTTCACTGGCATATGGAGATGACAAGAGGGTGATCTACAGGGCCAATGATGGTGAGTGTGCAATCAAAGGGATTGGCACTCTTCCTAGTTCTCTCTCTACAAATAGGATTGTTCATTTGAAGGATGTTTTGTTTGTTCCATCTATTACTAAGAACCTACTTAGTGTGAGTCAATTGCTAAGTAAAGAGTTTGATGGAGATGCTTGTATGATCAAAAGGAAGGACGTCTTGATTGCAAAAGGTAAAAGACAAGGGAAGTTATTCAAACTAGATGCTTGTGTTATTGCTAACCAAGTTGGATGTGTGGAAAGTGAGCAAATACCTACTCAAGAGGTTTGGCATAAGAGGATGGGGGATCTCAACTACAACTCATTGGAGGTAATGGCTAAAAAACAAGTTGTGATTGGTCTTCCAAGTTCCTTAACTAGCATCCATCATGTTTGTGAGTCTTGTGCTTTGTCAAAGTCACATAGACTACCTTATACTAGATCGACATCTAGATCTACAAAGCCTTTTCAAGTTGTACATTCAGATATTCATGAAATTACTACAATTAGCAATAGTGGAGCTAAGATGTATGTAACTTTCATTGATGATTTTAGTATATTTTGTTGGATCTATCTACTAAAGAGCAAAGATAAAGTGTATGATGTCTTTGTGAAGTTCAATAATGCAAGGGAGAACCAATTTCCACAAGGATCAAGTGCTTGAGGAGTGACAATGGCGGTGAGTATATCTCAACCAAGTTCAAGGCTTTTTGTGATGAGCATGGGATCAAGAGGGAGTACACAACTCCAAGGACACCACAACAAAATAGAGTGGCCAAAAGGAAGAATGTGACTTTATGTGAAAATGCCAAATCCATGAGGTTAGGAGCTAATCTTCCAAAACGATTTTGGGATCAAGCTTTGTTGTGTGCTAACTTTCTATGCAATAGGTGTCCGAGTGCTATATTGGATGGAAGCACACCTTTTGAGATGCTATTCAAGAGGAGGCCGAATGTTAAGTTTTTTAGAGCTTTTGGATGCACTTGCTATGTCAATATAACTCTTGATGATAGGAGGAACAAAGAGGAGTGGATCCAAGCAATGGATCTCGAATGTCAACTCTTATGAAGAATGAAACATGGATATTGGTGGAGTTACCCAAGGAGAAGAAAGCTATTGGATGCAAATGGATCTTCAAAGTGAAGACTAACCAAGATGGATCTATCAATAAGCATAAGGCAAGGTTGGTGGCCAAGGGATATGCACAATATCATGGTATTGACTATGATGAGACCTTTGCACCCATGGCAAAGATGGTAAAATTCGGGTCATCATCTCTCTTGCTACTCTTTGTGGATGGGATAATAGGAAGCATGAAAGTAGAGTGAGAGCCTGGCAATGAATCGACCATAAGGTGAGGGAGTAGGGCAAGTTTGGCCTCCTTATATAGAGCCTAAAACCAACTGTGCGCTTAGTCATGCAAGGTCCTAACTCTCCTATACATAGATTCATCTAGAATAGAGTCTCTATGCATAGATCCTCTATAAATATAATAGTTATTGATAACTCTACACATGCATACACTATCCCAAACCTTGTACTAACTCCATTTAGTGTGTTCTGGGCCTCACAAGGGTATTAGTTACTTTCGGGTCATGTCCAGTATGACGTGGCATAACAAACAACTTGTTTCACTCAAGTACCGTGTATCCAAGACGAGTATATTGAATCCTATGTACTAGTCATGGACATAACAAGGCTGCTGCAGGAGTACGAGTGTGACATGATGGCAAAATGGTGCAGAATAACATGATCTACTACTACAATAATCAACACAGTTTTTGTAGAGAGATTTGTAGCGGTATTGTTGATGCCCTAGGAGCTCATTCGGCTAGCGACATAGGAATGCAACTTGTGCTTCCATCCCCTTACATTGGTTCACCACGTCATATGCATCAGCAATGCTAGGATGCTATGGTCGTCGTTAGGGAGTTGGGTTCTTCCGATTTGTTTAACACGATGACAACAAACCCAAATTGGTTGGAGGTGAGGAGAGAGTTGCTATAAAGTCCTAAACCAAAAAATCCTATTCTAAGCATGCCAATAACAAGCAACACAAGGGAAACAGATGGTGGACAAACCAACCCAACCAATCTTAGATCGAACGGATCTAGCCCCCAAGCTATGGATCAATCTCAAAGAGGAGTGAGGCATCACACCAACAACATACAGCTATTAGTCTCACATTCAAGGATACACTAGTGAGAGCCCAATAGGTATACTTATACCTTCCAAGGCTCATGCACAATTAGTAGTGCATTGTGACACCTCCCTGGACACCTCTGCAGCTTATTGGCATGCTTAGAATATGATTCTTGGTTTAGGACTTTATATTGGTATCAAAGCCAATTCTAAGCAGGTATTGCCATCGAAAGTGCTTGGGAAGAAATCTCGACGTTTTTTGAGAATTCGGTGGAGTAAGCAACAAAGAGAGGAAATTTTGGATTGCTCTTCCCGTTGATTTCTTTTTTTGAAGTGTAATCGATTGTGTGGTACGTGCACTACTAAGTATACAATTGGTTCGATTTTTAAGCACTTCAAATTGGTTTTTGAAAGCAATTCCGGTTTTTAATTCCTTTATGTTGTTGGTTACTTTGCTATAAGCACTTTTGGAAAAGCAATGGTTTCAATTTAAAGCTATGTTGGATTTTTTCTTATGGCTTCTTGTTCTAGCAGTAGTGGTTGAGATTTTGGTTGCTGTCTATTGCTTTTTGTGGAACCAGTTTTGCTTTAAAATCGGTGAGAAAGGCAAGAATAGATGCAAAATGGGACTAACCACTTGCTGTGAGTGTTGGTGGATTTTTTACAAGTTTTGCATGGCGATTTTTTATGGAGTTGCAGGTTTTTGTTGCGTTTTCCAGCAAACTAATGGTGGTTTGCAGGGTTATGATCCAGTAAGGCCATTATTAGAATGGTTTGGGTCATTTTGAAGCCTATTCTATGTGAAGAATGACAAACCTGCAAATTTTGTAGTTTCAGTGAAAAATTGAGCAGCATCTACCCTGTTTCTCAGACATAATGAAATCTAGGCATGTTAAACTGTAAATGAATGTTTGCTTATGCATTTGTACAAGAAATGCAAAGGTTAAGCAAACAAAAAAGCACCCTAAATGCAACTTCTTTCTACAAAAAAAATTGCAGGGAACACAATTGCAAAAGCTTCTTGAATGCTAAGCAAACCAAACATGCTTTTACTAGCTGAACCCACAAAGCTATGCCTCTGTGAAATGCGCCCAACAGTGCCTATAAAGCAATCTTTAACTGCATGAAAAGCAATGGGAAAAAACATATAACTTCAAGCTTTTGTGACTGTGAAAGATTCTGGTTCAGCACTATCTTCTCAGCATCCTCGTCTTCATACATCTTGGATTCATCAAAGATAACATCACGACTTACATGGATTTTGTTTTTCACTGGATCAAAACATCTATAGCCCTTCACATGATCATCAATTTGACATAACTTTCAATCCATAGCTCAAATTGGAAAGTGGCTGGAGACGTCATTTGTTAATTTCGCAGCAGATTTTCCCTTTTTGCAATCATTTTTGCAATCCAGAGTCATCTAATTGCAGTTATGGCAATGCTAAGTGAAAGCGTTCTCAATGAGTCAAGCAAATTGGAAGGAGCCGGCAACTATGCAGTTTGGAAATTCAAACTGAAGAACATTCTGATGGAAAAGGAGCTATGGGAGATTGTGACAGGTGAGGAGACAAGGCCAGTGATTGAAGAAGATCAGCGGGCATTTGATAGGAGGAAACAAAAGCTATGATCAAAACAGAGGCTCTAATACCATGTCACAAATTAGTGGTAATGAGCGGAAGCTGATGAGCGAGCTTGGTGTAGAATTGGAAGCGCAACAGTTAGCAGCAGAATATTCAAAATTGAATGATTCAGAGAGCGCAAATGAACGATACAATAGTGAGACTGAGAATTTGCACTCTGATTAATATCAAACAGTGAGTACAATTGCTTGAAGTAATAACTTCAGCTGGTTGAGCGTGATAATGCTGGCTACAGAAACTCGAATACTCAGAAGAAGTTTTCTGACGAAGATTGTCTTGATATACAATATAATATCTACAACAACCGTCTTGTTGCAGTTATTACAACCGCCTCATTACAGTTAATGCATGTACAAAGTGGGCGGACTATCAACATGAAGTCGTTGGGTTGGATTTTAGACCGACAATATCAAAATTTACAAGTATCAAAAAATATACAAAAGGCTCGAAAAGTATACACTGACTCGAAAAATTATGATTTTCGAGTCGATCCAGTATCAAAAAATTCTAGAAAATTCGATTTTGAATTTTTCGATCTTTTGCTCAAAAATTTGAGCCTTCTTTTTCTCGGTTTTGTACAGCTTTTAGGATGCTCATTAATGAATGGATTTGAGGCTGAGCCTCGAATTCCAACATGTATATCATAAGTTGACGATAGAACTATGTCCAAATCTCAAAATTAGATAGAACTATTTTGGCCTTAGAATGGCTCGCAACTGTCCATAAGCCTGAAAATTGGCAATTATTGCCAAACTGCCATTTTTGAAAATTTCCTCTATCTCGCACATATCTCCAATTTCAGAGATTTTTATATCAGCACATAGCCCTTTGTACCAGCATAGCTGATGTCTAATCATATCCCAAAAACAGTCTCTCCAGCTAGGTCAAAACATCACTCTGTTTTCTGCTTATCTGCAAAAAAAACACAATGGATAGAGCCCTTAGAAAGAATGGGCCAGTCCCAAATACTAGGGGCACCTGTGGGACCCTTCAATCTGAAATGAAATTTGAAGAAGAGATTCTTCAATTGATCTGAGCCGTTGCCTCCAGGTCCGCGCGCCGAATGCCTCTAAAATTTAGTGTATTAGAGGGTCTTCAAGCCATTGAAGATTGAACGCTCGCCAGTAGCTGTCTGCCACATGTCAATGAGGAAAAGTCAGATCAATCTGGACTGTCCATGAGTCCCAGATCTGACGTTTCGGGCTACTGGTCGTGTGTTTCGGGATAGGACATAGGCGTTTCGGGTCACCTCCTTGGCGTTTCGGGCCACCTCCTTGGCGTTTCGGGCTAGTGTAGCGGTGTTTCGGGTGCTTGACTGGCGTTTCGGGCCATAAAACTAGTGTTTTGGGGCCTCTTGCCACGTTTTGGGCCGTACTAAAGCCTTTTGGTGAGCAGTGCAGAGACAGAGACAGAGCAGAAAGCCTGTTTCTAAGCAAAAATCACCGTTTCTAAGCCAAATCTTCACCAAAAAATGCGATTTTGAGTGGAAATCCACATTGAATCGACTTGTACTTGAGTCTAGCAACTTTTAGAAATCATTACTAAAAATGAAGCTTAAAAACTCTGATTTTCTATTACAAGGATACTTCAAGCAAAAATGCACAAAAAGTTACAAAAAATTGTTCAAATCTCTACCAAATGAACTAGGAACAGTTCAAAACTGCCAGTAGCAGTATTGCTAAACTTTTGATAGCACAAAATGTTCCCCACAAGTTGATTGAGCAAGTTTCTGATTGAAACTTTTTGAAAACTTGCACTTTCCACAAAAAATTGGGAAGTATTGTAAAAATCTCCCCACTCAACAGATTTTCAATCTGTCTAATGCTACCCTGGCCTTTCTGATGCCTCCAGGATTGTGTCTTCGTTCTCCACTGATGATTCTGAGCTCCAAAACCTGCAAAATGCACCAAGGAAGGATTTCTTCCAACTTTTGCCTCTCCAAGCTTTCACCACCTATGAAGGACTTTGTCACTTCATTGTGAAGCCTGTGACGAGTTGTATCCACTGATCAGGTACACAGGACTATCTTGCTCTGATACCATGTCAATAATCTGATGAGCACTATCAATCAATCACCATAAGCAATCACCAAGAGAAAGAGGAAGAACACACCATCACACTATTACACTAACTGAAAGAGAGTACAATGAACCCTGAATATATAGAGAGAGAAAACTAGTAGTTGACTATAGACTAGCCTACAACTACTTACAGCTGGTAACAGCTGTCAACAGTAAATCGTAAACAATAACAAGTTTATCATTGGTTTCTAACACAAATGGAGACTGAGAGATGGCAAGACTTTTTCCACGATCACTCTCAATATCAGGGACACACAAATCAGCCACATACGTGTTGCTCAGACTACTAAGGATGCATGGGACATCCTAGCAACTCTCTACGATATCAAGGATATCACATCCAAATTACATTTGAGGAAGAAATTCTTTTCCTTCAGAATGTCTGAAGTAGAAAGTGTTTCGAGTCATCTCAACACTTTCAAAATTTTTATGGAGTAGATGGCTGCAATTGGCTCAATCATAGAAGATTCTAATGTTGTTATGACTCTATTATCGAGTCTACGTAGAGCCTATGAAAATTGGGTCTTAGCAATTTTGACCCAGGAACACCTCACTCTTTCAAGAGTAATTTCGATGCTTCTACAAGAGGAAGTCAGAAGATCTGCAACCTCCTCAAGCTCAAGGTCGGATAACAGATCTACACAGTCAGAATATCTTGACAAAAGGAACAACATGCAGTCTGGGTCAGATTTTCACTCTGCGTCAAATTTTGACTTAGGATCAAATTCTGGTCCAGGGTCAAATTTGGATTCTTCGTCATTTCAATCAAAGTAGAATCTATTCTGCAAATACTATAAGAAAACTGGCCATCTCATCAAGGATTGCAAAACTTTGAAATTCAACAATGAGAAGAAAATACAGTTCCAACGACAAGCAAATTCTGCTTCAGCCAATTTTTCAATCCAACAACAAGATGAAGATGAAGCAGCCTTTTTGACCAAGGTCGGAGAACATCATGATATTGATTCCTGGTACCCAGACTCAGGAGCAACTAAACATATGACTCACCACAAGAACTGGTTCAGAGATTACAAATCATACACCCACTCTCAAATTGTGCAGCTTGGAGACAACTCAACTCATTCTATTGAGGGTGAAGGAACAATCAGGATCGAATTTCAGAGAGATGAAGTCAAATTGCTGACAACGTTCTCCATGTTCCCGATTTGACCAAAAATCTGCTCTTAGTTAGCAGAATTACAGATTTGGGTCGGAGGGTAGAATTCGACACAAATGGCTGCACCATTTTTGACAAATCTTGGAAAGCTCTAGCTTTCGAAAAAAGGAGTGGCAGTTTTTACAAAATCAGCCACTGTAATTCTTCTATTTGTCAAGCTCTTTATACATCCACTTCTGAATCAGCTGATATGCTTTGGCATTTCAAATTAGGCCACCTCAATTCCAATTGTAGTCAACAAATGTCATAACAAAATTTGGTACAAGATCTGTCCACAATCAGCAAATTCGATACTCCATGTAGAAGTTGTATAATCAACAAGCATGCTAGAAGTCCTTCCATTTTCGATACAGTCCATACTTCTAGAAATTTGCTAGATCTTGTACACATGGACATTTGTCGCCCTATGTAGACCATTTCCACAAGGGGAGCTGTCTACTTACTGACTTTTATTGATGACTTCTCTCGGAGGACTGCAACTTATTTTATGAAGGAAAAATCTGATACCTTCAAGCAGTTCAAAACATCAGCAAAAAATTTGACCCAGAGAAAAATCAAAGCTCTACGTTCTGATGGAGGGGGAGTATTTATCTCCACCACGTTCAAAGCTTTCTACAAGGCCAACAGAATACACCTACAACAATCCATAGCCAACTACTCACCTCAGTCCAATGGTGTAGCTCAAAGGAAGAATCAGACACACATTGAAAGTGCAAAGAGCATGCTGGCCCATGCCTCTCTTCCAAAGAAATTCTGGACAGAAGCTGTTACTACAGCAGCCTATCTACAAAACCGATCCATTCTAGATTTGCCTTGTAACATTTTGCAACAATACTTGGTTTTCAGTGTTTCAAAGTTACTATTGACTTTACTATCTTACATGGATTTGTATTTTGTCTTTCATTATCGTGTCCCTTACTGCACTACAATGTGTATTGGACAAGGTGATTTCATTACAGGTTACAAATATGTGATTTTCTAACCATACAGCCTCCTACATTATGGTTGTAAGACTTAAGAAATGCTTCTCAAATAGTTATGTCACTGCTAGACTGGTGTAAACTTTGGCTAGTATTGTGAACTAGTTCAGAATTTGGCTAGGAAAAACTATTATTATATCCTGAGTGTTTATCCCAGTTCTAGAATGCTATTGAAAAATCATAAGACATATTTGATGGCATCATCATTGAGAAAATATGGTTGTCTTTTGACTATGATGACATGACACTATATGAATTCGATTGACTTTAAGATTCGTATGTGTGGTATTGGGACGATTATGTTCAGTTTTGTTTAGATTTCTTAGGTACAAACACACACACACACACACACACACACACACACACACACACACCAATCTTGTGTTGGAGAGGATTCCTCTTGAATGCTACTTGGCTAGATTTGCCTAGTAACATTTCGCCATCAATACTGGTTTTTCAATGTGTCAAATTTACACATGACATTATTATCTTACATTGGTATGCACTTTATCATTTATTGTCTTGTCCCTTACTACATGAGACATTATAACCGATATTCAAGGAACAGGTTTCAACAACCCCCATCATGCAATAGAATTACCAAGTTCTGACACAAATCAATCGGACTTGTTATCAGCCACTTTTCTACTGCAAGAGTACTTTCTAAATTTCCCCCCTTTAAATCTTCAAACCAGATATCTACTAAAATCCATAAAGGATTTCTATAATATCTAAATATCCTATCATTTCTGATTATAAAAACAGGTCCATCATCGATATAACAGATTCCTCTTGGAATCATTGACTGATGTTCCTCCATGATAATTTTCTATTCTTCTTACTACTCCCCCTTTTTAAGAGGAAACAACACGAGTTTCGAAGGGGCGCAAATCATTCAAGATTTTTCCAAGAGAAGTTTCAAAGAAAAGATCCAAGAAAATCAAAAAAGTCAAAGAAGTGTTGCTTCTAATACAGATTATGTCCCAACACGATGACTTAACCAAAGATCTTCTTCGTTACCAAGCTTGAGAATAACACGTAAATCAGAAAAGGATTTCTTGAAGATTCAAGTAGAGAAAACAATTTTAGAAAACAGTTTATTAACCATTTCTGTGACATCGTCTATGGTCAACGAGTAATCCAAATTACCTTCCAAGGAATCACAAAAAATCGGGTTATTAATGTGTTCAGAAATTCACCAATATATCCTTTATAAAGAAATAGCATGTCGGATTTCTGGTTTTGTAAATTTGAAATATCCAAAAAAAAGAGGTCATGACCAATATCTCAAATTTTCGACAAAACACTCGTTTGATGACCGATAGTAGTTGGCATCACTAATACTTACGACCATACTATGGTCAACTGATCCAGTTAGTTTCAGATCTTCATTTTGGAATTGCCTGCGTCCCATACCACAGGTTCTTCCTCCACAAAGGCCCTCAAAGTGTCAGAAAAAATAATACAAGTATATGAAGTTCTTAGGAATTTATTGAAAATTCCAATTTCAACTAAATCAAAACATTCCTTCGCCCCTTTTCATAATCTTTACGGTCACTAAGAGGATCAAAGTATACATGTCTTGAGTCACAGATTAAGAAATGGGGAAGAATGAACCGGCTTTTTCTTGTTCTTACCAACAAATAGTGTCGGTACGCCCACGGCTTCAAGCACATCAAGAAAAAACTTTTTTGTTCCATTTTAGTTTTTCCATCCTAGGCTTCTGGGCTGTTTCTGGCTGTGTACGAGTTTGAAAAAACGACACCTTGGCAAAAAAAATCCAAGAATTCACGTTCTCGGTTGCCCATTGCAGTTAATAAAGCGAATACACATTTCGTTAACTGTGAAAAAAGCTTTATGGAATTCCACCAGGAATTCAGCCCAGTCACAGTTCTATGGGTTGCACTCTCTTGAGGCTTGACCCAAAGCATCGACGAAATTTGCTTTTGTTTACTTTGGGACATTATGCAAGCTAAAGTGGCTCGACCAACGATTTATCCAGCCAACAACAACTCTCGGGTTTTACTCACTGAATTTTTTTTTTCATTTTTAAGCCCAAGTTGTATATCATAATGGCTAATAATCGATTAGATAGATTTTGCATTAGGTTTTTCCTATTCATTGCGTAGATGAAATTCCAACACACCATGATCCTAACCTGCAACCATGTGTTTAAAATTACAGGGGGTCATCACGGTCGAGTGATGTCGGACGAATTTTCATTTGCCACCCCTTCTCTAGAATTTCATTCAATCCATTTGCATAGGAAAAAACCAAAAAAATTGGTAAAATTTTTCAATCGGTTAAATCATTACGGGTGTACTTTCCTAATCGAGCAATGTCCACAAAAAATAGCATTTTAACGGACAATAATTTGCCCATAGAATTTTTACCAATGATTTTGCAAAATGGAACCAATGCAACAAATACACGAAAAAAACCTAGTATGCATCGAAATCTAATTCACACCAATTCTTTAAGCCATTATGATTTGCGAGTACCTTAACTGCATTCACAAAAACATAGTCCATAATGACTATAAGTAGCCCATGGAAATAATAAAAAAGGAATAAAAAGCGAGAGAATTTTGACTAACCTCACTCTCCACCCAAATTTTCTACCCGGCCATACAACTCACCAAATTAACAACAAAAAACGTGTTGTTAACTAAGAGTCCCCCCCACACACACACACACACACACACACACACACACACACACATGCCCAATACAACTCGGGTTTGCAAAATTCACAATCCGAATGGCAGAGGGCTTGAGAGAGAGAGAGAGAGAGAGAGAGAGAGAGAGAGAGAGAGAGAGAGAGAGAGAGAGAGAGAGAGAGAGAGAGAGAGAGAGAGAGAGATGCAGGCCATCAGTAGGGTTGGAGGCGCGCCATCCCTTCTGTCTTTTTCTCATCCTAAATAACAAGCAGGTTGCCATCAGGAGGGCAAATTTGGAGGGCGCGAATTAGCACAATCATAGAGGCTGTTTATAGCTGCTCTCTCCTTTTTTTTTAAGCATTAAGCTTGTTGGAGAGAATGGGGAGATGAATGACGAACACGAACGAGACACAAACTCGAACAAGAAACAAACTCGAACAGAAAATGTTCGTGTGCAGTGGAACAAGTTATGCGACTCTCTCCGTAAGCATGACTACGCCTATCAAAATGAACAGAACTTTAATGATGGAAATCATAGTCATTCTAGATTACGTAGCCAAGCATTAATAGATGAAGCATCAGAAGAATAATTTGTCGCTAATAGCAAGACAAATTATATGTCGCGAATGATCCGCGAAGAGCTAGACTGTGTTCGACTGATAATTAGTCGTGAATGATTCGCGAAGAGCTAGACTGTGCTCGACTGATAATTAGTCGCGAATGATTCGCAAAAGGCAAGACTAAATGTTAGTCGTCTATTACCATAAAGAACAACTAGAAAGATCAGACAGAATAAAGAATAAGCATAGCAATATTAACACGGATCTAAATGCAGAACAAAGAGATGTATCAGATTAAGTATATCATGTATACATGTCAATAATGTGGTAGAGTACAAGATAATAGCAGACAAAACCGCGTGCCCTACGAAACTTATTTCAATCTGTAAAAAGGGATGAAACCTTAATTCTGACAAGAATGAAGAATCAATGCTCAGGACATCTACTTCATCTACTTCTGTATCTATCTCTTCACTCATCAACTTATTCACCCATTAACCTGAATACGCAAATGGTATCCTATATATATACATATATTACAGGTGTGCAGATATGGAAAGTACAGTGGATGTGCTGTCTAAAAGAGATCGTGGGTGGTCGCAGTTGTTGTCCAGTCTATTAGCGCAGCTGCATGGGGGAAGCGTGAAAAGGGTGCGATGTCAGTTAGTGTTGAGATGACCGTTGGTGATGACGATGCAAAAAGTGCGTCACTCTTACGAATAGCCTTAGGATTAGATTTACAATGTGCCTTTGCTTTTAGGGCACCTTTGGCATTCTGTAGGATAGTGTCTCTTTTTTTCCTGTCACCATAACCTGTGTAAAAATACAGTGTCACGATTCTTTCTCCTTTTATTCGTTTGTGCGAATTTGCGTGTAAATATGTAGGTTGCGCGACAATGTTAATAAATATGCAGCATGAATGGAGGCAGATTAAAATGGGATTTAAGGAGAGTAGAAGTAATAAATCCAACACCCCTCCTTCATCTGGATCTGTGAATGCCTTGATCTTCAGACTGAGCAATGCACAAAATTTGTTGTGTGCATTAACAGTGAGTGCTTTCGTGAAATGTCTGCAACCATGTCCTGCGTTCTGCAGTACGTTAAGCTCACCTCTCTGTCGAGAGCCTTGCCCCTGATGTAGTGATATCTGATCTCAATGTGCTTACTCCTAGAATGAAATCTAGGGTTGGCCGATAAGGCAATAGCACTTTGGTTGTCACAAAACAAAATTGTAGGGCTAACTGATACAGATTGATGTCTGACAACAAATTTCTCAACCAAAATGCTTTCTTAATAGATTGAGAAGCAGCAATGTATTCTACTTCAGTAGAAGAAAGTGCGATAGAGGTTTGTTTACGACTGTTCCACAAAATAGGACCGTCGTTGAAGAAGAATGTAAATCCAGATGCGGACTTACGATTGTCTGCATCTCCTCCCCAACTTGCATCAGAATAACCACTGAGCTGATGAAGATTGTCGTTGCTGACATCTCCATAGCAGATGCACTGGTCTATGGTAGCTCGAATATACCTCATGACTCGAATAAGAGCCTTCCAATGGGTAATGCCAGGATTAGCCATGTATTGGCTGAGTGAGCTAATAGCAAAAGAGATATCTGGTCTTGTACAGACTATTGCGTACATGAGAGATCCTAGTATCGATTGATACAAATACTCTCTCATTTGCTCCTCTTCCTGCTTGGTCTTGGGACTTTGGTCCTTTGACAAATACAGGTCTGGATCCATTGGTGATGTAGATATCTTCTTGTATAACTCCATTCATATAGGCTGTTTGTACATCAAGTTGATGTACTTCAAGGTCGGCAACTACAGCATAAGACAGGAGCATTCGGATCGACGAATGTTTGACAACTGGACTAAAAGTCTCACTGTAGTCGACATTCAGGATCTGGGTGAATCCTCGTGCTACCAGTCTGGCCTTCCTTTGATCAATTGCTCTGTTGGCATTATATTTGATTTTGAAGATCCATTTGCAATCAATGATATTACAGCCAATAGGAGCTTCGACTAATGATCGTGTCTGATTTTTTATCAGAGAGGAATACTCTCTGTCCGTGGCTTCTCTCCAGAGATCAGAGTCTGGTTGGCTAAGTGCCTCTGCGACTGTTGTCAGTTTCTGCATCAAGAGACAAACAGACTCAGGAGTATGCCTTGTGGGTTGTGTGCACACTCGACTTGATCTTCTAGGAAGATTCGACTAATAAACCACTCTTGGGACTTGTTGTTGGGTAGCAGCAACATCTTTGTCCGATTCGTTGTCTCGAAGTGGGTTGACAATAGACATGCTTGAGCTAGAAGCTCGGACTGTCATGTCAATGATAGGTGATGAAGGTTCTTCTTGAGCAATATCCTTGCCTTTGAGGTCGATGAACTGATCCTCGATAAAGACTGTATCTTGGCTATACAAGATTTGATGGGTATCAAGATTGTATAGCTTGTAAGTGTTATCAGACGAAGTATATCCGCTCAGGACAGTCTTGAGACCTTGGAAGTCCAATGTCTTCCTTGTGTCCTTTGGGATCTGCGCATAGGCAATGCATCCAAACACTCTTAGGTTCTTCAAATAAGGCTTAGAGCCTGTCCACACCTCGTGGGGTGTCTTGTCTAAGAGGGCCTTGGTTGAACATCTGTTCTGGAGGTAAGCTGTAGTGGAGACAGCTTCAGCCTAGAATCTCTTGGGCAACGATGCATGCGATAGCATACACTTAGCATATTCGACCAGAGTAAGGTTCTTCCTCTCAACTAAGCTATTAGACTGAGGACTGTAAGGAGTGATGAATTGCTGCTCAATGCCTTGGCTTTGGCAGTACTCCTTAAATTCGACAGAGATATATTCTCCACCGTTGTTTGAACTTAGGGCCTTGATCGTCCTTCCAGTCTTCTTTTCTGCATGCTCCTTGAAAATTCTAAAGCAATTGAAGGCTTCTGATTTCTTCTTTATGAAATACACCATCGTCCTTCTGGAGAATTCGTCAATAAAGGTTATAAAATACTTGGCATCCTTTAGTGAAAGATTTTTCATCAAGCCACAAATATCTGAATGTACAACATCTAGCAATCCTCTAGCAACATGCTGATGGCTTGACTTAAATGGTTTCCTAGTCTATTTACCAACTAGACAGTCTTGACAGATAGGTAACTCGATTTTTTTGCGAGGATAGTCGAGATCAAGAACAATAGATTTTCTAGACATTCGTTGTACAGCAGCATGATTTAAATGACCAAGTCTATAATGCCACAAGTAAACCTTTATTTGAATGAATTGAAGTACTGAGAGCCTGACTAGAGGCAGAAAAGCAATGACTCAATTTATACAAGTATCCATGCCTCTTTCCGAGTGCTAGGATCTTGCATGTCCTATCAACTACTTTACACTGATCACATTCAAATTCTACTCTGTGTCCTAGATCTGTGATTCTGCTTACAGAGAGCAGATTCGTAGATAACTTTGGTACATATAGGACTTTAGAAAGTAGCTTAGACTGATCATTTACAAAGCATAATCTTACAATGCCTTCACCTTTAATAGCTTGTGTGCTATTGTCGCCAAGGTGAGCGAATTTTTGAGTACTGTAAGGTGTATAGGACTCGAAACAACCAATGAGGCTAGTCATGTGCTGAGTGGCTCTGGAATCCAGGAACCGAGAACTGTCGCCAGATGCTCTTTGATGGTTGGTCATGAAGGCATCATGATCCGCTTCTTGAATAGGTTGTGAAGCCTCTGTAGCTGCATTTGCCACTTGATTCAACTGCCCTTTGCTGTTATTCTTCGCTTGAAGTATGGGACAATCTTGTATTTCGTGGTTGTTTCGTTTGCAGTATTTGCAGAACAACTTTTTCTTTGTCTGCGAATTCGATTGTTCCTTGTGCTGAGCTGGTTTCTGGTCTGGCTTTGATTGCTTCGGGCCTTTCTTCTTCTTCTGCTTTGTCATGTCTTGTTGTATAAGGTGTGAGAATCAGCTGAGGAACTCGAGGCTTCGTTCCTTCGCGTGTCTTCCTGCAACAACAGCTTTTCCATCCTTCAGCTTCCATCTGGTGATTGTCGCATCGTCCGCTTCGGGTTTCCCTTCTGCACCTGTAACAACGTCGTACAATTCTTTTGCCAATAGCACAGTTTTCATCTTGAATTTCCACATATGGTAATTGGCTTCATCAAGCTTGTCCATGATAGGACTGGCTTTGCCTTGGGAATCCATGTGGAAGAGTTAATCTAAATGATAGAAGAAACTATCAGTGACTTAAGTATGAAAATCTGATACTGAAAAATACAGAACAAGAAAACAATTACTCTATCGTCTAGTAGAGTCTTGTATTGTGGAAGTTTATCAAGCTATGAAAATAGCTCTGATACCATGTTGGAGAGAGTGGGGAGATGAATGACGAACACGAATGAGACACGAACTCGAACAAGAAATGAACTTGAACAGAAAATGTTCGTGTGCAGCGAAACGAGTTATGTGACTCTCTCCGTAAGCATGACTACGCCTATCAGAATGAACAAAACTTTAATGATGGAAATCGTGGTCATTCTAGATTACGTAGCCAAGCTAATGAAGCGCCAAAAAAATAATTTGTCACTAATAGCAAGACAAATTATATGTCGCGAATGATTCGCGAAGAGCTAGACTGTGCTTGACTGATAATTAGTCGCGAAAGACAAGACTAAATGTTAGTCGTCTATTACCAGAAAGAACAACTAGAAAGATCAGACAGAATGAAAAATAAGCATAGCAATATTAACACGGATCTGAATGCAAAACAAAGAGCTGTATCAGATTAAATATATCATGTATACATGTCAATAATGCGGTAGAGTACAAGATAATAGTCGACGAAACCGCATGCCCTACAAAACTTATTTCAATCTATAAAAAGGGATGAAACCTTAATTCTAACAAGAATGAAGAATCAATGCTCATGGCATCTACTTCATCTACTTCTACATCAGTCTCTTCACTCATCAACGCATTCACCCATTAACCTGAATACGCAAATGGTATCCAGTATATATACATTATATTACAGTTGTGCATATGTGGAAAGTACAGTGGATGTGTTGTCTGTAAGAGATCATGGGTGGCCGCAGTCGTTGTCCAGTCTATTAGCGCAGTTGCATGGGGGAAGCGTGAAAAGGGTGCGACGTCAGTCAGTGCTGAGGTGACCGTTGGTGATGACTATGCAAAAAGTGCGTCACTCTTACGAATAGCCTTGGGATTAGATTTACAGGGTGCCTTTGCTTTTAGGGCACCTTTGGCATTCTGTAAGATAGTGTTTTTGCCTGTCACCATAACCTGTGTAAAAACACAGTGTCGCGATTCTTTCACCTTTTATTTGTCTGTGCCAATTTGCGTGTAAATATGTAGGCTATGCGACAATGTTAATAAATATGCAGCATGAATGGAGGCAGATTAAAATGGGATTTAAGGAGAGTAGAAGTAATAAATCCAACAAAGCTTGCATGTACCATTCAAACATTTTCCTCTGCTATTATGGAAGATTCTTGAAGCATCCAGGGCAGTTTTTACAGTGTGTTACGTCATACATGCCTAAGCATTCACTTTTATGGAAAGTTAGAGCTTATACTCCCCTCCACTATCTGACCTTCCTACCTGTCTGATTTTTGACCAATGCTTTGAAGCTATTGAAAGTGTCAAATGCATCCGATTTCTTCTTCAAGAAGTAAATCCACATCTTACGTGACATATCATCAATGAAGATCATGAAATAGAAGGCTTTACCTAAGGACATAGTCCTCATAACCTGCATAGATTTGTGTGGATCAAATCCAGGATGTTCTTTGCCCCCCCTACACCACCTTTAGTGAACTTCTCTCGATGCTACTTCCCATACACACATGATTCGCACATCGACTTTAAGTGGTCTTATATCGTAGGCAATCCTCTCACCATTTCCAATTTCCTCATCAAACTGAGGCTTTGACCAAGCCTCTTATGCCATAGTTCAGTTTGTGATGGAATGGATGAGATAAGTCTATGTTGCCCCTTGATTGTAGCATTCAACCTGTACAATTTAGTGTTGGACTCCCTAATACCATCTGCAATGACTTTGAACTTTTGGTTCACATCCTTCACAAAGCAACGATCATGGGCACAAATTCTACTTTCAACTTTTGATCAGTAATGACGCCAACGGAAAGTAGATTTTTTTTCAAACCTGGTACGTAAAGTACCTCCCTGATCATTCTTCTTTTGCCATTAGGTAGTTGGATTGAAACGGTGCCTATCCCCTTGATCTTGCATACATTACCATTTGCTTGTGAAACAGACGTTTCATTATCCAACACTTTCAAGCTACTGAACCAATCCTTGTTACCTGTCATATGTCTTGTGGCTCTTGAGTCAATCTAGCATGCTTGATCATCTCGATTAGATGACAATGCTGATATGAAGATGCCAGAATCTTCAATTTCACCTTCATCGACAAGGTTGCCTACTTGCTTTGGTTTTCCCTTACCTGATTCCGCCAGGAATTTCCAACATTCGCTCTTTCAATGGCCCTTTTTGCCACAATGGAAGCATTTGCCCTTCTTCTTGGTCTTGCTAGAAGATCTCTCATCCTTCTGAGTCTTGGTGAATTGCTGCGTAGACTTCTTCTCACCCTTGCCCTTGCCTTGTTTTTTGGCTTGTCGCAAGTGTCTGATCATTAATGTTTTGACGTCTAGCTTTCACCATTTCCTGTCGTTGCTCCTCCTGCATCAAGATTCATGTGAGCTCGTCAAAGGTTGGCAATCTTTCTCTTGATGCTATTCCGCTCACAAACATCTGATAGGGTTCTGCAATGTCACACAATGCACATCACGTATGCGCTCACCAATAGAATGCAGTTCATCCCTCATTGTCTTGATTCTGGTCATGTACGTTTGAATATGCTCTCCTTGCTCCATGCGGGCACTATTTAGTTTTGACTTCAAAAACATGATCCTTGACGAATTTGACGTCTCGAACTACTCCTTTAGCACGTCCCATGCATGTCTGGGTGTAACAACATCACAAATGTGGGTAATGATGTGATCCTTCACTGACAAGTTGATATAAGTCAAGGCTCTTCTTGCTCTTCTATCAAATATTTTGATGTTAGCTTCATTTGGCGGTCTTCTCTCGTTGTGACGATATCCCACAGTTCCTTCTCTATCAGTATGTTCTTTATCTTGAACTTCCACACTACATAGTTGGAAATCCCGTCGAATTTGCTACTTTCACTCAAAATGGATTCTCCCATGTTTGCCATCCCAAAACTGCTTGAAACTTCAACCATAGGCTATAAACTATATGCCGAGGCCAACTGTGATGTCAGAAGCTGATAATAATGGCTTGCTATTTTTTCCTTACCAGGCCACCCACTGCTTTTCCGTCAAATTGAAAGCCAAATTGGCGTTGCCTTTCGAAATTTACTTTCCGATAAGCATTTTGAAAAAGGTGATGGCAGATAGTTTTGAACTCTACTTTAAAACTAGTCTGGACATAATTGTCTACTTTAGTCGTACTTTTGTAATTGTTGAAGCACTGATTGTACACTGTGAACCTTATAATTTTGTAACTTTGAGTAAAGCTGAAATAATGTCCGACTTTTTACTCGTGATATGGACAAAGTTAGAGTCACCTAACTTAGCAATGACTATTTGTTGCGACATGGAAAACAACTAAGAGTATGTGTAGACACCTATAGTTCCCACAATAATGTCTTTGTTCTAACACGGTTGTTGTTGTGGATGGATGCAGGTGAGCATATTCTCCTCAACTCGGAGCTTTTGCTGGTTGTTAGGTTTGGTCAATATGATATGTTTGACTATGATGACTCTATACGAATTCGATTCACTTTAATATTTGTATGTTTGATATTGTGGTGATAATGTGCAGTTTTGTTTAGATTTGTTAGGTTCACACACACACACACACACACACACACACACATACACACAGTGAGATCACTCATGAACGTGAAAAGATATGCCAAAGATCTTGCTAAATGATGCTTGATAAAAATTCAGATCAACATTTAAACCTATACTTGACAATATGAGCACAAATACATCAAAACTTCTAAGAACAAAGAGTGGATATTACAAAATGAATGCCAATAGGCTTAGCTACTATCAGAAAATGGCAAAGTAACATCTATAATGGTTGATCAAAGTTTGATAGCAAAACGTAGAGAGAATCTCATTCTATTCACAAGACAATATAGAGATCACCTCAACTAGCCCAAGCTCGATAAGCTTGTTTAATTCTACATGTAAAGCAAAAACTAAGAAGCATGTTGATTGCCATTTACATCTTTTTGGAAAAAAAACTAGGTTGCTCTAGCGACAACAATCTTGACCATTGTAGATTCACCCTCGAGTTCTTGATGAGAACTCAAGAGTCCCAATTTAAATTGAATAATCTTTTAGGCCTGTAACATGGCCTGAGGCTAAAGTTTGGACTCATTACCATAACTGAAAAATGACCAAAGCTCCAAAATTGCCATTTACACAATCTTCACATTCCCTTTTTTATGCAACTTGGTATTTATCTCCATTATTGAATATAAAGATACCGATCTTTTGTTAAATCAATTCTCCACCATAAATTTAAACTTGATGAAGGTATCTAGCTAGCACTTGATTCTTAGATTTATGCATATAAATAATATACTTCTCAAAAATGCATTTACTCATATTCACAAGTGACAAATATACATACTACTTCTACTTCTGTATCAGTTTGTACTTGATCAAGGTATCTAGCATTTGATTCTTAGTTTTATGCAAATAAATAATATACTTATCCAAAATGCATTTACTCATATTCACAAGTGACAAATATATATACTACTTCTCTATCACTTTGTACTATGCATGCTCATCATCTCTTTTGCTACTTCAATCAACATTTAAGCATTATATATATACCACATACATCCACGGAGAGGCCAAGCTAGCTAGCCTCCCACACATTCCTAATTTGCATCACTTTGGATTCAAGCCTAAATGAAAGTCAATGAAGTATTGACTTTCCATCCAAAGTGACTACTATAAGGGGTCTTTTAAACATGAATATTGTTATGAGTTGTTCTTTAAACTATAAAAAGGAGGTGATTTTTTAATCACAAAAGCTTTGTTGTACACTTGAACATTCAAGAATCATATAGACAAATTTTACGGATGTTTTACTAGGTGCAAAGGTCACCAAAAGAAGCACTTGGTAGTTGCTTACCACCATCATGCCAAAGCTAACATGTAGAATGAATGAATATGAAGGATGGAGTAAGATGTCACTTTCTCAAACGCGTAAACCCATCCTCCCATCTTTGTCTTGTGCCAAGAATCCAGACCCAAAAGTCTTTTTGGGCATGTTTTAAATAAAAAGCCTAGGCCAGCTGCAACTTCACTAATTGCACCCAACACCAGGATCAGGTCTTGTGACTCCTTTTGGCGGTTTGGACAGTGGCTGGCGGGTGACCTTCATCGTCATCTTCACCTACCTATACCTCTACTGGAAGAAGCAGCAGCAGCAGCATAAGCAATTCTCTCTCTGCTGCTGGCGATGGCGGTAGCCGATCATTCTCCCGACGAGCGACAGCCTCTGCTCGCATCAGAAACAGGCCCCCATTCTTCCGATCCACAGCATTCGGAGCCTGCATCAGGTATGGCTTTCGCCTCGCCCTCCCATCTCTTCCTTTCAATCAATGCTTTCTATTCAATTTGTCTAAGGAAGAATGCGAATCAGGAAAGTTTTCTTCTGCTTTTCATGTCTACAAATGGTTGATGATGAAACTGGATCCGGGATTTTTTGTGAATTTGACTTTTGGTTCTTGAAGAAGGCTTTGTGATTGTAGCATGTGCTTTAGATGTAATATGGCTGAGGATGTTGCATTTTAAGTTATAGCGGCCGGTATGGACTAGCTTGGATTTTTGTAATATGTGCAATGATCTTGGGAATAGTGGTATGTTAGCCATCAGATGGCTGAAGATAAGTTATAGCGGATGGTTTGGACTAGCAAGGATTTTTCGTACTAAGAGTGTGCGCAATGCTCTAGCATTGGGAGATTATTATGCCAGTTTGTTTTCTAGTAGCTCTAGTTTAAATTGCTCCGATTTGCAACAGTAAATCGTTGTATGAATCTCATTGTTGTTGAAGACCTTTGCAATCATTTGAGAATCGCTGTATTCAAGCTACAAGTGCCAATGCAGAGGCGTCAGGACAGGACGGGCGTTTGCCAGCATGGGGCGAAGAGCTGTATGCCGAGGGAAAACCTGAGGAGGTAGTGCCATCTTCATTGATATCTGGAAACGAGATTAGGGCAGCAGCCTCTAAAGATCCCTATCCATCGTGGATCTATGGGGCATTGGTCACCCCAGTTGATGCTGACGCTCCGCTCGGTATGCTCAAGAATAGCACATCATGTTCCAATTTAATGATTTACTTTGTCAGTCATTCATGTTATCACGATTAGCTTCTGGAGTTTATTTTCCGTTTGTTAGGCTATCAAGAAACACTAGTTATTATTAAGTGTATGCTGGTTGATTAAATATCTAGGTGACAATCTGGATTATGAAGATGGATTTTCCTTTTGCGACTTCCAAGCTACCAACATTATTCTGAGACATAAGCATGCGTTGCAGGTACAACGCAAAATTCGGCAAGCTCTGTCCAAGTGCCTCATCAACCTTTGTAAGTAGTTCTCTGCCGGGGAGGAACAGCTAAGACTTGAACCTACAATAGAATTGTCTGATACATAACATATGTAATATACCCATAGAATTAATGAACCGGTAACGGTATACGGTTCTGAGAACCGTACAGTGAACCGTACGGTTCTCAGATATGCAGGAACGGTGTGAACCGTGGAGGTAATTAATTAATTAATTTTTTTTTTCAGTACACAGGTCTGTGTGGAATCTGAATTAACAGGTCTGTGTGGAATCTGAGTTAACAGGTCTGTGTGGATTATGAGGTCTGTGTGGATTATCAGGTCTGTGTGGATCAACAGGTCTGTGTGGATCAGGTCCAAATCTTTGTCCAAATCAGGTCCAAATCTGTGTCTAATAATTTGGTAATTAAATACTGAAACCGTACCACGGTTCAATGAACCCTGGTACGGTTCCTTCCACGGTTCCCAGGACCCACGGTTCTGGGAACCATGGGTTCTATGAATATACCACACAAGTTTGGCTTTTGGAATATGGGTTATCACAAATGTTTTGATTCCAATACATTGTGAGTTCGTCTGGTTGTGTCTACTTTTTCATTTTCTAGATTTTTAAGTACTTTTTTTCTTCTTTTTCTTCCTGGGTGACCTCAAGTAAATGTTTTAGTTGGTTTGTCTCTCAGCCGTACTTCTTTCCTCTCGTCTGTCCTTTGAGCTGGTCTCTCACAATTTCCCTCGAACATTCTCTTAAAACGAATTTTGCTGTGTTCATCAAGTCTTCCAATGAAATTAGTTTCTGGATGAATTTGAAATCAGCAGGAAGCCTTGATGAGCTTGGAAGTTGGCTTTCTAGATCATTCATGGTTTCTCATCTGATGTGCCAATGCTAGGGTACTTCTGTTTTTTGCCTTTTATGCAATGTTGGTCTTGTAACAGATTACAGGGCTTGCAAGAAGAAGAGATCCGAGAGTTGCTTATTGACTATGTTAGTAAGCATTGTTGCTGGGGGCCAAGACCTGCTAATAGGTGGAAAATTCAGAAAGTTGAGGACTGTAATGCATATTTTGGCGCTCTTGAGACATTTATCGAGGAAAGAGATGTATTGGAAGTGACGGAACCTTACTCAGGAGAGTTTGTTGATGGCAAGAAATCAGGGCGCGTGAGTGGACCTTGGGAGGTGGATATGAGAGCAGAATTTCCATTGCTCTTTACCGCAAAAAAAGTGGCTAGAGTACAAATTCCAAACTCTGAATTCATGGCAAGATGTGCAGGTGCATGAATATGCTTACATAAAAAGTGTTTGTGAAGTCATCAAACTTCTTAGTAGCATTTTAGTGGCAAAATAAGTGCTACTTCAAGATCAAGAGTCGAGCTGAACAAAAAAAAATAGATTTTTTTTTAACAAGCATTTTATCAATCAGTCGATACTCAAGTCAGCTGGTAACATCAATTTGTTGTAGCATATTTTTCTCCAGTGGTTAGTCTGCTAATTATCAAGACCCAAACACTTCTGCATAGTCCCATTCTTTTCTTTAACGAGTTTTGACATGATTTTGTTTCAGACTGCTCAGGGAGGGGCGAGTTACCATGTCCTTCTTGCAATCTACAAGGATCTGGAAATAACCAATCAGGAAAAGTTATGGTTTGCCCAGCTTGCCATGGAAGAGGTCTTATTGCCCACTTGGATGGATCCGACAGCAAGTATGTTATATTTTTCATTAGCATTCCAGTATCTTTAGCTTTTTACAAATCCTGAGAAAGTCGAGAACTCAGTTATCTTCCTCTATTAACCTTGTTAGTTTGATTGTATGTGAACATTTTTGCATTTTGACTGACACCAGCTCCTCAGTTTTGATTGTTGCTCACTCATGCATAGTGATGTAGAATCACTGGAATTGGTAAAACGAGCATTCTGATAGTTGTTCCTTGTGAAGCTGCACAAACTGCAAAGGTGTGGGAAAGCTTCCATGTTCAACTTGTCGTTCGTTTGGCAAAATAAAGTGTGGAAAATGTGACTCAAAAGGTGCCTTAATCGCGCGTAAAGTCCTCTTAGTTACATGGTGAGTTTCCATGCTATGAGACTCATATAGCAGAATATGAAGAGTTGCAACATAATACCCATAGTTCATCACAAGAATATCTTCCATAGTTCAGGCCTTTATTTCATCTTACACTGTCTAAATGTATTCTGGAACCAAGATTCTGAAGGTGTCTTCAGAAACTTGTGTGGGAAGTATAAACTGTTTTATTGTCACTTCGACTCAAGAATGCATTGAACCTTAAAGTATGCATGCACTGATTAAAAGTAGGAACATAGCTTCTGATTAGAACCACTGTGGTTGCAGGCAAACATTATGGACTAAGAAAGTTGCTGCATCGAGTCATGCAGCCTCTGTTCCAGATGAGGTTTTCCACAGAGCTAAGGGGGCTAATCTGTTTTCCGCTCAGGCACAGCGTTGTCAACCTGTGATCTTTCCTGACTTACCTGGGCTTACTAAATTCTCGTCGGACGTCGTTGCTGAACGAGCAGCAGTGCCTTCTGCAGCAAGAGTAATATGTGAAAGGCACCAGATTAACTTTATACCTGTGACTCGAGTTGTTATGGCCCATGGCAATCGTTCCTTCGAGTTCTACATAGTCGGATTACATAAGGAAATATATTTAAAAGACTACCCTTATAAATGCTGTAGTGGGATTTGCTGTTGTCAGTGCAGTTGTACTGTCATGTAGCTACTAGTACTCGGCAACGATATTCTATGCAAAAAGCTATATAGCACGCATACAATATTTTGAAATATCTGGAAATTCTGTGGTTGCATGCTTTCATCTCTGTTTAGATTGCCTCATTTGTAACTGCATCTCTTCTGCATTTTTCTTTAGATGCAGATCACAGTAGCTTCTGGTCACTTTGAGAGAGAGCTCTTTTTGAATACCAAGCTTGCAAATAGTTTGCAACCTGGCGGTGACATGTTGCACTATTGTAAATTATTTGTAAAATAAATCCATCTCCAATGTACTTATATTTTTCATATAATTGCAGTGGATGTGTGTTTCAGCAGAAAATCAATGCCGAAGCTGTGGATTAACTCCACAAGGGATTTGCCCTTGTGTAGTCCTTCAAGTGTCAATAAGCGCATCATGGCATCATTCTTGATTGGCCTTGCAAAATTTATGATCAATGCTTAGAGAAGATTGCATATCTGTTAGGGATCCTTATTTAAGTGTTCATTTGTAACTTGTACTCCCAGGGTGGCATCGATCCACATCTTTTATCTTTTTTCGCTACTAAGGTTAAGCCATGTCCACTGGATGCAGAAGCTGTTTTTGCGTCTTTTTGGTTTCTATCGTATTTTACTGCTTGTTTTCCATAAATTGCAGGCCCAACTTCGTGAAATTTGGATGTGGAAAACATCTCCTAGATATCCGAGTTGGCCTTGACTTTGTAACTCTTTTGTTGTGAGGCGTTGTAGGAGCTCCAATGTGTATGTTATGACTAATTCCTGTAGCGTCTACCTCTCGATGTTTTAGCCTTCAGCATCGTTGTCAGGTTCGCGTTTAGAAGGTTCGTGTTGTCAGGTTCATCTGAAGCAAGTGTTCTTGTTGTAATTGTTGGCGCCTGCCTAGGCTGGTGCAGAGAGAATTGGCTTTTTTTTCTTTGAATTCTGCAAACATAAGCAAAAGGAGGTGGAAAGGAAAAAAGTGTTTCTGTCTTTGAAAGCTTGACATTTAACGTACCTTGCATTGCCAAAGTTGCAGCCCGTAATATTTTCAAGCTCAGGAAACCCTTTCTAAGTAGTGCTCTGTCAAACTTTGAAATAGTTCTCTCAGATCAGATCTTTCTATGGAAGATTGAAAGCGGGTACCTTCAATCTTTCAAACCAGCAACGACTTATCACTTGAGCAGAGCCCCGGTTCTGTGCAAGAGCGAAGGCTGGAGACCGAATTTAGACTTTGTGGAGCCATTCCTTGGGGGTTCATTATGTTATAGTTTCAATCTATTCCATCCAAATTACAAGCTTTAGTGGATTGCAGGACAGTGTACACTTGCACCACAGAGTGGCCTTCAAAAATAAATTCGAATACCGTTTTTATAAAGTCCAACACATAGGATACTATCTAGACATGCCAATTAATACAAGCAACAAACAAGGGAACAGATGGTGGACAAACCAACCCAACCAAATCTAGATCGGACGGATCTAGCCCCCAAGCTATGGATCAATCTCAAAGGGGAATGAGGAATCACTCTAGCTACCAATCATGCAATCAAAAGCATACACTAGTGAGAGCCTAACCCTCCATGGCCCACGCACCACTAGTAGTGCACTGTGACACCTCACTAGACATCTCTGTAGCCTATTTGGGCCACGTCATCCAGTTTTCCAATGACTCACTGATAGACCCATACAAATCTACCATCATGAGTTTAGGCCTACAACCATTAATTATGACCTTATACACATAAGGGTCTCAATTCCCTTATAGTCACAATTAACTTACGAGTCGTTGGTCTACTAATCCTTAGAGTGGACACGCTACCCGAGACCAGTTGTGGGCATGACATTCTTCCCCCCTTATTCAAGTTCTATCCTCAGAAGTTAAAACTGAGGAAGTTCCTCCTTAAGCTTCCTTCTTGTTCCCAGGAATCATCATCATCTATGCGTCCCTTTCCTCGAACCAAATGCTCGGTAACTATACGATTTCTCAATCATTTAGTTCTTGTATCCAAGATCTTTTCGGGTTCAAGTCGAGACATACCCAATGATTTATCCAACAGGTCCAATTTGTCTCCAGATCCAAGATGCTCTCCTTCACGTAGACTCTTCTTGAGTCGGCTTACGTGAAATACCAGATGCACTTGAGATCCTTTTGGGAGTTCCAATTGGTAAGCTAAGGATTCGATCTTTTTTAAGATTTGATACAGTCCTCTATATCTAGGGGACAATTTATAATGCTTGTCGGTACGCATTACACTAGAATCCTTCGAGATTTTCAAATATACCCAATCCCTCACTTGAAAGTCTCGCGGTGATCTTTTCATATTTGCATAATGTCGGTCCCTATCCTGGGCACACTGGACATTTTCACATGCAATCTGTAGCATGGCCTACATATCATGTAGGAAATCCGCTACCTTCTGAAATTTAATCGTCCGAGTCTCTATTGCAATGGGTGACCTAGGCTCAAAACCGTACATAAGCATAAATGGGCTATAACCGGTAGCCGAATGCTTACTACTATTATTGGCAAACTCGATCAATGGAAGATATTTCTCCCAATCAGATTGTCGTTGGGAAACATATGCTCGTAGCATTTGTTCCATCGTCTAATTTGTTCTTTCCGTCTGTCCATCCGTCTCAAGATGATCAGAAGAACCCAAGCTTAGAGTCGTCTCAAGTTTAGCAAACACAGCCGACCAAAAGTAACCAGTGAACTTCGGATGGCGATCGCTCACAATATCACTTGGTAATCTGTAAAGTCTAAACAGACACTCTACAAATGTCTAAGCTAAATCATAAGCCTTCGCGGTGGTCTTTACCGAAATAAACGTAGCCAATTTGGTAAGACGATCGACCACAACCCAAATTGCATCATGCTGTTTATTTGTCTGCGGTAACCCAACCACGAAATCCATGGAAATACTATCTCATCTCTTATCTGGGATATCCAATGGATGCAACAATTCATCAGCCTTATGGCGTTCAGCTTTATTCAATTGGCACTGGTCACACTTGACCACATAAGATTCTACAAAGGGCTTGAGTTGTGCTTATTACTTTGGTGAAGTTCTAGTACCGCTTTGCCCAAAGTGTACAATAATTTATTAGAGTCAAAGGCCTCATCACTTTCTGGTAATGTCGGTTCGATTTCCGTGTCATCACTTCCTAGTGATGCCGGATGGATTTATGTGTCCCCCGTCACTGGAACATCATCTTTGTCCATGAAAAATTAAAAAAAAATTCGTTCAATTTAATTTCATTACGGGTATAATTATCATTAATAAGACAATGTCAAAATAAACGTAACTTTGCAAACGTATATTACCAAGACACTCACTCAATTATACCAATGAAATTTGCAATTCTGACTTAAGCCACTGGAAACGAGACATAATCACATTAATGCCATCAGAATCTAATTAACACCATCTTAAGCTATTACAATTCTATTGCATCCATATTTGTAGCATTTCCTGCATATCATGTAGGAAATCTGCTACCTTCTGAAACTTGATCGTACGAGTCTGTACCGAAATGAGTGATATAGGTTCAAAATCGTACATAAGCATGAACCGACTATAACTGGTAGCCATATACTTACTACAACTCAATCCCCATCAAGGATAACTTTCTCTCTGAGGAGATTGCAACCGAAATGTAGATATCATCTGATCTTTTGATCATGCAGGTAATCCTTCTTTTAAATGATCAAGTATAACTATAATCTGAACTATGATTCGTCAATCATAATTCATCGGATTCTTGTCCTATACTCAATAAGAGAACGTGATACCCTAGCATAAGCAACTCACTCAAGGCAGGTCCACTTCCTAATGAGATTGTCGCCGGGTAATATGCACCAAGTATTTGTTCCCTTAACTGATTTGTCCTTTTCCGTCTGACCAATGGTCAGAAGAACTTAAACTCATAGTCGTCTCTAGTTTAGCGAATACGACCGACCAAAAGTGGCCAGTGAACCTCAGATTGCGATTGTGAAAAAATGTATTATTAGTAGTCTTTAACCAAATAAACATAGTCGATTACCATGACCACAATCTTCTCTTATTGAATAGGTATGTCTCAGAGTCTGAGTTATGATTCTTCAATCACAACTCTCCAGATTCCCAAGACCATACCATATCATAAGAGCGCATCACAATTCTTAAAAGACACATGAGTTGTTCCAAAAAAGTTTAGCCATGGCACAAAGTGTCATTCCAAAGTTAGGGTCCAATCTAGAATGCGTCTAGATTTAATTATTCTTAAGTTCTTATCTAGAATAACTCAAGATTTACTGGAATCTCATTACGTGAAGTTCCATTTTGGCAACTAACAACTATCCAACTCTCTTGAGTCTTTCGGGATAGCATTCTATCTTTTTCAATCGGGAAAAGATAAGGCCAAAAGTTCTCGTGTATTCTATGCACAAAAATCTTTAAACAAATCTAAAATTGACCCATAAAGGTTGCAACTTATAAGCAATACATTTCAACAATAATATTCGTAAGTAAGATCATATTGTTGATTCAAGAAACTAACTCAGAAGTAGCGCTTCTGACTCAGTTAACTGCATCGGATTTAGAAAATATTTGAATGTATAGGTGTGGATCCAAGACACCACATTCAATTTGATTCTAATTCCACCTAGGTCAATAACAATTCTCCTTGAGAAATTACTATTACCTAGCGAGAAATTGCCTCACACAATTCTCATCAATATGCCTATGTTTTAACGACTAGTTTGTGCATGCTTTTTAACTTAGTCATAGGAATTCTTCGTAGATCCACATGATTAAAAGTTTGTACAAAAAGTTGCAAGCTAAAGTAGCTTGACCAACGACAAACCCATTCATCAACCACTAGACAACCACCCCCCATTTTCATCGACCATGCATAAAACTCAAGTTCAACTAAAAGAAACTTAAGTTACACTCACCTCTCTCTCTCTCTCTCTCTCTCTCTCTCTCTCTCTCTCTCTCTCTCTCTCTCTCTCTCTCTCTCTCTCTCTCTCTCTCCCCTCCAAATCTAGCTCCTTGGGCCTCCCATCCTTCACACGCGCAGAGATCTTGGCCCGAACTAGAGAGAGAGAGAGAGAGAGAGAGAGAGAGAGAGAGAGAGAGAGAGAGAGAGTTGAGGGACCGACACTACTTCAGGCCGTGGGTCCTGTTATGAGGTATGGGGGTGCGCCATCCCTCCATCACTTTTGCTCAGCAATTAATGCATGGGATCTGGTGCTTGCAGGGTGCACAGAGGCGATTTTTTTGGATGACAAAACATGCTATTTTTTTTTTCTCAGTTTATGATACTTTGATTGCAAGAAGTTATCAAGCTATTGCATTTGCTGTTTTTTGCAGATTGCAGCTTACAATAAGGCACATTTACAATTGCTTTACATTTATATAAGCATAAGCAACCCTTACTTATAGCTTAGCATTTCTTGAATTTTTTATGCTTGAGAAACAGAGTAGATGCTGCCCAATTTTTCTTTGAAACTAAACTTTGTAGGCTGCCATCCCTATTTTACATAATAGGACTACCCATTACAAGAATGGCTATATAGGCTCAAGAACTTGCAACACACAGTTAGTTTGCTGGAAAATGAAACATGAACCTGTAACTCCATAAAAAATTGTCATGCAAAACCTGTAAATAACCCACCAACACTCATAGCAAGTGGTTAGTCCATTTTTGCATCTATTCTTGCCTTTCTCACCGATTTTAAAGCAAAACCGGTTTCACAAAAACCAATAGATAGCATCCAAGATTTCATAAACCACTTTTGCAAGAACAAGAAGCAATAAGAGAAAAAATCCAGCATAGCCTTAAAAGAAATTGTTGCTTCACAAAAGTGCAAATAGTAAAGCAATTGGCAACATTGGAATTAAAACCAAAATTACTTCCAAAAAACCAATCCGAAGTGCTTGAAAATCGAACCGAATGTGATCTTGGTCGTGCACTTACCACACAAACGATTACACTCCAAAAAAATAAATCGATGGGAAGAACGATCCGAAATTCCTTCACTTTGTTGCTTAATCCACCAAGGTCTCTGAAAAAACGTCAAGATTCTTCCTAGCACTTTCAATGGCAATACGTGCTTAGAATGGCTCTAATACCAATATAAAGTCCAACACATAGGGTACTATCTAAACATGCCAATACAAGCAACAAACAAGGGAACAGATGGCGGACAAACCAACCAACCAAATCTAGATCGAACGGATCTAGCCCCCAAGCTAGGGATCAATCTCAAAGGGAAATGAGGAATCACTCTAGCAGCATGTAGCTACCAATCATGCAATTGAGCATCTCTTCTACTGATACTGTTGCTGCTCTTCAAGCTCTTCATCCTGCTTTTGAAGGTTCTTCCCTTGTTTGTGGAGGACTTTGTGCCTGATGTTGAATTGGTGCTCGATCGTGATTCTTTCTCTCGTGCCTTCTTTCGTAGTCCTCGTCTTGTTGTTGGTGGTCCCTCCAATTTGGTCTATGAACATTTACATGATTGCTTTCTGCTTGAAGAATCTACTAGTGGCTTTGTTCAACTCTTTCAAGTCTGCTCTTTTATCGCCTCTGATCAAATTCCTTCTTCTGTTGCATGTCTTTTATCTGCGTCTTGTTTGATCGCCATGACCAAAGCCTCGGGTGGCATCCATCCTATCGTTGTTGGCAAAGTCCTCCTCCATCTTTTAAGTCGTTCTATTTGTTTTCAGTATCAACAAATTTTAGCCTCTTTTCTCTCCCCTCATTAGTTTGGCGCTCTACTCCTGGTGGCTGTGAAACTGTCATTCATGGCTTGCGTGCCACACTTGATCTCCATCGTGACTCGGTTGTGCTCCAAGTGGATGTTTCCAATGCTTTCAACTCTATTTCTAGAGCTGCGATCTTTCAAGTAAAGTACAGTACTGACCTGATCATCTATATTGTTACTCTACTCCACACTTTGCATCATGTCTTGTGACTGTGCTGAATCTTCTAATCCAGCTCCTCCATGACTAGAACGCAGATTCCATGTATCGATGCACCAAAGTACGATGGAGAATTTGACCCAGTCCGATTTCTCCAAGACTTTGATAATGCATGCCATGTTTTTGGAGATAAATTCGAAACTGAAAAGCTTTGCATGTTTTCCATGGTACTCTATGGAACAACCAAGGAGTGGTATATGAATCTCGAAGCTCCTGATCTTGCTTCTTGGACAACCCTCAAGGACGCTCTTGTCAAGCGTTTCAAACCATCCAAACTGACTCAGAGCCCATTTATCCAAATTACCCATATCAAGATGCATCGCGAAGAGTCTGTTCGAAACTACATTGAGCGTTTTAAACGTCTCAAAGTAGAATGTGTTGATGAAATAACACCGAACGTATGGCCATAAAACTGTTCTTGGTTGGATTGCCTAAAAACATCCGTCGTGAACTCAAACAAGTTGACCTTTATGATTAGCTTAAAGATGTGATGACTGATGCTATCCATGAGGAAGACGAAGGTTCCGACAATGACTTTGACCATTGTGAAAAGAAATCTAAGAATCCGGACTGTCCTAATCACCCGAAGTCCGACAATATTGCCCAATCTTCTGAACTTCTACATCAAATGGAAACCTGGCAAAAAGCTCAACAATCTCATATGGATAAGCTCATTGCCGATTTCCAAACCACCATGAAACAAATTGTTGAGAAATCATTTCCAACAAGAGAAAATGTCTGGTGTCCAATCTGCTCACATCATCATACTGCTAATGAATGCCCTCAACTGTGAAACCATTTCCCAGTAGCAACCAGACCCACCATCTATCAAGCATACCGCTCCTGCCCTCCACAACATCCTGTGCCACGACCAGGGGTCTACCAACCATGACCAACTGCACCAAATCAGTACCAACCACCACATCAACAGTTTGTCGTTAATCAACCTGCCCCACAACAAGTTGTCCATTATTTTGATCCGAATACCACGATCCGGCAACCTAGTATGTGAAAGACAATACTCAACTGCAATACTCTACTGAAACGGTCGTTTATTATACATATGATCCTAATGCTTAAACAATGGATCCCAATGCCCAAGCTTACAATCCAAACCAAGCTGTCTTTGTCGCGCATCAACTCCCCGCAATACGAGGATGTTTTATCTGTGCAGGTAAGCATCCTAGTATTTGCTGCCCAGATAAATTCCATTTTCCTCCAGCTTGTGAAAACTATGGTACTGAACATCACGTGAAGGACTGCCCATCCCGATGTAAACCTGCTCATCCTGTCTGTTCAGTGCAAGTAGAAACTTTACCAGTTGGAACTCATCCTACTTGGGTTTTGACTCGGGCACAAACCCAACGCCAAGCCCCTACACTTACACCCAGCAAAACTCAGCAGCAGGCTGTCCCTCCAAGTGAAGATTCAACCCTGATAGTTTATCCTCACCCATCTGAAGAAATTCGATTGCATCATCAATATTGCCAGCATATCCACAATGCCGACCAACAATCTTCCACCTCCCATAAAGTACTTCACAAGCCTTTTGAAAGCAAAACCCTTGAAGATACCAAAGTCTGGGGAGATTTACTGCAAGCCAATGTCACTCTTCTTTTTCATGTTCTCTGGAAGCATGCCGACAAATGGAAACACTAGATCCAATCCAATGACACCACCAGCTTTGATGAGTTGATTGAAATGCCCTTACACCTAACCAATCCACTCAACGAATGAGGCAACATCAAAATCCCAGCTACCCATCATCAATCACGTGAAGCTTTAGCAGTTTTCGATGGTGGCTCCGGTGTCATTTCCACATCCCTCATGCTAGAATGGAATTTGAGAGACAAGCTTGCCAAACCCATTTGTCAGCTTCGGATGGCTGATCAAAGTGTGGTCCAACCTACCGGTTTCCTTCCACAAATGATAATCAAACTAGGAGGTCTCAAGTTTTCTATAGATCTAGTACTACTTGATATTCCCAATAATGCCTATTCATATGAATTACTACTTGGTCGTCCGTGGCTCACCAATGCAAGATTCGTTCATGACTAGAGCAAAGGCCGAGTCACTTTTAGAAATCGTGACAGTTCTGTCACCATTGATTCAACGGACAAACTCAAACATGCACGCATCCATGACAAAGGCTCCTCGTCCACCAACTCAATGTTTGAACCATACCAGTCTAGCCACAAAAAAGTCATTATGTTAAATCTACTGATATCATAAACTGGAGTCACAATCTAGCTACCATTGATTGTGTGAATGCCGATTATTGTGCTCAGCATCAGGATGATTGTACCTCTCCACTCCCGATCGATCATGACCAATTACTTGATCTTGATACGCCTATCATCGATATCAATTTTATTGATATCCTTCCATACAATGATGAGTTACTAAATGTTGCATGGCTACCTACTAATGAATCAGAAGATTTATTCGTCGATGACGAGAATGTCTAACGAATTCAAAATTGCCTAGAAGATCTAGACATTTTTGATATTCATATCCTCAATTACATGGAGGCACTTTCACTTAGGACCTATCCGCAACATGCTTCCAAGGTGGAACCGGTTGCCAAGGTTACAGTTGAAAGCCTGATACAAAATTCTACCGTGCCAAATGCCCAAACTATTCATGGGATCTCTGCGAGGAGGAGACCATCTTTCAGATTGATGATGAGATCCTCCATGACGTACCACCCGTTCCTCATCCACACACCTCCCCACAACCAAAGCCTCAACTACGTGGCCATGCTATGAAAGAAAAGATGAAAAAACCGCTTCAAATTTAACCGTCTGACGACCTCACAATTGTTAGGGAAGTTCTTGAGATTGCCTATGTCCCTACACCAACCCTCGAACATCCCCAATCACCATCCTGGCAGGTGAAAGACAAGGCCCCCCTCGAATCTCCAGCCCATGATGTCCCTACATACTTTAAGGACTATACGATCGAGGATGTCACAATCCAATTACCCCAAGCTCAACGTGAGCCAAATGGTAATTCGCCCTACGAATGCCCTGTGCGAACCATCTTTCTTTCTATGAGTGAGCCAAATGAAACCAACAAATATATTGTCCACGTCGGAGCTCATCTCAATTGTGAACAATGCAGATGGCTTGAAAAGCTCCTGCAAAAATATAGACATGTCTTTGCGCGGACCTATAAAGACATGACAAGCGTCTCACCCCAAGTAGTTGTGCATCGTATCCCGCTTAAACCGGGTGCGAGGCCAACTGCTAGTCGTCCATACAGATGCAATCCAATCCATAAGGCCAAGATCAAAGAAGAATTACAACGCCTCTTAGATGCGGGATTTATCTATGAAATCGAGCATACTGAGTGGGTCTCCCCAATTGTCATCGTTCCTAAGAAAAATGGAAAACCTCGAATCTATGTTGACTTTAAGAAACTTAATGCCGTCATCGAACGTGATCATGTTCCATTACCTTTCGGAGAATCCATCTTAAAAAATCTAGCAGGAGATAAGTCTTACTCCTTCTTAGATGGCTTTAGCGGATACAATATGATCCAAATTGCTGAAGAAGATCAACATAAAACCGCTTTTGCCACAGAATGGGGAACCTTCTGCTAGAAAGTCATGCCTTTTGGTCTCTGCAATGCCCTAGCACCTTCCAACGTGTTATGCAAGCTGCATTTTCTTAGCAAATGGGCGATACCCTACTTGGACGATTTAGGTGCACATTTAGAAGAAATCACTTTAGCAATCCAAAATGGATGACTTTCATTATTTTTCGACACCAAAGTATAGAAGGTTAATTGGACCTTGTATTTTGGAGAAGCGGTACGTTTGTTGTTGTCCACTTGTTTGATAGCAAAGCAAGGCAAAGATGAACGAAGGAGCATCCATGAGAGAGAGAGAGAGAGAGAGAGAGAGAGAGAGAGAGAGAGAGAGAGAGAGAGAGAGAGAGAGAGAGAGAGAGAGAGAGTAAGTCTCTATCATTTGTTGTGGATCTAGTGTTAATGGATCTTAGTGTTAGATATGACATTAGGGCCTTTTTTGGACTCAAAAAGGGCCTCTTCACTAATTATAATTAGTGTTAATGATGACATGTGTACCAATAAGAGAGTGACAATTGAGATGGAATGGTCCATATGACATGGCACATCCAATGGTGTAGATTGGATCTTTAAATTCTAACTCACCCACTAACCCTCCTCTAACTCTACTTCCTCAACTCACATTAATGATAGTATTGCAATGGTACAATTGCTATTTTTTTCAAACACTTCAAATAATTGATTTTTTAACTCAGAGTGAGAAAAGAGGGGGCCCAATATTTCTTTGGGCCCCCATTTTGAAAAAGAAATTCAAAAAAATTTGAGAGGGAGGGGGGCTTGAAAATGACAACCCCCCCCCTCTCTTAAACTTATGCACATAAGGAGGGGGGGCGTGCACCCATGCGTCCCCCTCCCCATCTTCTCCTCCACTCCGGGCCGCTGGTCCGTTTTGGGGCACAGCAGCCCGGAAGGTGCCACCCGCCCCCCTAAAACCCCCAATCCCTCCCCTAGGTACATAGAGGGAGGGATGTGGGGCGCGCAGGCGCGCAGTGCACCGAACCGCTGCGCCCCACATCCCTCCCTCTATGTACCTAAGGGAGGGATTGGGGGTTTTAGGGGGGCGGGTGGCAGCCTCCGGGCTGCTGTGCCCCAAAACGGACCAGTGGCCCGGAGTGGAGGAGAAGATGGGGAGGGGGGCGCATGGGTGCACGGCCCCCCTCCTTATGTACATAAGTTTAAGAGAGGGGGGGGGTTGTCCAACATACTATTTGGTGATCAGTAAGTTGGGCAAACGTTAAGTCAAGGTCAATTGTTATATTGATCTATTTTTGTCAAAAAAGTACTCTTATTTGCAAAAATAATAGTATCACTCTTGATCCTTCGCCTGAACCTTCGTCGAGTTGACTAAGGTATCCAAATATAGTATTTCAACATTTTTGAGTTCAACGAAGGTTAGATCTATCTGGATCATCCAAAAATTCTATCTTAATCCTCGTCAAACTCCAAAAAACAATTGTTCGCCAGACAAGAACCTTCTCCAGTTCAGAATCTACCCTAGTCTTATCCTTACCAAATATACCTACTAACAATCAGGTGAAAATTAGTTTTACCAGATTTGTCAGAAACAGCCAGATAAGTGATTTTATCCAAAATAATAGTGAAGGAACTCGCCAGGTCAACCTTCACCTAGAAGCCTTTGCCAAAACTATTTTTGAGTTCTGATCTATCAGATCTAGCCATTGTCAAATTTTTGAAACATTCTATTACAATTTTATATTGATTTTGAGAAATCCTTATTTTTGGAAGTGTTGATTGTTTGATCGAGATTTTTTTTTTTCCAAAATAAAAAATCTGATGAGTAAAGTTGATATGTCCAAAAACAAAGTGTAAAAAAAGCAAACTCTCATTTCTAAACATGATATCCAACATGTTGTAGAATATGGCTTCTTACAAAAAAAAAATGATGATGGTTGTCACATCCACAAGGAGCGGCCACCCTTCTTCCGTTACTTTGACAAATGCCCCTTCTCCATACAAGAGAAACACAACTCATCGCTCTTGGCCTTATTGAAATCTGCCCTTTCCAACCAAGGACTTTTTTTCTTCTTTCTCGATGGGAAAGCCATTTCAAAAACCTTGTCCTTGCCCTTCTTGAAGGAGGCGTCGGTTCGGATTTCTGGCCTTGCTGTTGTTTACGGGTCAAAGCATGCATGTTGTCAAAGATTTTGGTGAAGCGCTTCCAAGTTTTTGGTTGATTGTCACAGACTTCCAACCATCACTTAACAATGTACCCTTATGGTACACAACAGGGCCCATCAATGAAATGAAAGAATAAAAGATGTGACATTGATAAAAAGAAAAAGGAAGGGACAAAGCACTAATGTGTTGGGGGGAAGGGATCATACACAATGAAAAAGATGAGGAAGCAAGCTTAGTCTATTGTGGTGTTGCTTAACGATGCCATAGATGATGAAGGCATAAATTAAAGGAGGGCTATGTGTTCTTGAAGACGAGCACCCAAAATGAGCATTCTACATATTGGCAAGGTCTCAGGTGGCATGCCGAATGCAAAATTGTTGCAAGGTGGACGAGGTTGGAAATAGAGGAGAGGGCCTCAGATATTCCAAGCACGTAGGCTTTTGGCCTCGGTGTGGTGACAGTCATACGTGTTTATTTTATTTTATTTTTGAAACAGTTGTCCAAAGTGCCACATCATTGGGCAACCAGAAAGATTATCCCATAAGCAATTTCATGCGAGGTCCAACAACCCCTATAATTGCAAACTAGACATTATTCTCACATCTATGTGGGTGCTTAGGAGAGTGTTGGCAAAAAAATGGAGCCAGTGTGGTGTCGATGCTGGCGAGAAAGTGGAGCTGATGCCCATGAAAATTGTGCGCTTTTGAGAAACTCGGGATGCCGTAAGAATTGGTGCCATGCTTGTGAGAAATTTGGTCGATCCTGAAGGACACTAGCAATGGTGTGCACAGGACATTTTTCTCGAGCACCTTTTAGTTTGGACAAAGCCCTGGCAGCAACACCACATGGCATGTTTCCAGTGGGCCCCGACAGACCCAAAACACGGCACATTTCTAGTGGGCCCCGCCCGACAATCCTAGAACACGTTCCAGTTAGTAAAGAGGGCTCGAGTTGAGCGAGGTGTCGACCAAATGCTCACATGCCCAAAAAAGCGCCTATTAAGGCCCGACGGTGGCGGTCATCATATCTAAGAAGTAGCACAGGTTTGGACCTAGCGCGCTGTGCCACATGTTTTTTTATTCTAATTGGGTGCCCGTAATGCCACATCACCGGGCAGCCAGATCAAGATCCCATAAGCATATCTAGGACTACGCCAGTAACCCATATAAGTGGCAACTGGCTCCTATACTCATGTGTGCGTGGGTGCTTGGGAAATGGGCAGCGATAACTTGTGTGCCCAAAAAAAGTCGGCGCCCGGGACACGCTGGAGCGTGCTTGAGACCTAGAGGTGTTGCCCAGGACCCAGGGGTAGTGCCCAAGAATCCGCAGGTGCCACCCGGGCGCTGTTGAGCCCGTTTTCTCGAGCACAGGTTCATTTTGGCAGGCCGCGGACCGGATGTCACATGGCGCACCCCATTGCGCCAGGCCCAAAGGCACCACACTTGTGGGTGCATGCTTAGAAGCCCCATCGGGTTGGGGTGGGGCCTCTATGTTTAGGGTTTGAGTGCAAAGGTAAGAATTCTAGGGTTTGGCCGCCTTCAAGACAAAACTCTTCTTCTTTATCTTCTCCGTCTTCTTTCTTCTTCTGCTGCATATATACGCACAGCCTTTCTGTTTGCAAGCATACCATGCTTTGGATGAGGAATGAGCAAATAGCTTCATCTGCTGTTCTTTACATTGTTAAAAGGCAGCTTTGCCTTCTTGCCCGATTCTTAGCTTTGCCTTTCAGCTAGTAATTTGGCCATGGTTGTATGTACTTGCTCAGGCGCTGGATTTATCCTTGCTTGATCTGTGCTCTTCACGGCAGTTCATAAATGTTCATAGGTCATTGTTACAATATTCAAGAGAAACAAAGATATGTTATCAGATGGTATGTAACCTTTGGTTGCTGTGCTTTTATTAATGGTGTTTGAGTGAGCTTTGTTCTTTGAGATGCCTAATACAGTGACTTCAGTTCATATGCGCCATTTAAACCATTCAGCTTTCATCTATCCAAGGATGAAAATTTGAACGAGCTCCATCTGATCTTCAATTTGGGGTTTGATGATTCGTTTACTATTTTCTGAGGACTGTTTTCTTCTGAAATGTTTTAAGATGCCTTAATTCTGGCTGGCTGAAGATAGTGCGTGTTTCTGCCTCCGATCTGCCTTTATATTTACGCTACTCATTCCTGTTCCCTTTTGTTTGAAATTCCGCAAGTTTGTTTGCAACAAGCGGATTTCATCTGTTGACGTGTATGTGAAGAATGACGTATTATATTGTATGAGGATTTCTATCGTAATCTCTTGACTGTTGTACGATCTTAGTCCAATGAACTACGTGCTATGATGAGATGATTTATTGCATCCCGCCATTAGTGCTTGGCACTATGAGCTTATATGCTAAAACGACTTCTTCTTCCACTGAGCACCCTTTATTCTATTGCATGCAGGCCTTATCGTTGTTTCGAATTGGTATGGTATTTGCTATGCTTCTGCACTTCTGTATTTTAGAGAATCTTTTATTTGAAGTGGTCATAGAAAGGGTACATATACGTCACTTAAATTTATTTCAAGTAGCATGTATGCCATCATGTTTCGAGGTTGTCATATACTGTTGGTTTTCCTTTGTTTGCCTAACAATGCGGAGTTAACATAGTTTAGTGGCCAATGATGACATAATTAGCGGATTTCTCTGAATACAATGCATGAAAAGATACACATTGTTACACACTCTGAGGCCCTTAACTCTTATTGTGCTATATTGGACGACGGTAGATATTTGAAAAGGTCAAGGAAGACATAATATTAGCGGATTTCTCTGAAGCTCAGTCTGCTAAAGAAGATTAATAGTAAACACTCTGAGACCATTCTAATCTGCTCCCTTTGATTTACCTTAGGGAAGTCAGTAATACTAGATAACTATTTGTTGTTTTCAATAGTGTTGATAGTATCTACAGCCTGAAAAATTTTTGATACCAATTTGACATTCGAGTTACGGAAAGCTCCTTTCTGTACATTGATACAATATTATTAAATAAGTCATTTGAAATAATATTTGTCAATCTTCGCATTTTATATTGGGCCTTACTATATTTTTATGGTTTGTGGTCATTTATGTATATAATATTTTGCAGTGATATGTCGTGCTAATGATGTGATTAGTCTAGTGTTTCAGGGTGTTTTTATACGACGATGTTTTAGAGAAATTTGGCTTTATTTTTAAAACATTGTGTTCCATAATAAATACACTGCCATTGTTGTCCATGCATCCCAGTTACATACTGCAGGGGGATTTTTTTTCCTCCAAGAGTACTAGCCGATTTCTTTATCTAATAACAGCCATTATAAATCAACTCGTTGCTGGTGATGCTTTGTGGCTGCATTTGAGAGTGCTGGAGTTGTTTGGGTTAACTTACCTTTGATATATACAGAGACTACTAGATATGCAGCTTGTAAATTGAATTTGAGAATTGTTGTCGAGGATGCACCTCTGAATGATGATCAAATTGTTTGACACTTTGTGAGTGATACTAAACAATTCACTCTAATTTTTTACTGACAGAGGTAACTCGTGCATTGTTGGCATGTATGTTGGCCTTTATGCTCGTTCTTTAGTGCGTGCAGTTATACCTTAAGTTCCTGCAGCTAGAAATTGCTGTTTTTGTGGTTTGAGCCATTATGAAGCTTAGGGAAGAGCCTTTTTCAATTAGTAAGGTTCTATGATTTTGACCCTAGGAAGATTAAATAATTGAACCAACATAATAGATTTTAAACAGTATTTTGTATGTTATGGAGCATCTGAACTTCAATACTAGATCAACCATGAAACCTCTCAAAACTTAGTTATGGAAAATGTGACATACAAAGAGAATTGCATAAGCACCTCACAACATCTTAATGCCATATGCTAAAGTTTGCTTTGTATTTTGAAATCACCTCTATGGCATAATATCCATTCACTTTTCTTTTTTTTGGAATGTCATTCTCTCTCTACAATGAGAATTTTTTATGGAAATCTCATTCTCTCTCTACCATGACCATTCTCTCTATAGAATATGTGTTTTTTTTTCACATAATGTACATTATCTTTCTAGAGAATGTGTGTTCTTTCTAGAATGGCCTTACCTCATGTAAGGCCATAGGAAGGCCATAGGACATTGGGCTTGCATTGTAGGTTGGGACCTTGCCCTCGACTCCGCCCTATGGCAAGGCCTTTCTCATACAAAAGTTAGAGAAAATGAATTGCTAAAGAGAGAGAGATGAGTGCGTGAGTTTTCCAAATCCCTTGCGAGGCAAGCTCCTCAAATACATGCGTGAAAAGTTTAGTTGTAAACCATGAGTGAGATACTTGGCAAGGTGGGCCACTTGCACTTATTAACTTAAATTAGAAAGGAGTCTCATGTATTTAATTAATAACATCCCTCATGAGTTATGTACAATTTACAACATAATTAGTGCCAATCCAAAGGTGTAAAATAGGCATTAATTTTCAACACCCTTTTTTTAATGGCAATTTTATTCAAGCTAACACCCAACAAAGTTTTGAACTTTTGAAACCTATCTTTATTAGGTGTAGTTGGTTTAGTAAAGGTAATTGAGGCACTCTTGACATCCATTGGATGAATATCCCAATCAAAATATGAGGCTAAGGTCTTAATGGTCTTGATAGATGTCATTTTAGCAACAGGTGCAAATTTCTTATCATAGTCTAGTCCCTCATGTTAGGCGTAGGCTTTTGCCACTAACCTTGCCTTTTACTTGTCCACTCTTACATTGGCATGAAACTTTGTCTTATAAATCCTCTTGTAAACCGTGTATTCACTATACCCCATGAAGATATATTCCATGAATTTTGTATCAAGTTTCTTGTATTCACTATACCCCATGAAGATATACTCCATGAATTTTGCATCAAGTTTCTTTCGCAAGTCCTTTGATACATGTGCATATGTCGTATACCCAAATATTCTAAAGCTGTCCACTTTGGGCTTGTTGCCGCTATATGCTTCTTTAGGTGTGGTTTCTTCAACTGCTTTGGTTGGGCTTCTATTCAGTAGAAAAACACGAGTTGCTATTGCTTTTGCCCAAAACAAATTTGACAACCCCGTTGCTCCTTGCACGCTATAGACTTGTTTTTTTTCTCAGCCACGTCGTTTTGCTACGGTGTATGTGGAGTGGCAAATTGTCTCTTTATTCGACATGCTTTGCAAAGGTCTTTGAACTCATTAGAAATACACTCACCACCCTTATTTGACATGAGAGTCTTTAGTCTCTTTCTTGTGTGGTTTTCAACCGTGTATTCACTATATCCCATGAATTCTGCATCAAGTTTTCTTGGCAAGTCCTATGATACATGTGCATATGTCGTACACCCAAATATTTGAAAGCTGTCCACTTTGGGCTTGTTGCCACTATATGCTTCTTCAGGCCTGGTTCCTTCATCCACTTTGGTTGGGCTTCTATTTAGTAGAAAAACACCAGTTGCTATTGCTTTTGCCCAAAACAAATTTGACAACCTCGTTGCTCCTTGCACGCTATAGACTTGTTTTTTTGCTCAGCCACGTCGTTTTGTTACGGTGTATGTGGAGTGGCTAATTGTCTCTTTATCCCACATGCTTTGCAAAGGTCTTTGAACTCATAAGAAATACACTCACTACCTTTATCTGACACGAGAGTCTTTAGTCTCTTTCTTGTGTGGTTTTCAACCATAGCTTTCCACTATTTGAAGTATTTGATCGGTTCAGATTTTTGTCTCATAAAATAGACCCATGCCTTTATTGAAAAGGCATGTACGAAGGTCATGAAATAGTACGTTCCCCCTGTTTATTTGGTCTGCATGTGATAACACAAATAAGAATGCACGAGCTCAAGAATCTCCTTGGCCTTGGTAGCTTTTCCTTTCGGAAACCTTTGCCTTTGTTGCTTTCTTAGGGCACAAGCCTCACATGTATCTAAAGAAGATATAATGCTAGGAAGATCTACCGGATTGTTCTTGTTCAAAACTTGTAAACTTTGAGAGCTCAAATGACCATACCTCTCATACCAAGACTTGTCTTGATTAGAATCCTTTGTTGACAAAGGCCTTTAAGCTTGTAAAGATTCCCTTCTTGCATTCCCCTCGTCTTGACTAGAATCCTTTGCTGACAAGGCCTCTTGGTTAGGAATGACTGTGTAAAGCTTGTAAAGATTCCCTTTTTGCATTCTCTTGGCTACTTACCACCTTTCACGAAAACGTGGTTTTCGTGATTTCTGTTTTGGGAAGCTTTGATATTTGTCTTTTACCAAACAGGTAGATTCGACAAACTCCACCAACATGTTCTGCTTGGTAATGGCACCAACAAATAGTAAGTTCTTAGCCCACCTTGGTACATGCAACACACTCTTGACTTTCACCTCTCGTAATGGCAGCTGCATTGGAACTGTGCCTTTGCCTCTCACCTTATGTGTAGAGTTATCTCCAAGGCATACTTGTTGATCATCACTTGTCTCCTCATAGTTGTTGAACCAATGATGATGAGGTGTCATGTGTTTTGAGGCTCCAGAATCAATGTACCGTCCACCAAATGTGGATTCAGATGATAGGGTTGCGGTGAATAGATCACGCCATCAGGATTGCTATTCTCTTGCAACTTTATCAAATTTCCTTATGATCACCTTTCTTCTTTTGGCATTCAAAAGCGATTTGCCCATACTTGCTACAATGGTTGCAGTTGCTCTTTTTCATGGGAGTAGATGAGGAATTGGTGTTTGACTCCTCTCCAACTTGTAACTTGGGCATCTGTTGTTCCAAACTTTGCTTTGAGTAAACCCTTCTCTTTTTTTTTGGAAGTTTTGCTTCTTGGAAACAGATGCATGTTTTGGATTATCTTCCCTTTCAAAATGATTCTTCCTTCTCATCTCCTTCTGTGAAAGAAGACCACATAACTTCCCAAAGGTTTGGGAGTTTTTCCCTAGCAGAAAGGGACATCACATAGTCTTGATAGTTGAATGACAAACTATTTAAGACTATGGGAACAAATCTCCTATCACTTATTTATTGTTTCTCCCACTGAAGCAAGTTGGTTCGTAAGGTCCTTGACCTTTGTTTACCCATTGTTGCACTTGCTTTCATCTTGAGAGTATGAAACTTGTTTTGCAAGTAAACAAGCCTGCTTGAATCCACTGTTTCAAACATAGACTTGAGAATAGTCCAAGCTTCCACTGCATCTTTTGCATTGCAAATGTGAGAAATAATGTAGTCTTTCACAGAAAGATTGATCATCTTATGAGCCTTCTGTCTCTTGGTTATGTAGTCCTTCAATTCAGGTTCAGATGTTGGTATAGGTTCTCTACCTGCCTTCAACTCCCAGCAATTCCTGTCCATCAAGATGTTAGCCATCTTAAACTTCCACACCCTGTAGTTTGTGCCATCAAGTTTGCTTGATTCACCCATTAGACTCTCTCCAAGACTAGCCATGCTATACATATATAATCTATGCTCGAACAGAAGCTCAACCTGAAAAAAATCAGAAAAGAAACAACTTCCAGCAACTAGGTATCAAATTTCAGAGTTTTGGACTGAAGTTGATCTACAAATGATCACAAAGAGTGATTTGTGGCTTGGGATCTTGATCTACATCAAGACTAGCTCTCAATTCTAGCTTTTAGTCGACAATTTTTGTGATTCCAAGCAAGAACAATCAAGAAGTGATGATCCACGGCTTCACACGTGTGAAGTACTGCTACTGTACGGCCTGATAACAGAGAATCAGTTTACTCGTGAAATACTAAGCATTCATTCACAAAGGAAGTGCTAAAGAGAGTGAAAACATCAAGATTGTCTCATAAACCAAAATTACTTATCATTAGCCTCACAATGGATCCATCATGGATCAAGTACATAATCATGACAATCTCTCTCTAATCTGCATCCAGCATGTGTGGGACAGCTCATTTTGTACTCATCCATATCCACTTTGGATAGGATCTATCTAATTTGCCACGTCATCCACTTGTGGTTTGTGTTGACCTTCTAGATTCCTACAATCTAGGACCTAACTCCTATAATTTAGGAGATTCCATATTTGACTCAAATAAAATCTATATACAATGGATTTGAACTTTATAATTGACATTTCACATGTGGGAGACCACTCCTATCCATGTGATATAGAATCTTCTACCACTAGAATGGTGCCAAGTGGTATAACACTACTCATTACGAAATGACCAGACAGAATGAGTGGTGACAGAACTCTTTATCCAAACAATAAAATCCAATTGGGTACAGTTTAAGAGTTACTGAAATCCTATTGGTAGGATTTCCATTCATGTTATTTGGTATTATGAGTTTGGATAGTTTTGTTAATATTGACGGAGTAATGTCGGGCACTCGACCGGAGAGGGGGGAGACCAGTTAAAAAGGAAAAAAACATTCCAATTTTATTGGAAAATCTGTAATAATAGGAATTAAAAAATTTATTTCATTTCCAGTTAAATCCTATGGTGAATTATATTCAAAAGATTAGACTAGTAGATGATTTTTGGTATATCAGTTATTCAGCCAAGGTATAGGATAGAAATGAAATTGTTTTAAATTTTTTCTTGCAGTAATTAATTTCAAACATTTACTAATGTCGTTATGTCTTCTTATAACCTTAGCTGAAAGATTTTCAGGGAACTGAAAATTCTAAGGAAGAAGAGTGTGGACATTAGAGGTAGTAAGTGTGATCGGGAAATGTATTTCGCAGTTAGGATTTTGTGTAAATTCCAGTAAATAATTGCTTGATACCGGTCACTAATTTCTTGGATAGAATTTATAACTTATATCTTTGTAACCATTGAGTTATTGATGATCAATGGTGTATTTTAGTACTTAGTTGCAATATGGGAAAAAGATAACCGTTCGATCAAATGTGAGGTATTTTGAAAATTTTTGAGATTTAATCTAGATCCCAATGAGGTATCTCATTATTTACAAAATCAGAGGCTCTCAAATCTATTTCTCGCTTTCTTAACTAATCCTTTACTCCTTAGTAATTTTTCGAATATAGGACATCAGATTGGATTATATGACTCTTTCCAGCATGAAGTTATTTTTATGAAAGACAGTTATATAAATTACTACTTGTGTGAATAGACTTGGAAGTCAGATAAATTCTAAAGTCAAAGTGGTTCATGTCTTAAACCTTGGATATCTCTGTTGCATAAATGGATTTCAGAGAAGTGATAGTTATGTCACTCAGGTGAAAAATATTTAAAGGAAAAGTCATGTTTGTAATAGAGTGTGGAATGCACTTATTATTGACTTTTCATGGATTTGGATATTTTCATAGGTCATCTTTCCAATTAACTTTTATGGAAATTGATAATTTCCTTAAAAGGAGGGGTGAAGTGATGGGATTATATTCTATCTAGGGATTTGTTGATTGCATAGTTTTCGGAAGAGAACCAGCTGTGGTATAGAAATGAGATTTCGTCTACAAATTCAGAAGTCGATGTTCTGGTATCAATATCCCCTACTTAATCAGTTAGAACTAAAGTAGTATCACTGTGTTACTGTAATGTGGGTCCTACCAGTAGATAAGGATCAGTTGGCCTTGCCACGAGGCGAGTCGACAAGACACGCATCCCGTCAACGACAACCTGGGCCATGCATGGGTTGCTTGAGTGAAGAACTGTATGTACAATGTATTTTCATTTTGAGAAATACAGTTGCTATGTGAGCTTGCTGTGGAGAGTGTTTTCTATCTGTCAGAGTAAGATACCTACTTGGAACTTTTCGAATAAGAGGAATTCTCTAGGGATTGTGTGGACAATCTGAAACTAGAATAGGTTTGATATTTGAATCATTATCTATAAGTAATACAATGAAAGGTCAAAGGTGATTGATTTCATTTTGATTGGAATAGGAGCAAGTTTGATCAGGATTTAAGTCTGAGAGTTCTATATTGGGTCAATCTAATCTTAGTTTAAGTACTAGGGTCAAAGAGGGGTTGATTTAGTGGGAGAAATTATGTGATTAGAGGTAAGTGAGATTGGAAAATTGTTGAGAGTGAATGTTATTCGTCTCAGAGATTTTTCGAATATGTTATCTACTCATGAGAAATAGAAAACCTTTTGTAGTTGAGTTACAAGATCTCAATGAGATATGTGAATAAACTATATGGGTTATGGAGGAATCTGCCAGATAAAAATGTGTTTATGTACTGGGTCATAGTGAGATTATTCACATATGTGCACGATTAATCTTGTATGAATCTACTATGTATTCTTGGTTACTAGGGTTATTTGGTGCACTTAACCTAGTCGGTGAACATAGACATATGATCAAGTATTGTTTGACGAATACTTGCAGAGTTAACAAATCTTTCGTGGAAGATTTATGGATCAACTTATAAATGATTTGGGTAAGGATCTAAATGTGGTGTCATACTAGTATAATTGAATTCTTCACTTAGACATTTGAGATTTCTGAACCATTAGCAATTAACTTGAGTAGTTGATTACTCCAGGATGAAGTTAATTGGTAAAACGATTAGTGTGATGAGGATTCACCAAACACTGATAGTTTTTATTTTATATTGCTTGTAAGACGCATGATTAGTGAGTCATTTGGGTTCATCAGTTAAAATTATGTGCATAGAATATTCCTTAGTTAAGGAATAGACTCAGCTCATTAGTAATTGTATCCCAGAGAGCTCAATTGGATAACGAATCCTAATGAATCCAAGAATAATAAGTGAATTGATATTCAGCAGGACTTTGGGTATCTAGATGTAATTCTAGATTGTAATCTAAAGTTTTTTGTAGTTGAAGATGATTGTCATTTTGATATGCATTTAGTCTTTAATTACCAGTGGCTTATAGAACTTAAATCTTGCACTTCAGTCAAATAATCATGTTTGAAGAATATTCGTGAATCCAATATTTTCTTAGTGGAAAGATTTTGGAATGATTCTTACTTTTCCTGAGTTATGTTGGACATATACTCCAGTATCCCCTGTAAATGAATAAGTATGATTTGGATTCCAGAAAATTATGATTGACGAATCATACAAATCTAAATATTTATGATTGATGGATCATAAATAGATACTTAATTATTGTCAAAGGATTATAAGAAATGGTGATGATTCTTAAGTGATGATTAATTCTTGATCTATTATTTGAGTAAGAATTCAAATCAGTGTTTTTCTTTACTCCAACATTTTAATTGAGAACCTATGGATCTCACAGACATTCTCCTCGGTTAATATTGAGAGTTAAAGGAAAGGAGGCTAAGGATAGAAGCAGTTTAAGGAGGGAAGAATGTTATGGCCATATCCGGTTAAGGACCTGAAATAGTCCTAATATGGTAGACCGGCCCTCCAGTATTCGAAATTGTTGGTCACGCCATGATTTAATTCCGTGTCAAGGCCAGTTTGTGACTAATACCTTGAGAGGACTTAGACACTCTAATTGAGACATATGGAGTACTGCATGTCTGTGTGACGGATATAGGCAGGAGGATTGCATGAAGAGATGTGATCTATTTATAGTTGACTTGCATGGGGGTTGCATGGTTTCATGCACAGGACTCTATTCTCTATATAATGAGGTAGGGATTCTCCCGTCGACATATTGGGTTTAGGTTACCAATTTCTATCTTCTCCTCTTGCTTCACATGGCATGGCTTGGGGGCTAGATCCAAGTTTGATCTAGGATTGGTTGGGCGGTTTGGCTCCATAGTCTCTCCTATTGTGTTCTCCTATCCTCATCTTAGAGGCAATCCTTTAGGGTCTTTACACAAAGATCTCATCAAAACACAATGTCTTATCAAAGATCATATGAGAAACAAGCATGAATGTATTGGAGTGTGTATCACCTGAAATTTGCTTCTCTTCCTCATGAACTGTGAGTCTCATTGACTCGGCCTTGTCCTTTGAGAATCTCCATGGAAGCATTTGTTGAGAAGAGTTCTCCTCAAGCTTTAGCCAATCTTTATCATTACCTTGGATTGTAGGTAGATATGAAGATCCTACCATCATCCTGTTGATTGAGATTAGATTCTCCTCATTCCTTATTTGCAATGGAATGTAAACAAAGCATATGGATCTCAAGATCCCACAATCAACTTTTGATAAGAGATACATCACAATATGATACAAGAGACAAGAGATGTGCATTTGAGAGAATGATTTCCTCCTTTGCCATAATCTCCTTTTCAATGGCAACATTAGCATCTAATTTAAACAATCTTCCTTGCTTAAATCCTCTTGCTATGCATACATCATTCTTCAATATGGAACAAACTCCATGCTTGAAGTGAACATCTAATCCATTATCCACTAGTTGTCCAACACTTAGTAAATTTCTAGTGATTGATGGAACATAAAGCACATTTTTTAGATCTATCCTTTTGGTAGATCCAAGACATATGGGAATGGTACCAGTACCATCTATTCTACATTCTTGATTACTTGATGTAAAGGCAAACTTTCTAGCATCATGATAAGAGTGTAGAGTTGAGTAAGAATCCCTTAGAAATGTCATGTGGGAGCTTGTCCCACTATCAATCCACCATGCCTCACTAGAATTGCTCTTGCTTGTTGATGTGGATGTAGATGCCATCAAAGATGAGATTTACTCATCTTCCTCCTCTTCATATGCAAGGCTCCCTTGTTTGCTCTCTTCTTGTGCACTTTGCCTTTTTTAGCATTCGGATGCTATATGCCCCTTCTTCCCACAAAAGAAGCATTTGAGTTTGGATTTGTCTCTCTTCCATGAACTTGATGCTTGATCCTCCACCTTGCCTCCTTGCCTTGGATCTTCATGGATGCATTGGTCTTCTTCTTGCCTTTTAATGAGAAGTTGGCCTTCTCATCTCCATCTTGTAAAGATAAGGAACTCATCCTAGTCTTTACATGTAGAACTCTACTCTCTCCGCCACAAGCACACTATGTAGCTTGTCAATAGAAGGTAGGCTCTCTTAAATGGAAAAACTTTGGACCAAATTGGAGTATTCATCTCCAAGTCCATTTAGGATTACTTGAACAAGTTCATTATCATGAATTCCCTCACTTATGATGGAAAGTTTTTTATTGAGAGACTTTATTCTCGAGACATACTCTTGAGCACTCTCATCACTCCCTCAAATGCTTTGAAGAACTCTATTTTTTAGCATAAGCACTCTAGAGGTATTTTTGGATTCATAAATCCCTTTCAAGGAGTCCCAAGCCTCCTTGGCCGAGGTACATGAAGCAACTTCCTTAAGAAGTTCATTACTAACATTCATTTTTAGGCAATGTAATGCTAGTCTAGCTCTCTTTTTGTACCTAACTTGATCTTGTCCTCCTTGAGGCTCTTCTTCCTCACCAATGACAAGATCATACATATCTTGAAGCACTAGAAGTGACTCCATTCTTACTTTCCAAGTTGAATAATTACTAGTATTTAGCCTTTCACTAGCCTCAAGAAGATAGGCTCCAATTGAACCCATTCTAACTAGCAACAAGTACAACAAATGTACTATTCAAAGGCTCTCCCTTCTCTGTTTATCAAAATTTAGCAACAAAGCTACTCTCTTGAATCTAGCAAATCTCAAAAAGCAAGATCTATAATGATCTTAAACTCAAAAAGACTTGAGAAATTGAACTCTACACAATCTATTTGTTATGTCCATGACCAGTACGTAGGATACAGTATACTCCTAGTCTTGGATACACGGTACTCTAGTGAAACAAGCTGTTAGTTATGCCACGTCATACTGGACGTGACCTAAAAGTAACTAATATTCTTGTGAGGTCCGGAACACACTAAGTGGAGTTTAGACAAGGTAATGAGACAGTGTATGCATGTGTAGAGTATCAATAGCAATTCTATGAATAGTTGGTCCATGTTCAAGAGATTTATTGAGGATTATGCTAAGTTAGCAGCATCGCTTAATAATCTGACAAAAGAAATTGTTAATAAAAAGAAAAAGAGTAATCAACCTAGTCCGCCTGTTGTTTGGAATGAGGTATTGAATCAGTGTTTTGAGAAACTTAAAACAATGATTGTTTCAGCTCCCGTGTTACAAATTGCAAATCCAGATTTACCTTACGTCGTGAGAACAGACGCAAGTGATGTTGCAGTTGGAGCAGTTCTATTACAAATGCATAGGCCACTAGCGTTTGAAAGCAAAAAATTCACTGGTCCTCAATTGCGTTATTCTAAGCGGGAAAAGGAATTGTTTGTTGTAGTTCATGCACTTAAAACCTGGAGACACTACTTGTACGGTAGTAAGTTTGTAGTGTATACGGATCACCAGCCTCTTAAGTATTTTTGTAATCAACATGATCTTCGGGGGAGAAAAGCTCGATGGACTGAATTGATGCAGGAATTCGATCATGAAATCCGTTACATAAGAGATAGCTCTAATCAAGTTGCAGATGCTCTTAGTCGGATCGATGAATTGAACGAGTTGTCATTCATCCAGATTTCTATAGATCTATATCTTTCGTTGAGAGGAAAATATGAATAAGATATAAGAGGTCCAAACTCACCCTACTCCTCATCATGGTTCTTGATTCATTGCCAAGCTCTCACTCTACATTCATGCTTCTTGTTCCTTGGCTTGGGGGTGAGGCTTCTAGAGATTGATTGGATGCTTCTACTTGGTTGGGTGGTTTCTCCACAGTGTGTTATCCTTTTGTGTTTAGGATTTGTAAGCAGGATCTAAGGAGCTTCCCTTATACTATTCAATTTAGAAGCTCGGATTTTACTCTTGGAAGTGCCAATGCCTTCCTATGGTGTTTAGAATGGATTTTAGCTTTACTCTTGAACTAAAAAACATAAGCCTCAAAACTCACTCTCAATGATTTGGAGGTTTAATAAACATCTAACACCATTCCACATCAAATATATAATGAGATCAATGGATTTTCACAAAGCAAATCACTAGTTTCACCCTCCACAAATTGTTTGAAGCTCAAATATTGAAAAATCACTAAGATATGGTGAAAGTACAACTCCAGCAGCCTCTCACACATGTGAGAAGTACATCTGAGCTTTACACATTTATATGAGCTTCTACTTTGCAAGTAAACTATTAATTAAGGTCGTCTTACTTCAAATTGATTCTAGCACCAATGCTTTTACCAAAATGAAGAGATTTGGGTCATCATCAAAGCTCTTTGACTTGGCTCTGATACCATGTCAAATTTTAGAGTTTTGGACTGAATTTGATCCACAAATGATCACAAAGAGTGATTGGTAGCTTGGGATCTTGATCTACATCAAGACTAGCTTCCAATTCTAGTTTCTAGTTGACAATTTTTGTGATTCCAAGCAAGAACAATCAAGAAATGATGATCCACAACTTCACACATGTGAAGTACTGCTACTGTACGGCCTGCTAACAAAGAATTAGTTTACTTGTGAAATACTAAGCATTCATTCACAAAAAAGTGCTAAAGAGAGTGAAAACATCAAGATTGCTTCACAAACCAAGATTACTTTGGCATTAGCCTCACAATGGATCCATCATGGATCAAGTACATAATCATGATAATCTCTCTCTAAGCTGCATCCAGCATGGGTGGGACAGCTCATTGTACTCATCCATATCCACTTTGGATAAGATCTATCTAATTTGCCACATCATCCATTGGTGGTTTGTGTTGACCTTCTAGATTCCTACAATCTAGGGCCTAACTCCTATAATTTAGGAGATTTCATATTTGACTCAAATAAAATCTATATACAATGGATCTGAACTTTATGATTGACATTCACACGTGGGAGACCACTCCTATCCATGTGATATAGCATTTTCTACCACTCGAATGGTGCCAAGTGGCATAACACTACTAAACTAGTTTTTGGCCAATTGAATCACTAGTTTCCAAATTAAATGATATGTACAACCTATATGATCTATCTAAATGACTTGGGCATAGATTTCACACGTGGGAACAGGCTCCAAACATGTCTAATGATGATAGGTACAAGTCATTATGGTATTTACAAGATTTGATCAAGTTAGCTTTTGCAAATTCTAACACTAGGATATGTAGCCACCTCAAGGCAACCCTTCAGCTCTTGCTTTTGATTTTGCCACTTGGTATGGCCTTTTAGCACAAGCACTAGACCCCGCTGCATCAGAAACCAGAAGCTCCTACAAAAAGTGTGCCCTGCTTTTGTGTAAGCTCCTCCAAAAAGACTCCTTGAAACTCAACCAGAATTATAAAGTTTTTGGATCATCCCACTCTCCTTGCCAACAACACTCCAATAGTGCAAGACTCAACTTGATCCGACTCCTACTCCTATAGATCAAAATCGGCCTCCTACAACATTGAGGTGCTTGTGGAAGCACTAAAGTTTCTCTCACTCACAGACTCACAGACTAGACAACTTGCTTTGATACCATGATGAATTTCAAAACCTAGCTATGGAGTATCGTAACTTCAATACTAGATCAACCAAGAAAGCTTGAGAAATTTGGCTATGGAAAACATCACATACAAGGAAAATTGCATAAGCACCTCACAACACCAAAAGTTAGAAGAGAAAATGAATTGAGAGAGAGAGAGAGAGAGAGAGAGAGAGAGAGAGAGAGAGAGAGAGAGAGAGAGAGAGAGAGAGAGAGAGAGAGAGAGAGAGAGAGAGAGAGAGAGAGGGTCTTCCAAATCCCTTGTGAGGCAAGCACCTCAAAGACATGCATGGAAAGTCTAGTGTCAACTATATGAGTGAGCTACTTGACCAAGTGGGCCACTTGCACTAATTAACTTTACTTACAAAGGGGGGTCTCATGTATTTAATTAATAACAACTTACAAGATTACTCTTCAACAAATCTATCGAATGCATTTCTTCTTGATCAGTTTTTTCAAAATGATTTAAAAGTGTCGTGAAACAATTTAATGCCTTTAAAGAGTTGATCATGCACAAGTGCACCTATCGTGGTAATATGTTAATGTATCGAATACTTGAAACCCTGTGTTCCGTATTGCAAGGAACATTTCAACGGAAAACATTGGTTTCATGATTATGATGTTTCTACCAGAGTGGCTTGTGCTACCTTTTGTTCCCATGAAAATATGTTTAGGTTAATCCTTGTCAATGAGGTACTAATTAAAAACTACTATGCAATCAATTGCACATGTACAATATGTTAAAATCCTATTATTGCATAGAGCTTGTGCATGACCTTTGGAAATTTCAAGTTTATCTAACATCCAAAGCAAAGCACTTGTGTATTGATAATCCACCAGGAAATGAGACTCCAAATCGTCCTTACCAAAGTATTGGATTTCATATTTAGGTGCAATACTACAATATCATTAGCATCTTCCAAAAATCACATTAAGCTTGACAAAAATAACAAATAAGAAACTCCCATTGGAGATAATATTCATGCATCCATATGCTTATTCATGTAATGTTGACATTGTCCTCTTTTGCTCGCAATGCAATTTGCCTTGTTGAAGCACAAAAAAGAATAGTCAAATCCTTATGACTTTGCAAAGATAACAAACATTAAGGACTCTCATTTATCGAATGTTTTACATCAACAAGCATATAGATACACGACATACAAGGTCTTCACTCTTGAAGAACACATTTTGGGAAATAAATTGGAATTTAGATGGGCTATTGTACTTGCCCAACTAAAAGAAAAATAAATTACATCATTTTAGATTTTGTGTCTAGCATTTTAATTTTGGAAAAATGTAATCCTAACAAGCATGAAAAATAATTTCAACTCTAACTACCCGTAGAGTGTCAATCAACAATCAACCTTTATAGGGAGAAATTCTTTAACGTGGCCAATTTAGAAAATTCTTGAAATTTTTAGTGAGCCATGCTTTGAAACCAATTATCACAAATAATAGCTATATAACCTCAATTGTTGGACCAAGGTGTGCAAATGATCACTCACTCATAAACAAATAGTTTAAGTGGACTTTTGAATTTATCCTCACTCACTTGAACAATGCAAAATGAATGTGAGTCTAGATTAAAATTAGATACCATTTACGTCCATGGATAGAATTGGATTTTAAAAGCTATTCGTTTTCATGAATAATATCAGACAAGACTTAATGATTACAAGCATTACATGCATTAAGAAAGTGATTGGTCACTCACTTTCAAGGAAAATGTTTGACAAAAGATAACTTTAATGATTCTTTAAGATTACTTTGAAGACTATGTGGTAGTAATAGAAACATAAGTCTCTTTTTGTACAAACATTATTGTACAAATGATTAGTAAATTCATGAAAATTCAATACAAACATTAAGTGGAGCCTTGCCATTTTGCGAGTAAATTATTTTCGAGTTTCTTTTTTACCATGCTTTGACAAAAAGATAGCATATGGCATGCTACTTTTTTTATGCCACTACTTGAATGTTTATTATTAATAATTGTGGTTTAGTACATAGTTAAAAGTCCCATAATAAAATCCCAAACCAAGAAATGTTTTATTTTTTAGCCTCCAAAGATGGCACGTCGGCCTGCTAGGCAAATTTAGTCAGATTTTTTTTTTTGGGTGGTCGAATCATTAAAAGAGGATATTCTTCATGAAAGTGACAATTTGATACCTGATATAGATTACATAATTAGGTACCCCAATTATCACATAGACTATACAATTTGTTTTATATGAGAAAGTTGAATGGTTGTGAATGATTCACATGATACAGTGGCTTGCCATGGTGTCACAGCCTTGTGTGGTATTGAAAAATGAAAAGCTAATCTTAATAGATGACAAAAAAAAAAAAAGTGAAAATGGACACAATACCATAAAAGGATGTGCTAGAGATTGTCATGACACCTATCAAGAAACATTGAGAGGATTATTAGTATTATAGGGATTATTATTAGTAGTCACATTGAGATTCTCACAAGCGATGTGTTTGTTTACATTGAAATCCATTGAAATTTTGGTATTTAGTCAATATCTTGTAGTTAGTGTTAGCAACTATGCAAACACAGTGAAAAAAAAAAAAAAAAAAAAAAAAACTCCATGGCATGTGTATTGTAAGACCAAATAAAAAAAAACTCCATGGCATGTGTATTGTAAGACCACGTATGAGTATTTGCCAATGAACTTCTACTATGGCATGTGTTTTGTAAGTCCATGGGTAGAAGCTTAAAATAATAAAATCACTTAAACTTAGGCTTAGAACTTAGACTTAAAAAACTTAAGCTTAGAAAAATTTCAAGTTAGCTTAAGTTATCTTAAGTCCCAAGTTAGAAACTTTTAAAGTTCTAAGTTCTAAGTTAGAAGTTTTTTAGAGGCCTTAGAATGGCTAGTTTAGAATTTATCCCATAAGTTAGTGGATGCTTATGGAAGGCCCTCCTTGCTAATAGAGGAGAGATATTTCTCATGTACACAACACTTTGAGATTTTGCTAAAGTGCTCTCTATTTGAGAAGTCATTCTATTTTCTTGTGTTCCCTTTGGAAAGGTGCATAGCTTCAGGGAAGGTGCTCAAGCCTCCTCTTGCCTCCTTTTCATAGGTTTCTATTGTGGCATGCGTTTTATTGCTTTATGTTTTATTTAGCCGCAATTTATATTCCAATTCCCTTTGGGTGTTAGATTAGAATTAGTGTAAAGATCTTGCTAGTTGGGTACCGTCTCAGCAAGATCATGTGATTTTGTTATTCTTGGCTAGTTTGGAAGCCTTAGTGAAGTTTAGTTATTTCCATTCTGAGCACCAGTTGGGAAGCCTTGGTGCTCCTTTCATTTATGTTTTCATTTCACAGTTTTAAACTTTGTAGATCATAGAAGGTGGACAAACCCTTCTACCCTATACTACATTCATGAGTAGATTTAGCCACCGCATAGAATAGATTTACCTCCAACATTGGCGCCGTTGCCGCTTTAAGATTTTTCTACCTAGCTTTCTTGTTCTTTTTCACATTTTTAACGTGCTTGTATATATGCTTAACTGATTTTGTTTTTCTTTTCACACTCCAGCACAAGACTTCTCTTCAAGTCCTAAACGAGCTGCTGAGCAACCCATCAAGCCAGAGGGAAGCAACAAAAGTATCAACTTGGGCATTTTCTCTGAAAGAAGTGACCCAAGTGACATTTATCAACCAAACAGTATGTCAGAATTCGCAGAGCTGTCTGCAGCCATAACAGACATTGCTCTTTCATCCTATAACCTCCACGAATTCTGAACATGGTCAGTGTTGTAAAGTTGACTCAGGTGCACCACGTTGCCTTGTAAGACTCTAAGGGGTGACACGAGTTAGGAAGTCAAGGACTGAGCCTCCGACCTATGGTGAGCCAGCCAAGTAGTCACAAGTCATGAGCTAGCTCTGGAGCTCAAGTCATGGCCTAGTCAAGAGCCAAGTTGATCTGCCGCTGAGATGGCTCCCGGGACCCATGTCCAAGAGCCAGACTGATTCTGCCAGGCTTGCCAGGTTTAATCAGCAAAATAAAAACTAAGTCCAAAAAAGCATGCTTTACCAGAAAGCGCTATATTTCAGGATAGAGGGGGCGCACAAAATCACACCAGGACTAAACTTGGGCAGCTCAACTAGTGCCAATCCAGTCGCCAGGTCTCAACTCCCTCTACCAACGCGAGCCAAACACAATGCCCAGCACGTGTTGGTGGCCTCGAGACCAGTCAGTCTATGTATGAATGTAAAACTCTTCCAAATTTAAGAAAGTTGATCCTGGGGGTTGATTATCATTTCGGTTTCACCTCTGGGACTGGTCCAAGTAGAAGGACCCTTACTACAACCTTTTTGCATCGCTGGCGCCTAAGGGTCCACGTCACCGACGTTGGCTCACCGCTATGCCATTTGGTCAGTTTGGTGACCACTATGCCTTGGGTTTCATGTGTGGCTTGTCTTTGCCTTTGGTTGTTATCTTTTGGGGACGGATTCTAAGTTGGCTTTCGGGTTGGTTGGGATTCCAGTTTTCTTAAGTCTGAATGGTTAAGCTTGTTACGTTTTCTAAGTTGGCTTTTACGAAAGTGCATGATAGATGAATGTCAGACTTAAGCACGTGTTGGAAAAACTGCTCAAGTCCCAGTGCCCTTTGAGGCACCGATGCAACATGTGGTAGCCGGTTAGCTACGCAAGTCTCACAGGGATGGCCATTTTTTGGGATTTGTCAAGATAGTCGTTGTGCAAGGTGCTAAGCACGGGTGCGTCCACGGTCGGGGTGGTCGGCAGAACGGGGACTTGATGAGGCAAGGTGCTACTCTTGAGGTGTAAGCATGGTCAGTTCCCGCAGTTTGCGTCTGGCGCCGCGACGTCTGCACGTAGGACAAATGAGACAAGGTGTTGCCATTAGGTTGGTGAAAGCACATTCTGTGCCTTGTGGGGTGCGGGGTGACATATTTGATCTGTACGGGTTAACCATTGATACGGAGATGCTCCTCGAATTCGGGTGTAAAGCACGGGTGGTTAGCTACCGGTGCAGAATAGCTACCAATCGTTTAGCTATAAGGGCTATCGACCAGAGTTGGTGGGGCATGACTGACGCAATGTGTTGCGTAATGCTGAAAGCACAGATGGTTGGATGGATGTTTCCCGTGGGCTAGTTCTGTGATAGTTTTGTGTGGGCGTAGCTAGGCAAAGGTCCTACGTCCGGTCTCAAGGGGGATGTGGCTTTAGAGGGATCCTCTGTGTTAGCTTTGGTTGGTATGTTCATTTGTGGTGTGCTAGCCTGGACCTGAATAACCCCTGGCTGCTTGATTTGTTCTAGGTGATTTGATCTAGTTGGGAGTTGAGAGAGGAGTTTATATTTGTTGGTGGATGACACACAAGTATGGAAAGGAGCTTCCATGGGGCAACCCCAAGACTGGTTCGAGATTATTATCTCTATCTAGAAAGATCGTGGGGAGGAAATCAAATTTCATGTTCGACTCCGGAACTTCACATAACTACATTTCAAGCCGCGTAGTGGAAAAGTTCAGCTTGCCGACCAGGAATGTGACATCAACCCTCAAGGTAGAAACAAGAAAGGGGGTACTAGATGCAAACAGAGCAACACTAAACATCCCAGTGCAGATTGGGAGATGGAAGTTTCTTAGCTTTTTTATTTTGGAGATGAATGCCTTCGACGTGATTTTGGGCCTCCCTTGGTTAGATAAACACTGTATTGTAGTCTTGGGTAGGAACTCAAACTTGGTCCTCTTGGATTACAAGGGACAAATATGTATGACCAAAGCCCTGCCCGAAGGGTATGCAAAGGGGGCCGACATTGAGCAAAGTCTAGTGGCTACATCAGTGAGAAAAAGAATGACGAAAGTTAACAGGTCAAAGTGCTTTCTTTGTATCTGCCGAGAGGTTCCAGAAGGGAAAAGCGTGCGACAAGAAAACTTGCCAAAAGAGGTGGCAAATTTGCTAGAGGAATTTAGCGATGTGTTTCCAGAGAAACTCCCAGCTAAGTTACCTCCTCGAAGACCAATGGACCATAAAATTGAGTTGGTACCAAGAACAAAACCAACTTCGCGAGCACTAGGATGTCACAAGAAGAGTTGGTGGAATTGAAACGACAACTTGGTGAATTAGTAGACAAAGGATTTATTAGACCCAACGCTTTGCCTTTTGGAGCTCCAATGTTATTCGTGAAAAAAGCGGACAAGACTCTTCGGATGTGTGTGGATTACCACATGCTCAACAAAGGTACCATCAAGAACAAGTACCCATGCCTAGAATTGATGACCTGTTCGACCAGCTCAAACCTGCCAAATATTTTAGCTGAATAGATCTCATATCTGGATATCACCAAATTCGAATAGCTAAAGGCGATGAGCACAAAACGGCTTTTTGAACATGGTACGGGAGTCACGAGTTCAGGGTGATGCCATTCGGTCTAACAAATGCACCAGCCACTTTTTGCACGTTGATGAACGACATTTTTCAAGACTGCTTAGATGAATTTGTCAGTGTGTACATCGAGACATTTTAGTGTTTAGCTGTAGCCTCAAAGATCACATTAAACATTTAAGGACGGTTCTACAACGACTGAGGAGGAATTGCTTGTTCGTGAAAAGAGAGAAATGTGAGTTTGTGGTAGAGGAAGTTGATTTCCTTGGACATATTATAGGTTACGGACGAATTCGGATGGATCCTAAAAAGATCAAGGCTATCTTGGATTGGCTAGCACCTAAAACTGTTCGTGGCATCAAATCCTTCGTGGGGCTATGTAACTTTTACAGGAGATTCATTGAGGCATTTAGCAAAATTATGGCACCGTTGTTGGAGCAGACAAAGACTCATCTAAAGATGACATGGACACCGGAATGTGAAGCAACGTTCCAAGAACTACAACGACGGATCACTCAAGAACCCATTCTTGCCTCCATGGCCTGCCTAGAATGATTATTTTTGACCGAGACCCCAGCAGGACTACTCCAGCCATTACCAGTACCAGCATACCCTTGGGATTCAGTGAGCCTGGATTTTATTGTTCAACTACCACGTTGCCAAGGTTTCGACTCGATTTTTGTGGTGGTTGACCGTTTCTCAAAACAAGCTCACCTTGTACCAACTAAGAGTTTAGTGACAGCCAAAGAAGTGGCAATGTTGTTTTTTTAAATGTGTTTTCAAATACCATGGCTTGCCTAGAATGATTATTTCTGACCGAGACACCAAGTTCGTAAGAAAGTTTTGGACATGTCTATTTCACCTCCTGGGGACTGGACTGAATTTCAGCACTGCTTATCACCCTCAAACAGATGGGCACACTGAACGAGTTAATCGACAAATTGAACAATATGTACGGAATTGTGTCACTTGGGACCAATCTGATTGGGTCAGCTACTTGGATATCCTCAAATTCGCACATAACAACCAAGTGAACAGATCTACTAGAAAGGCACCATTCGAGATCGGTTACCGATTGTTCTGAGCTCTTTTCTTACAAGCATGCAAGAAACTCTGGTACCCACTACAGAGGAATTCATCAATGAGTGGCACATAAAGCTTATAGAGGTGAAGGCATTTTTGGAGCAATCACAACGTAGCATGGCAGCCGACGTAAACCCACATCGACGAGAACTGGAATTTAAGGAAGGTGATCAAGTTTGGCTGAACACTAAAAATATCTTGTTGCCAAAAGGATTATCTCATAAGTTCGTTCGACCTTATGCTGGGCCCTATTATATCACAAAGAAGATCAACCCAGTGGCTTATTGATTGATGTTGCCATCCACCTTGGATATAGACACTGTGTTTCACATCTCATTACTCAAGCGGTATAAACCGGATGAGCTATTTGATCGACAACACGAACTCCGTCACCCACCAACGGCACTTGAGAATACAACGAGACACCTTGTACCAGAACAAATATTGCCACGCATTCAACGCAAATATCTAGTGAAGTGGCTACGGGCTTCACTCATTGAGGCTTCTTGGGAGTACGAAAACAAACTTAAGGCGGGCGCCCCTGAAATACTGAAGGATTACCTGGCAAAAAAATCAACGCAACAATCATTTTCCTAGATTGGCACATAATGCTCTGGTGGCATGTCCTCTTCATGAACACTAATGACCACTCTGAAGTTCAAGGAACTTCCAGGTATCTTTCTTAGTTTGTCAATAAATCACTTGCAGCTTTACACAGTTTTACGTAAGTGAACTTGATCTACACGTGTTCTGTGCTACTGCCAATATATCTTTAATTTGAGTTGTTAAGGCCGGTGAATTAAGTCCGTGCCATGCGTCCTAGTTGGTTCATTACCAATACAAACTTTAGTGTATTTTTTATATTTAGATAAAAAAAGTACTTTTGTTGTATATGGCTTTCATTTTCTTAATTGCCATAGAAGACCTGCAAAATGAAACCTACCTAAAAAGACATGCAATGTGGATGTCATGTGAGATGTGCATTTACAAGATGTAACTTTTCTTTATATATATATATATATATATATATATATATATATATAAACTTATGTACAGTTTTGTGCATGTGTATGAGTGCACCCATGCATCTTCCTCCCCTCACCCATGCATACGCAATTTTTTCACTAAAAATGATGGGAGGGGGATGCATGTATGGGTAGGAGCATGCATGGCCCTCTTCCCCATGCACGCATATACATGGCCTCCTCTCTCTCTATCCCCTATACCCTACTTTCCCCCTCATATCTCTCTCTCTCTCTCTCTCCTCTATCCTACTTTACCCGTATCACCCAATTTGAATTTTCCTTTCTCGCACACACACACTCTCTCTCTCTCTCTCTCTCACACATGGGTGTGTGGGATCGTGACTGGCAGCTTTAGTGAGGGCAGGTAACTTTCTTGAGGGCGATCTAGAATAGTTGAACGCTCATGGAGATGGAGGAGAAGGAGGAGGAGATTGAGGCCATTCTCTGATCCTGTCCAAAAAGCAGCGATGCTCCACACTGGACAAGACTTTTCGATTGATTAAGGCACACTTTTTTGATTCGAGTGCTGAGATTTTGCAGTAGACTTATTATGAGAAGTGTGAGACATAGGTTTGTTCTTGTGCATTTTCTGGATTTTGTTTCAATGTCTATGAATCCATTTTTTAGTCTCTGCTACATCTCATCTATCTGCTTAACCCTGCCACTCTGAATCAGATCCACCAGCTGCGACCCACTTCAATCGAGAAGGAAATGCGACCACTTCAATCGAGAAGGAAATGTTCTCCAAAATCGCATCAGAATGCTCCCTTTACGCAAAGGTGCTCCCAGGGTTCTGGATGGACATCGAACAAGATATAGGGCAGCCACGGGACTACATCACAGGCCTGCGCCTATACCTCGACTCTCTGCACCAGATCGCACCGAGCAAGCTCTCAAAGGGGACACATGTGGTAGGGAATATGACAATAGATTTGAGTGCACAGATCGGGGAGGGATATTTGATTTTTCTGCGACCAATCATTGCCACCATGGTAAGCAATATTTTTCATTCTTTGTGTATTTTTGTTTTTATTTGCATGGCCGTGCATGTGCGCGCGAAGTTGTTGAGTACTACCTTGGCTGTAGATCCCGTCAACCTCGAAGAAGCTTCAGAAAAATTTCCACGCATTAGTTGCTTATCGAACTCCATTGTATGGCGCATCACCATCTATTCAAGAAAATTTCATTAGAAACTTTGTGTCAGATAATGTACCTGAAGCCCGAGTAGATCTAGCGCTGCACCGATGGATGCAGATGGATCAAGAACAATGGACATTTTAGTGATGTTGATCTTCGAGAGGGGTTGGTGAATATTCAAGGCCTTCATTCCCATCATGCAGAACATCAGGAAGCAAAAAATCCACAAGTTCCAATCCACTTTAAGTCGGTAATCTCTTGCCCCTAAAAATAGTTCAAAGGTAGGTGTCGTTGTCATTGCAGCTACCGAAAGAAATCGTTATTGGAAGATTTATCCAAGGTGAGGATATCCAGGCATTGAAATGTTTAATGGAAAATCCAAAATTTTTAGTTATGTAGTGTAGGCAAAAGCCGACATCACACTGTTAGGGAGAACTATGTTTTGAAAACATTCAGGACTGAGTCAATGTCTTTTCTAAAATAAGCGGAAACAATCCTTCAATAATGTCCGACTGCTCCAAGAAACATAAGTAATGTTCGACTGCTCCAAGAAACATAAGAAACTTATCGTAATGCAAATGAGAAAAGAACTTCAAAACACCAAACAGCCATTAAACCTTCACAATAAGGTAAAAAAATTACGTTATCTATATAGTATCACCAATATTTTCAAATCTGCTGTAATCAACAAGCCCCCCTTCAATAGAAATCTTAGTTAAACACACAACAAGCACTCTTCTGAGATTATTTATTGTTTGCATATATGAATGATTCAAATCTATCGCTATTTTTCAAATATGTAGTGCCAAATGCAGTCATATCACACCAAAAAGATATCAATGATGGATTTGGTCATTACATACCTCAATCAAAGTCAAATCAATTGGTAATTTCGCATTTGGATTTTGCTGCAGTGCCAATTGCAGTCATACCACGCTAATAATTGACATCATCCACGAGCATTCTGACGCTGATCGCATGGAAAAGAATTTGCAATATTTGTACTGAAAGATGGTGTGAAAGCTACCTTTAAGCATATGGTTCCAGTTGCGTAATGTGAAACCGGCTCATAACAGGTTTGGTCATCTACATGCTGCAGTTCATGTCGATGGCCTACTTGCCTTTCATCATTCCTATCCTTCGGTGTGGCAGACATGGATGGCACTATCAGCAAGCTCCTTTCAATAAGGGCTTTTTTTTTTTTTTTTTCTTTTCTGAAAGACCTTTTTTTTGCTTTTGGGTTTTCTTAAAAAAAAAAACATAGCCTAGAATGTTCAAAAAACAATGAAAGATATTAGGTATTAGAACTACTAACTAAATAAATTATACATCTATATGGCCGAAGGCTATTTTCGAGCCATCTTTTTGACGGGCTACAACTTATTTTAAATTTCGAGCCATATTTTTTACGGCCTACAACTTAATTTAATTGTCATGAGTCAAGGTACAATAAAATGATATTGAAAATCAAGATTTACAAACTTTACTCGAGATTTGATCTCCTCAAAACACGCTCCTCAAGAATTCAACCAACAACTCGCAATGACCCGAGGTTTGCATCTCCTCAACACAGAGGCGTTCCTTGAAGATTTGCATTCAACCATTGTATGATTTGCATCATGTTTTTTTTCCCTTTTTGAGCTTCCTTAAACTATCCAAGATAGTTTTTGCACTCCCTATGCTTATTTGGTATTATTGCATATTTCTATTACATGTTATTTATAATGTGAATATAGGAGACAATTCTCCAAAAATAAATTTTGAAGATAATGGTTTTGATGAATATGAGGCTAATCAAAAGTCTCTCTCTCTCTCTCTCTCTCTCTCTCTCTCTCTCTCTCTTCCATAGAACAAATTGTAAGGATCCAAGAGAGCCTTAGTGTGATTTTAATATCATATAAGAGAGAGAGAGAGAGAGAGAGAGAGAGAGAGAGAGAGAGAGAGAGACAGAGACAGAGAGGTATCAACATCTACGAAGTACCCATAGGTCCATTAAACACATCGCTATTAATGTCTACAAAGTACCCATAACAAGGGAAGTAATAAAAATAGTATATGTTGTCCTATATGTTATACGTCATTTTTCTTAAGCTTTTACATCATTCTATTATCTCTACCTCCAAGTGAATTTGACCAAGGTTATATATAAAATTGCAAATGACAATAAGCTACAATATGCTTCAATTATAAGGCCTATTTGTTAGTTAGACATGCCTTAAAACATTGATGCACATAGGAGATGCATAAACATGTCAATTTCTACAAGGTACCAAAGAGCTAATGTGAATATATCATTCTAAATCCTCAAATAATGTCATCTTGCGCTTGGAACTATATATTGAGCTTTTCAAAATCTAGAATTGAAATTCACATGTTTGTTCTTTATTTCACTATGGATGTGTGTGTATAAGTGTGAGTGGGCTAGAGGAGGTGAAAAAAAATGGGGTGGAGTAGCTGCGGGAGAATAAATCAGGGTGGTGGGTTTACCACACATGGGGACCCATGTCAAAGGAAGTTATGAAGGGGGCAGATTGGAGGGAGAGAGAAGGGCCGATACACCAAGAGTAAATGAAGGATTATTAATACTTGGAAGAGATAGAGGAGGTGATGATGACAAAAAAAAAAGAGAATGACAAGTGAAGGGAGAGAGGACAGAAGAAAGTGGATGAGAGGGAGAGAGAGAGTGAGTGTGTGTGTGTGGGAGGGGGGCGGGGGGTGTATGATGAGATTGAAGGAAGGGGTACTTAGAATTTGCTTTGCACAGGAACACAGATCATGCTACACAGTAACACAGATAGAAAACACTCTCCACAGCAAGCTCACATAGCAATTGTATTTCTCAAAATGAAATTACACTGTACATATAGTTGTTCACTCAGGCAACCCATGCATGACCCAGGTTGCCGTTGGCGGGACGTGTGTCCCGTTGACTTGCCTTGTGGTGAGGCCAACTGATCCTTATCAACTGATAGGACCCACAGTACAGTAGCAAAGTGATTCTACTTTAATTCTAACTCTCTCCCTTAAGGTAGAGTCTACTTTTTATACAGTCATATACATAGCTTTAAAGTCAACAAACTTTAAGTACAAAAAGCTTTGATCTAAACTTATCAAACTTTTCTCCAACAAGTGGCTTAGTGAAAATATCAGCTAGTTGTTCTTCTGTGCTACAATGAACAACATGAATCCTGCAAATCAAGCCATAATCTGAAGCTCTTTTCACATAACGCAAAATGCGTTCAGCTGTCCTCCAATGCGTTTTTGTAGGTGCTGCCATAAATTGACTTACAATCCCAACAACATAACATATATTTGGTCTAGTCGTGGTAAGGTAAATCAAGCTCCCTACTAACTGCCTATACAGTGTAGCATCAGATGATTGTGACTCATCAAGCTTAAAATGGTTTCTACCTAGTTCAATAGGAGTATTCACTAGTTTGCAATCCTGCAACCTAAATCTGTGCAGCAACTCTTTGACATACTTCACCTGTGTTAAACCCACTTTGTGTCCTTTTTGCCACACCTCTACTCCAAGGCAATAATGCATCAGGCTGAGATCTGTCATCTCGAATTGTTCCGTGAGGTCTTTCTTAATCATATCTATCATCTCTTGATTATTTTCCGTAATAATCAAGTCATCAACAGAAAGAGCAATCAAAGCAACCATACCATCAAAGCATAAGACATATAGATTTGGATCAGAGTGTGTTCTCACCATCCCCTTTGAATAAAAGTAGGCATCAATCCTGATATACCATGCACGTGGTGCATACTGGCGCAAAGGTCTCCTCATAGTCGATGCCTTTACTTTGTGCATACCCTTTGATCACCAATCTTGCCTTGTGCTTTGCTATACTTCCATCTTCATGGTACTCAGTCCTGTATACCCATTTGCAACCAATGGGTTTCTTGCCAACTGGTGGTTCTACTAAGTCCCATGTGCTATGCTTGGCAATTGACTCCATCTCCTCTCCCATGGCCTTGACCAAATGTCATCATCCTTCGCTTCACCATAAGTCAAAGGTTCTTTGCTTTGAATAATGCTAGATAAGAGAGCATAATTTGCTTCATACCTTTCAGGTTGTGTCTTCTTGATCTTCGTAGCTCTCCCTGGCTAGATGATCCTGGAAAATCATCCATGTCGCACCTCTCCAACAATCTCTCAAACCACTTAGGGAGCTTCCTGTCAGGTGATCGGCTTCCTGTGAAAATGTATCCCACGGTACATCCTTCTCCTTGCGTTTGTCACCTGCAACTTTAATCGTTCTCGCACCAAAAGGTTTGTCTCTACCTCTCCAACCTGTCTCTTGAGGTTGAGTAGTAGTATCTTGAGATGTATCCTCATTTTCATCACTTGGAAGGTCAATGAATGGATCATCATCAGGTGGTATCCTCACTATACGATCTTTCCCACTAGATGTATCTATCTTCTCAGCATCCTTGTCTTCATACATCTTGGATTCATCAAATATAACATCACGGCTTATATGGATTTTGTTTTCCACTGGATCAAAACATCTATAGCCTTTCACACGATCATTATGTCCTAGGAATATACACTTGATAGCTTTTACATCAAGTTTACGTCTCTCTTCCTTATGAATGTGTACAAAGGCCTTACATCCAAAGATTTGCAAATGGTTCACCTTTGGCTTCTTCTTCGTGAATGCTTCCTCAGCCGTTATCTTTGGTATGGCAATGGTAGGACTTATATTTGATAGACTGTCGTACTGCATGCTTCTGACCAGAAATCTTTTGGTAGTTTCATCTCAGCTAGCATAGATCTGGCACTTTCCATAATCGTATGATTCTTGCGCTCAGCTACAGCATTGAGAGCAGGAGTATGAGCTTGCGTAAATTGTCTTTTGATCCCACATTGATCACAAAGATCATTGAAGTCATTAGACTTCTACTCACCTCCACTATCTTATCTTAGGACTTTGATCTTCCTACCTGTCTGATTTTTTACCAATGCTTTGAAGCTCTTGAAGTTGTCAAATGCATTTGATTTCTTCTTCAAGAAATAGATCCACATCTTACGTGACATATCATCAATAAAGGTCATGAAATAGAAGGCTTTACCTAAGGACATGGTCCTCATAGGCCCGCATAAATCTGTGTGAATTAAATCCAAGATGTTCTTTGCTCTTGCAACACCACCTTTATTGAACTTCTCTCGATGCTGCTTTCCATATACACAGATTCGCACATCGATTTCAAGTGGTCTTCTATGGTAGGCAATCCTGTTACCATCTCCAATTTCCTCATCAAACTGAGGCTTCCCAAGTTCAAGTGACCAAGCCTCTTATGCCACAACTCAGTTTGCAATGGAATGGACGATACGATTCCATGTTGCCCCTTGATTGTTGCATTCAACCCCGCAATAACTTTGATTTTTTGGTTCACATCCTTCACAAAGCAACGATCATGGACAAATTCTACTTTAAACTTTTGATCAGTAATGACTCCAACAAAAAGTAGATTTTTCTTCAGACCTGGTACATAAAGTACTTCCCTGATCATCTTGATTTTGCCATTAGGTAGTTGGATTGAAACGGTGCTATCCCCTTGATCTTGCACACCTCACCATTTGCTTGTGAAACGGACGTTCCATTATCCAACACTTTCAAGCTACTGAACCAATTCTTGTTACCTGTCATGTGTCTTGTGGCTCCGAGTCAATATACCACGCTTGATCATCTTGATTAGATGACAATGCAGATATGAAGATACTAGAGTGTTCAATCTCACCCTCATCGACAAGGTTACCTGCTTGTTTTGGTTTTCCCTTGCCTTGTTCCTCCAGGAATTTGTGACATTCACTCTTCCAATGGCCCTTTTTACCACAATGGAAGCACTTGCCTTTCTTCTTGGTCTTACTGGAAGATCCCTCATCCTCCCGAGTCTTGGAAAATTGTTGCTTAGACTTCTTCTTGCTCTTGCCCTTGCCTTGTTTTGACATGTCGCAAGTGCCTGATCGTCAGTATTTTGACGTCTAGCTTTCACCATTTCTCGCCGTTGCTCTTTCTGCATCAAGATTCTTATGAGCTCGTCAAAGGTTGACAATCTTTCTCTTGCTGCTATTCCACTCACAAACATATGATAGGGTTATGAAATGCCGCACAATGCATTGTGCACTAGCTTCACATCACGTATGCGCCCACCAATGGAATGCAGTTCATCCCTCATTGTCTTGATTCTGGTCATGTACGTTTGAATGTGCTCTCCTTGTTCCATTCGGGCACTATTCAGTTTTGACTTCAGAAACATGATTCTTGACGGATTTGACGTCTCGAACTGCTCCTTTAGCACATCCCATGCCTGTCTGGGTGTAACAACATCACAAATGTGGGTAATGATGTGATCCTTCACTGACAAGTTAATGAAGGTCAAAGCTTTCCTCATCTTTTTGTTGAACACTTTGATATCCGCTTCACTTGGCGGCCTTCTCTCATCACCTGTGATGACTTCCCACACGTCTTTCTCCATCAGGATGTTTTTCATTTTGAATTTCCACACTACATAGTTGGAAATCCCGTCCAATTTGCTACTTTCACTCAAAATGGACTCTTCCATGTTTGCCAACGCAAAACTTCTTGAAACTTCTGTCGTAGGCTAAAAGCAATATGCCGAGGCCAACTGTGATGTCAGAAGTTGAGAATAATGACCTGCACTTTTTCCCTTACTAGGCCACTTGTTGCTTTTCCACCTATTTGAAAGCCAAATCGGCGTCGCCTTCCGAAATGCACTCAGTCGTCAACTCCCAACTATGTGCCCAATGGAATGGTGAAATCACTTTTGGCACACTTTGAATACTTTCTCCGTGCAATCACTCTATTTTGTTGTACCGTACTTGTGAGTACAGTTCGGGTGCCCTTTTTTTGGAGGTTATAGCCTTTCGTTTGGGTCAAAACGGGCAAAGGACCCAAAAATAGGGATTTTCCTTGTTTTTGAACTGTTTGAAGAAACTTCACTCTTCACTTGTGAAGGGACCCAACTCCACTTTCACTTTGAAAATTTTTATTGAAGTTGAATGCCAGAATGCACTTCAATTCTTCAGGGCCCACTTCAGTTAAATCCAACGACAGGTTTTAATTCTGTGGTCCAGATGCAATTAATCATGTCCATCGATCGTTGTGGAGATGATCTTGTGGACTTCCTTGCATCGGTGCGTCGAACTACACTTCTGAAGCCGTTGGACACTTCAAAACACTATGCATTTCTCTTGGTTCCTCGTGCGAACAGTCCCGCGACCTCCTCCACAACATCCATCTCCTTCTCTTCCAAGCTTTTCTTGCTATGGCTGCCCTCAAGGTTCTGATTGCTTCACAACTGAAGCGCGGCTGTCCACGACCACGTCAAAATTGATTCGCACTGCTAGGGCACCCTGCTACAGGCTTTTACAGCTTCAAAAACAGATCAGTATAGAGAGAAAACCTTGCTCATATGCTTCAAGACCCTAGGCCAGAATTTTTCTCACAATTTTGATCTTGGCTTGCTTTTCACAGCTCTCTGGCTGGCCAAATCAACTGCTCTAAGGTTGCCCTACTACTGGAAAGCTGATGCTTTAATCCGTTTATCAAACGGTGTCCGATTGAATGCACACCAACTGCAAAGACCAAATAGCCTGCTTCAGAATTTCAGAATTCTATTTGCTGAGATTCTGATTCAACCGACAACCCTTGTCTCTGAATCCTCACACAGTCTCAAACTCCAGTGTGCTAAACTCTCTGCACCAGTGTTTCTCCTTCCGTCTTCAACCCTCCATAAACCCCGAACTCTCAGAAGACAGTTCTCCTAAAGCTCTCTTCAACGACGATGTTGTACTGTGTACACTCCCTGTACGGCTCTGATACCAACTTAGAATTTGCTTTGCACAGGAACACAGATCATGCTACACGGTAACACAAACAGAAAACACTCTCCACAGCAAGCTCACATAGCAACTGTATTTCTCAAAATGAAATTACACTGTACATATAGTTGTTCACTCAGGCAACCCATGCATGACCCAGGTTGCCGTTGGCTGGATGCGTGTCCCGTCGACTTGCCTCGTGGCGAGGCCAACTGATCCTTATCAACTGATAGGACCACAGTATAGTACAGCAGCACAGTGATTCTACTTTAATTCTAACTGGGGTACCAAGACTTGGAAGAGAGGGAAGAAGGGGTACCAAGACTCGGAAGAGAAGGAGGAGGTGATGATGATAAACGAAAAAGAGAATGACAAGTGAAGGGAGAAGACATCAAAACATTGGGATAGAGATCCATAAGAGGTGAAGGATTAGGACGATCTCAATGATAAACTAAAGGAATGATGCTTGAAAAAAAAAAAGAGGAGGGGATGGATGATGGGAGGGTGGAGATGATGAGGGAGATATGAGGCACACAAAACATTTTGGCCCCCTTTGACTTTCACGGTGCCAAGTCAAGGGTTGAGTGAATGTGCCATGAACTAAGAGTAAATGTCTATTATTAATGACCAAAACTCTATTTTATAGACTTTAACATCTGGCGAACCTTGACCACACACATTCCCTTCTATCTTTGACCTTCGGGGGGCTACCCCTCTCCAACCCAAACTACATTTCTTTTTAAATGTGGACCAGAAGATCCCCCCCCCCCCCCCTCCAAAAACAAATATAAAAGACCCCCTTTCTTAACTATGTAGTGGGGGGATTTAGAAACCATTAGTGAGCTCACCCTCACTCCACCCACCCCATGTGATCATCCTTCTCTTGCCAACCCACCCACAAGCACATGACCCACACTCTACCCATTCTTCCCTTGCCAACCCACCCACAAGCACATGACCCACACTCTACCCACCCCGTATGTTTCCCCTTCCCTTGCCATCTTGCCCATTCAATGCCATCGACAAGCAGACTCACACTCCACCTACCCCACAAGACCTCTCCTCCCCAATCCATCCACCCTCGTCCAAAGCATTGGTCGACCATACTTTGGCCGCATCTAATCATGCTTGCCTTTAGCGGGCACTCCCCACACATCTACACATATAAGAACATTGCCCCCCCCCCCTCACCTTTGACCTTTAGCCGCACGACATCGGCTTTTGTATCAATGCACACACACACACACACACACACACACACACACACAGAGTTTTGTGTAGATTTTTTCTATCATTCTCGAAGGTTTGTAGTCCCACCACCTACTCTGTGTTTACTTTATGAGCAGAAGATCGAAAAAATCCACTATCGGATTTTTTCCATGCCCAAAGATTGAAATCCAAAATTAGAATTTTTGATACCGAATCGACTTGAAAAATCCGCAATTTTTCGATACGGGATTGACTCAGAAAATTTGTACATTTTCAATACCAAATCAGAATTTTTCGAGATCCAAAGTCAGAATTTTTCGATACCGAAACTCAGAATTTTTGGAGATCCAAAGTCAAAATTGTTCGATACCCAAGATTTGTAATTTTTCGACACCCAACATTGAAATTTCTTGACACCCATCGACTTTCCTCCTAAATCATTGCTGTCGCTCATCAACGACTCAAATTTTTCCAAAGACTCGAAGTTTTCCAATGGATCGAATTTTTAAAATGACTCAAATTTTTCTTAGAATTTGAATTTTTCCAATGACTCGAATTTTTCCAAAAGATCAAATTTTTCCAAAGACTCGAATTTTTTCGAAGACTTGAATTTTTCCAATGACTCAAATTTTTTCCAAGGATCAAATTTCTCCAAAGACTTGATTTCTTTTTGAAGGATCGAACTCTCAACTCGAATTTTTCTAAAGGATCAAAGGACCCTTTGTACTATCAAGTCAAATTTTTTGAAAGACTCAAATTTTTTCGAAGACTCAAATTTTTTCAAAGACTCAATTTGTTGTTTCAAAAAACTCGAATTTTTCCGAAGACTCGAACTTTTCTGAAGGCTCAAATTTTTTCAAGGACTCAAATTTTTCCAAAGGCTCGAATTTTTCCAAAAACTCAAATGTTAGATATTCGAGATGCGAGATGTGCGAGATTGGCCACCATCCAAATCATCAGCCGTCACCTAGATCGGCCTCCATTGCCTGTCGACGACGGGCACCCATTACTAGTCTATATATATATTTAAACTTATGTACGCTTTTGCGCATGTGTATGGGTGCACCATGCATCCTCCTCCCCTCACCCATGCATACACAGGTTTTTCATTAAAAATAATGGGGAGGGGGATGCATGTATGGCCCTCTCCCATGCATGTAAGGGGAGGAGGGTTTTTGGACACATGCATGTGTATGTATGTGTGAGAGTAGGATGCATGCCCTCTTTTCAATACATATTTCATAAGCTGGGCCCACCTCCATAAATTCAAATTTCGTGTTCCCTCTATTTCTCTCATGATCATGGTCTCTCTCACGGTCATGGGCACGCACACACACACTATATGTTCAAGCGCTTTGTGTGGATTCACTGCTCAATATTCTGAAGGCAGCTAGCAAGGGAAGAGAAAGAGACGGAATGAATACAAAAGCAGTTGGATCTGAAGGAGGAGTAGGAGTCGAAGGAGCGAGAAGCTAGACATAAAGAAAGGCAATAGCGAAAGATGAAGGAGAAACGCAAGCAAAAGGAGTTGGAGCAAAAAGAACAATTGCGACTGAAGGAGAGCGATTCGGTGCCCAAAGAAATAGAAGAGAAGAATATACGAAATTGTTGGAAGAAGCAGAATCTACCACCATCTGCAACAGAAGCCACAGATGTTCCAGAAGGTTTCCTTTTTCAAACCCATAACTGTGGCTTGAACATTTCCACCTGGGTGCCATAGTTGGGCATCCTCCCTCATCCTTCCACAGGAGGCTTCATGAGCCGCTACGGTTGGAATTCCACCCTTGAGAGCATCTGCAACGGGGTGCCAATTCTGACACTACCTCAGTTCGCAGAGCAACACCTGATCTCAGTAGGGTAGTGACAGAGCATCTCAAGATCGGTGTGAAACTGTAGATGAGAAAAGACGATGTTGCAGAGAGTGTTGAGATAGAAATAGCAGTGATAGAGCTATTGCATTTGTGGATCCTCACTGATATGCTCGCTAATCAGTGGAGTGCGATGGTCTGAACCTGTCCTACCTCGCTAGCACTGTGACAAGAAAATCAACTAAATCAATGTCTGTATATTGACCATGCACATATCTCATTTAATATGTAACGAAAGCTGATAGGCATTATAATTTCCCCTGCAAAATTCTATTGGTTGTTTGACATTTCAGTTCCAAGGTGTCTTGCTTTGAAGTTTTTTTGTGATCGTAGCTTTTGAAAATTTTCAAAATTATGATCAGAAAGCTAGGGATAAATGCCATAAAGTCCTCGAAGCTTGCAAGGTGCCTTTCCACTTTGTTATCTTGAGCTGCAATTTGTAAAAGGCACTTAGGGTTTACCTTCTTGACCTCAATATATTGTTGGAGTTATGTGGCCTTACAAGTTGTGCAGATTAAGTTGTCCTTTTGCAGGTATAAGAGCTATTGATAGATTGAAAATTTTCTTCTACAAAATGAACAGCCTTTTCACCTTGTGTTAGATACACCCCCATGTTGAATAACTTTATAGCTTACTATAATTTGTAATAAAGATCCTTTGACATTTCCTATTTCCTGACCTTAGGTCTAGACTTTGTTAATTATGGCAAGATGGACAATTCAACTTTAATTCAGGGTGGTAAAAAAGTCAAGAATGCTATAGATTTATGGTAATATGGTTGTACAAGGTGGAAATTTAAAATTTGTTTTCTCGAAATTGGAAGACCCTAAGAAAACACAAAGAGACGTTGCTTTGTCTCCACCCTGAAAAGTGTTTTTTCAAACCGAAACCAATAATACATCTCAAAACCAAGATTTAAGATTGGTTATACTACTCTTGATATCTAAGGGATGAGAGCTATATTGGAGTTGAGAATACAATATGGAGGACTCCATGAGTCCTTTTTTTGATCTTCTGATTGATCATAATATAGAAAAGGTGACTCCATTGACATGTTTTAATAGTCTTTAGATTGATAAGACAACCTAGACGACTCATGTTCATCTCAAGTTACGTAGTTCTAGGAACGAGCTTGATGATGTAGTTGGGGTTTTATCAAAATTCATCACTCATCCAAATAGAAAAATGATTGAGTTTAAAATCAAGTTCTTGATGCAGTCCTCAATATTTAATTATGACATTTTTATAAATTCAGACCCTATACTAAAGCATAATAGATCAACTACATCATGTAAGCATAATATTTATTGGATACGATTAGACCATATCTACAATCTCTATATATTTCTCAAGTTACTTTCATAATGAGCAAGGTCTAAAGATTCAAGAAGCACAAATCAAATAACTCATCTTCTAGGGAGGAGGTAAGTCAATGGTACTCTGTTCTACTATGAAATCTAGATCTCATATGGAATATGGAATATATTCACCTTCAAAGAAATTAGAAATATTTCTTTATACCTAGGAGGAGTGCTTGATAGGTTTTGATTTTTTTTCAAATTTGTTAGTAATTGATTTATTATTGAATAGTCAACAACATTGTTTGCAAATTTGCAAGGAAAGATGAGTATATATGAGTGACACAATTCTAATTTGCAACAGAAAATAGATCACTCTCTCTCTCTCTCTCTCTCTCTCTCTCTCTCTCTCTCTCTCTCTCTCTCTCTCTCTCTCTCTCTCTCTCTCTCTCTCTCTCTCTCTCTCTCTCTCTCTCTCTATTTTAAGAGAGGAAATTAAGCAATTATGTTAGTTAAAAATTGCTTCCTAATATTATCTCTGTGTTTTGAAATCCTAAGCAAAAGTCAAGACTATCAGATTAGCAATTTGGATTTTGAGATCTCGAGGCTTTAAAAAAACAATCTAACCTAGCACTTTCCCCCTCATATGGTAATTGCCATGTTTTTGTGGGCTACCAATCCCTTATGGTGCTTTTGGCACTTTACGTCTTTGCAGTCTTAATAGAGTTTCGATGCGATTGGGATGGCGGCTATGCTTGCTGATATTTGACAATAGAATGCACTTTTCAATTAGGGCACAATAAATGGACTACTTCTTGGCATTCACGAGAAGTGGTCCAGTGTCACCGAACGGAGTCCGTTTTGCCTGCCGTTCGTTCCATACTGTGCTGCTCGACATGAACCCACAGGACCACTTGTAGCTTAATTCTGACACTGTTTGTCCGGAAATGACCTTTTTGACGGGGGAAATGCCACTAAATGAACTACTTTCCAACATCCCTGAGAACCGGTCCAGTGTCGCCGAACGAAATCCATTTTTCATACTGTCAGTTCCGTCCTGAGCAGCATGCTGATACAAACCTACGACACTAATCTGGGCTCCTATGGTTCAATACTCACAGCGGAACATGCATCCAAACCCGAAACTCTAAACGTAGTGCTGGGATTCTAGGCCCGTCGAGCCATAAATTGGTCAGATTAAGTAAAAAATGGTCAGAACTTCGGTTGAGAGGTGTCCACAGGTTCATGGGCTCGACACGAACCCACCAGACTATTTGCAGTTCAATTTTGATGTCGTTTGTCTGAAAACGACCTTTTTGTCGGGGGGAATGCCACTAAATGGACTATTTTCCAACATCTTTGAGAACCGATCCAGTGTTGCCGAACGAAGTCCGTTTTTCAGACCGTTTGTTCCATCCTATGTTGCACGCCGATACGAACCTACAACACTAAACTGGGCTCCAAATAGTTCAGTACTCACAGCGAAATGGGCGTCCGAACCAGAAACCCTAAACGTAGTGCTAGAATTCTAGGCTTGTGGAGCCAAGAATTGGTCAAATTCAATAAAAAAAAGTCAGAGCTTCAGATAGGAGGTGTCCACAGGTTCGTGGGCTCGACACAAGACCATTTGCAGCTAATTTTGACGTCGTTTGTTTGGAAATGCCCTTGCTGTCGAGGAGAATGCCACTAAATGGACTACTTTCCAATATTCCCCAGAATTGGTCCATTGTCGCCGAACGAAATCCGTATTTCAGACCCTCTGTTTTGTCCTGTGCTACACCATGGCAAACCCACCGGGCTCCAAACGGTTCAATACTCACAAGCGAAACATGCATCCAAACTAGAAACCCTAAATGCAGTCTTGGGATTCTAGGCCCGTCGAGTCAAGAATTGGTCGGATTCAGTAAAAAACAGTCAGAACCTCGGACGGTAAGTGTCCAGAGGTTCGCGGGCTCAACACGAACCCACTGGACCAGTTGTTGCTCAATTTCGACGTTGTATGCTTCAAAACGCCCTTCGTGTTGGGAGGAACGCCACTAGAGCACAATAAATGGACTACTTTTTGGCATTTTCGAGACGTGGTCCAGTATCGCCGAACGGGCTCCGTCTTGCATGCCATCTGTTCCATCCAGTGCTGCACGTCAAGACGAACCCACATACACATACATGCAGTAGCAACAATAGCACCAGTTACAACAGCACCCGCAGCACTTGTGAATTTGATGGTACACACACACACATGCACACACACTTTGCACACTTCACACACTTCGCACATGCACACATTCACACAGACCCACTTCACACACACACAACATCGACTGCTCGGCCGCACGCCTCGACCATCAGCCACCCGTCAACAACATACACATAGACATATACGCACAAAAATACACAGATCCACACACATACATATACATGTACACACACACACACACACCCTCAACTGCCCGTCATTGGCGGGCACTCTTTACTAGTATATATATATATATATAAACCATTAGCGCTGCTTCGTATTATTAAGGTTATCAATCAAAGAGTTGTTATATACAGTGTTTACAAATTCCTGGAACCGCTGGTGAATTCAAGTGAATTTTGGAATTCATTGTGTTCCTCCAAAAGTCTATTGAGGAGTATTTGAAGATTGTCGGCCCTCTTAATATATTAAAGGGGGTGAAAAGTCGAAAAGGTAGGGCTAGTCCTCCAATCAATTGGAACAAAAAATTAGATGAGAGTTGTTTTTGTTTTTGCCCATACATCGCCCATGTGTGGGTGGGGTTTGAACTCGGGTGGTCAATCCCACACCAAGAACCCTCTACCACCAAATCACACACGGGTGGTTAGATGTATGGGTGGGCTTTGAACTTGGGTGATCAATCACCAAGAGCCCTCAACCACCACATCACACATGGGTGGTTAGATGAGAGTTTTGTACACTCAAACTTCTAATCGTCTCGGCTCCTATTTTGAAAATAACAAATCCAAATAATCCACTAACGCGAGTGATACGACTATTGGAGCTGTTTTTTTTGCAAGAGGGCCGGCTCGTTGCCCAAAGTAAAAAATTATCCGATGTGCAACTGAAATATCTTGCCTAGTGAAAGAGCTTTTGGAGGTGATCCATGCTCTAAAATCATGGAGAGTATCTATTTGCATATGTTAGGTTATATATGTTATATTTGCTTTTGTTTTTTTTTTTTTTTTGTTTTCCGACAATAGCAATAAGATATTGTGATGATTTGCTAAAAGTTGTGGTGTCACTCCTAGGTGAGTCCGAGCATTAAAATGACTATTTATTTATTTTAATTCTTCTAAAATGCAACCTTTGTGTCACTCCATAGATGAGTTCAAACATGAAAACGAGTTTTAAAATTTTTCATTTCGATTCTTCCAAAATAGAATTTTTATTTTGTATTTTTTTTTTAAATAATTTGAATGCCTTGCCCTAAGGCAAAGCTTCTCATGATGTTTGATCACCATGTTCAATGATTCGAATGCCTAAGCTTGTTGTGATATATCATTCATATGGTTAATGTCTCACAATTTATATCATTCATATGGTTAATGCCTCACCAATGGATGTTTGTTTGTTGAGCACGATGGAAAGCACATTAAAAAACCCTTTATGGCCCACAAAAAGTCCCAAAGATATTGGAGTACAGTGAAAATCTCTACGGACTTTAATGAGTCATAGTATGATGGCATGATGCTTAAAATCATAATGTGGCTAACATTTGTTCTTATAGTATAATGCTTAAAAGTTTTTGAAAAAACATTTCATGGAATTCGCAAATTTTTCTGGAAAATAAAGATACAAAATCTACAGCCTCTAAAATCACGAAGGAGCTTCAATCTTTGCAATATTCAATGCACTTAAAAATGAACATTAAAATGGAAGCATTATAGTTGTCATTAAGTCACGAGGCCCCTCTCAATGAAAGGGTGGATGGGAGATGGTGAAGATAGATGGCTTCTACCACCAAGCCTCTTCCATCCTTGGATTTTGAGCAGTCCATAGCGGCTTGTGGTTCGTCCACTAAAATGCCCATTTTTTATTTTTAGATTTGCTATTATGTAAGAGGTTGTCTTTACATTGAGTAATGTTATGGGCTTTTATTGAGCAGTCCTTGGGATTGGTCATTGGATTTTTTGAAAAAGAGGGGGGGGGGGGGGGGGGGTGCGGGGGCGTAGTACGTGGATCAGTCTTGTGCTGGCCACATGCACTTTGTGCAAGGGCCAACTTTGATTCCTCGATAGGAAGAGGGGCATGACTCCGTGAACTTACTTTGGAATCGTTTACCATGTAGCAAATACTTCACGCAATCAAGATGCATACTTATTCATTCAAATTGCTTCTCTCTCCTCTTTTATTTTGGATAGTTGATACATCCAACCAAGTATCACATGGGTGTGCATGTTGTCCCAATATGTGAAGGTGTTACGACATCACTCCACATAACACATGGCCTCGACTGCTCGTGCATGCAAACCTTGTTATGAAGATCCATAAGCAGAAAAGTGGATGATGGGAATTTGGATTCGAGTTTATAGTTAACAAGACAAGTCATGTGGCTTGGACATTTGTCGTGTCAGCTATAGACTCGAATCTAGATTCCTATCAACCACGTGTCTGCCTACAAATATTCACATTGCAACTAAGAGATCATATGGCTATGACATATGTCGTGTCGTGTCGGCTATAGATTAGAATCCAAAGTCCCACATGTTCATGTTATACGTGTTGACTCAGTAACCTCAATGTCATGCTGACAATTGTGGGTCCTTTAAAACTAGACACAAAGAGTAGCCTCAAAGTTCGGGCAGGCCTTGAAAGTGCCTGCAGGTATAGTACCAGTGTACACATACGGCTCGGCTACGGTGTATTCTGCCGGTATGAGCGTATTCCCGGGATATACGTACCGTCGTCTGCCCAAAGACGTATCGAGAAGGACAGGCTATGGTTTCTCTCCTCATCACCGGATCGTCGAAACTGCATCTTTTGAAGATTTTGATCTTGAGTTTTGAAGTGTTTCCAAGCAAATCGGCATCGCATATGATACTAACTGTGAACAATTCTTGTTAAATGTATCGGAGTGCTTCGTTGATTCAATCAAAATGATATAATAATCATGAACATTTCTTGTTTAAAGTATTGAAGTGCTTCCTTAAAATCAATATTATATATTATTCTGAACATTTCTCGTTTGATTTATTAAAGTGCTTTGTTGAAGGAAGATTCTTCCCAACATTGCTTTTTGTGAGAATTTCTTTAATGTGCTTCGTTCCCACTCCAGGCTCCTGATCATCCCACTTTTCGCCCTAGTTTCAATATCTGGCTGAATCTTGCTTTCCTTACAGTTTTCCATATTTGGTTTCGTTGTTTTCAGGCATTCACCGCTTGTGGATTCTTCAATCACGCTTTTTGTGTGTCCTGCTCAGTAATCGTAAGAGACCCCAAGCATTTGGATTAAATTCGTCAAAGCTATTCCTCGCCTTCGACTTTGAGATTTGCGTCCACGTGCGCCATTATATAACAGAAGCATTCCGTCTGTCGCTACATAACATACGCTTTCTATTTTCATTATATAACAAAATCATTCTGTCTGTCAATATATAACAGGAGCATTTCATCTGTCATTATACAAGGATTTGAATCGTCTTCGTGGCCGTGTTAGGCTTCAACTCATTGTGCTGCTTCCTTGCGGTTGAGAACTGCTTGATCTGTTCCACTGACTGATCTACCTTAGAGCTGCTTTACAGAATGGCAGGGGGATTAGAGCAACCGTCTCTAGCGGCCTCTCCTGCTCCAGATTTTGCTCACGTGATCCAGACGATGAAAACGGCAGACACACCTGCAGAGCCTCTTCCCGATGAGATCCCCTTGAATATTATAGCTAATGAAGTTGCACAGATTTTGGAAGTTTACCAAGACGACGAAAATGGTCAGTTGGTTGAGGAATGTGCTGCTGAAGATGACAAGGGAAAGATGATTCTAGGAAGAAACATCCATGACACCTGCCTCTCGATTACTGAACCTGAAGTTGACGACGAAGTGACTGGGGAGAAAGATGCCTTTATGGCCGCTGTTTTGTCCCGGTACAGGAAGACACTAATCGAGAAAACTAAGTTTCACCTAGGTCAGTACTTGGACTTTCTTGCATACGAGAATCGGCATGTCTGTTACAGTTTCTTAGCACTATAGTTGGCAGCAGTTTACTAATCAGTATCATCCTCAGCATGTTTGTTTTTGCTTTGAAATCCTTACGTGCTTCAGAGTTTTGGACTTCATAACTAACAATAACGAATGCGCATTTTTGTAAAAAAATTTTGTCAGTAAACTGGAACCTAATAAATCTACAGATGTGGATTGGTTTTAGGTGTTGCCACCTTCATAGGCAAACCTTTATCATCACTCGCATAAATAGTTTGTACTTGTGATGGTCTGGTGATTGTTGATTAGATAAACTTAGCGATTCCTTTTTTGAGCTTAAAAAAAATTGTTGCATGGGTTTTTCCTTGGGATACTAAGTCGTATATGACCACTCGCTCTGTCCTCATTACAGGCTATCCTTACAACTTAGACTTTGACTATGGAGCATTGGCTCAATTGCAGCATTTCTCAATCAACAATTTGGGTGATCCCTTCATAGAGAGCAATTATGGAGTGCATTCAAGACAGTTTGAAGTCGGTGTACTAGATTGGTTTGCTCGATTGTGGGATTTGGAGAAGGATGAATACTGGGGATACATCACCAACTGTGGCACTGAAGGAAATCTGCATGGCATATTGGTTGGGTTTGTTCCTAACCTTCGTTACTCCTTAAATACCATAAGAAAGAAATAGGTTCGGATGTGGTGCTATTGCCATTTGGAAATCCTTTCATGTTGAGGTCTGGAGCCATTTTTCCTGGGGTTATTTCAAGTAATTTAGACTAGTGACCTCTCTTGTAAGGAACTTGTTTTTTGTGATCATGCCCTCTTGCTGGAACGCTGTTTTGCTCGAACTTCATGTATTAATATTCTGTCTTTCCTGTATAGACACATAGGCATAATCAGATCATAGTCCATTGTCAGGTCATACAAAAGCATTGCGCGGTGTATTGAGAGTGCGTGTCAATTTTCCTCAAGTGCTCTCTCTCTCTCTCTCTCTCTCTCTCTCCACCACACACGCTCGCGCGCGCGCGCGCACACACAACACACACACACATAAACAAGTAAACTATAGATAGCCACAAATTTATGGTTGGTGAACAAGAGATTAACGAACCTATCAACAATTTTCACAAATTGATGAGTTTTAAGAAATCGCGATTTTCTGTAAAAAAGTGTATTCAGGCATTTTCATTACACTCCATTCATAACAATAGTAAAAATTGTTGGAATCTAGCAACACGTCCAACAAAAGTTGACATTCTCTTACTTTGCAAAATCCCATCACAAAGGAGCATCTGCATATGGCTTTCTTGTTCATACGTCACCATTTGCGTTGAGTGAGTGCACTTCCTTTCCACTTGAATGAGTTCAGAGAACCTGCAAATCACACCACAGTCCCAAAGTATCAGGCCTAGCAGTTTGAATTTAATATAACAATCCTACACAAGAATGAGCCATGAATCGCCATTTTTATATTCGCAAAATAAAATATAAAGCCATGATAATTACTTTCCACCCAGCCATAGATGTGAGGAGGGTGAATGTAGTTTGCCATAGCTAGCACGTCAAAATTAGGCACATGCATCACTCCCAATTTCATCATGACTTGTACGGATGAGACACACAGGCAATGAAAATTAAGACCAAAGAACAAGCGAGGATGAATATTGTTGCACAGAAGCTCACAAAATGCTAAGTAAATACACAAAATTGTCCAACAAATTCGTCACTTTATTAATCTCAAGCACATGTACATAGATCAACAAGCAAACATGAGAGCTCTGCTGCAAGTCTCCTCCAAACCATAGCTGCATAGGAATCCGATAGGGAATGCCTGACAAGGCTCACACTATATGCCCTCAAGCATCCCTTAACCCTGACACATCCTAACGTCGACACATGGCAAACTCCATGCACAGTCGACACTTGTCACTTGGCAGTACCCTGACACATAGGCAAGCTAGTAGGTGGACTATTTGACACGTGTCACTCATACATTGAACCAAGTGTCCCAATGAGCATATGGCACGTCCTGTTGACCCGTCTGTTGACCGTTCGACAAGTGTCACTCATGCACTCACTCATGCACTGGACCAAGTGTCCTAGTGAGCATATGACACGTGTCACGTTGATCGGTCAACCCTTCCTACTTTTTAGGAGGTCAATCTAGCAGACTCTCATGGGACCCAGTATCCCCTTGGCCATCTCAGAATTAGTCACTATAACTGATATTTACATTGCAATTTACAATTGTCTCCACAGGTCGGTGACTTAGCCATTTACAATTTAATAATTATAATTTACAATATACATTGGGCAAAGGGATTCAAAGTACATGTGACAAATATCCACACCACCAACATACAATCAATGACATTCTAGTGTAGCTCGCAATGATTCATAGTTAGTAGGAAGGAGAAAGCAGTGATGCACAATCACAATGTCAATGTGCCACCAACAACCAGATTTGGAGAGGAAGGGAATCTTATTGATGAATCTCCATTTTCCATGGTAGACAAGAAGTTATACAACTACAAGAGATTATAACTCATAGCCATGGATAATACTAGCAGAGGAAGCGAATTTCCTTCCTCTCCTCTAGTCAATGGATCAAGATCCCATTAGCTCTACGCAACATTTCAGTCACACACTAGATAAGGTCTTAATCAAAGTTCGAAGATCACAAATTTCAATAAAGCAAAAGAGAGAAAGAAGTAGAGCAAACTATATCATTGAGAATGGTTGGGGAATGAATGGCAAAATTTGATTCCAACTTGTGAGTAACTGTGTAGGAGAAATTTAGTGTTGATCATCTCGATGTGGATAGGAGCTATGAGTTGATCCCATGTAACTTTTGGTGGCCTAAATTGAAAGAGATCTTCACCAATATGTGACACATTGTTCAAAGTGTCATGTCAACAAAGCTAAAAGGATCAAAGTTCTTGGACCGTTACAAAAATTACTTGTACCAGAAGGGAGATGGCAAACTATTTTAATACACACTTTGCACAGTCACAACAACATGTTGTTATCTTAGTCGTGGTAGATAGTCTCACAAAAATAGCTTATTTTATTCCAACTCATGTAAAGGTAGATGCACGTGTTGTAGTTGATTTGTTTATTTAACATGTATTCAAACTTCATGGATTGCTTTCATCCATATGATTCACACTTGATTGGTGGCTTTTGAATTGTCATGTTTGATAAGTTGGAGATGCAGTTGACAATGATTGGTATCGATTATCTTGAGATGCATGGACGAACCGAGAAGTTAACCAAATCGTCTATCCTTAAGTGGGCATGGTTACTTCACTTATGGTTGTTAGAGTTTATGATATAGGTTTAGTTCCCTTTGACTCTCTCTTCAAAGTCCTTTGTAGTAGATGCTTTCTTGTATCCAAGGTCCCTTCAGATGCCTTGGGATCTACATGATTGGGGGTTCTTTATTTTTTATATGGCTTCTAGCATACTCTTTAGGTGGCAGGCTTGGTCTCTTAGATTGGCTTTATAGCATGGTGGTATTTGATGTTATATTCCGATGGTCAGATGAGGTTGTTTTACTTGGGTTGGATGTGCATATGAATCATGGAAAAGATACGTGCATAGCTTACTGTCACGTTGCAACACTTACGAACCACCACTGGTTTATCCCTTAACAACTGTAGAGGTTTGTGTTCGTCTTAGGGTTCTATTGCCTACTAGTGTGCAAGTAGACGTGCAGTTGTTTGTCCTTAAGGCAATCCTGCTACACATGTCCTAGATGACCATGCCTCTTGGTGAAACATTTGTAGATCTATTACTTGTCGGTTCTATATGGCAACTTGTGTTCTATATTTTTCCATCAAATACATTTAAGCTAGTTCTTGGGCTTTAGTTGTTCTAGTTCTTGGTACACATTTTCGATATGTTTGGTTACTTCCTAAAGTTTGGGATTCATTCTTTGCTGCTCATGTTTGATATACTAGTAGCAACCATCTTCATGATGGTTCACCATTTCCGTTGCAAAGTTGTTGCGCTGATGTTCATACCAATCCCCTTTCATTTGGCACTATTTGTATATTACGATGGCTTGGGATGTCCTTATATGTTGTAGCATTCACGTTGGTGCTCCTCCATCTTTATTGGTTGGAATCAAGTGCTCATTTATGTTTTCGTGTGGTGTTCTTGGAGCTTCCTAGAGTGATATGGTGTACTACTTGCAGTCGTACTACTATTGAAACAACGACAACATATGTCTTATGAGTTCATTGTCTCGTTAATGCTATTGATACCTTGATGTGGTGTTCTTGGGCCATACAACTGCCTTGGTTATATCCCTATTTGTAGCCATCTTGTAGAAGACATTTATCATGATGCCTTCATTTGGCATTTTTGAAGGCATCAATGTTCCTTGATAGAGTTTCAGGGTAATGTTTTCGAGGGGTGGGAGTGCTATTGACACACAATCCCATACTTCTCTATATACATGCCTTGCAACTATTTTTGGTCCATTTTAATATTTTTGGGCCTCTTTCCTAAGTTGGAAGTAAAATCAATTTCATTGGTCTTGAAGGGGCCACTTTTTGAAGAGTCCTAGTTATAGTATAAATAGAAACCAAAGATTCTTATTGATTATGGTGTCTTGAGCTCTTTGTACAATGTAGTGGAGTTCCATTTTTGGATATCTTAGTGGGAGATCTACCGAAGCTATTAGCAACCTTTGTTTCTTTCGTTAAGTAAATATTCTTAGTTGGTTAATGCTTTGTGGATGCTATTTGCTACTTTGTACTTCATTTGATGCCAATATTTGAAAATTGAGTTCATAAGAATGCAATTCAATTTTTCCATTAATCAAGTAGTGGATGCCTTAGTAGGATACGTAGGCGAATAAATTTTCATGCTGAACAATATGCATTGACGTATATTTGCTTCCTAGAGGGCAATGTAGGATTGATGCATACTTTGATTGAATATGGCAAGAAATCAATGATTCCTTGACAAAGAAAAGCATGAATAAGTATTGAATCATTAATGTGTTTGGTATTTATTATAGTTTTGTGATGAAAACATTTGTGTGCACAAGAGAAAGGTGGAATTAGCTATCATTACATGAGTTATCATGATTCTCCAAGTAGGCTATCCAAGCACCTTGACTCATGATTTAGTAAGAAGATATTTCTCGGGCCAAAGATGAAGACTAGGGAACTACGTTCTTGGTTGTTATAGTGTCAGATTGAAATATTTGAGAGCTAGTGGGCTATTGAATCCATTGGAAATCCTCAATGAGAGGAAACATTTGCATAGATTCTATCATTGGTCTTCCAAGAGTTAACAAGAGTAATTGATGTTGTTTGCGTGGTGGTTGATCGCGTGACAAAAATGATAACCATCATCTTGCTAAGTGCTATAAACGCTTTGAACTGGTTTAGGTATTCGTTGAGCTATTTTTTTAGACTTTTGTGGTTGTGTGTCATTGTGATGCTCTATCCACTCTATGTTCATAGCCAAAATAGAGTGGGAAAGTTAGTTCTCCACTAATTGAGTTTCTTACATTAATCATAAGCACTAGGTGCAAGCCCTTTATGCTTATTATGGGTTTTGAAGGAGGCCTCCCAATGTTGTAAAAGCGACAGGCATAAGGGACACCTAGTGCTAAACCTTATGGAAAAATTCTCATTTGGATAGCCAACTACTGACTGCCACATAGCACTTGAACATCCAAATGGTAATTTTCAATCAGGCATTGGCTGTCCACATGAAAATTTTGCTATTAGGTTCATATTTCTAGAAGTTTCTATAACAAAAAACTAGCATTCATTTAGAAAAAACTCACACTCAACATTGTGCAGGGGAAGGGCAAAGGTCTGATACCTTCTGGCCTTCCTAGGAGTCGAGGCCTTACCCTTGGGCTTCCACCCTTAGGCAAAGGTGCTCGAGCATGATGTAGAAGCAATTGAGAAATCACATTACCTTTGGAGTATTTGACTAGTTGGAAACGTCAATCATTGGATGATGATTTTGGAGAGAATATTGAAAGCTGGAAAAAGAATTTCCTTCCTTCTATTTGAGGATATAAACGTTTGAGAGGTGTGTTATGTCCTTGACTAGCAAGGTTTAGTTAGTGTCTAGCCTTAGGTCTAGAGAAGCTAGGGGAACTAGGCTCTAACTAGTAGGTAGTACTCTCAAATGTGGCTCTAATTGATGCTTAACACTATCAATTGGGTTTGCTATGAATGAAGTAGTAACTTGGGTTTAGTTAGTGGATGCATAGACTAGACATGTTGGAGCATCTACACAAGGAGTATGTAGGGCATGTGACCTTGCCGTTGTGACTTCTAAGAAGCATTTGATAGTTTATGGCTTCAATTGATGAAAGCTCTTAAGTGATCTTTTGTAATCTGTGATGCCTCCCGCGTGAGGTGGGTTGTGGCAGTATGGGATGCCATGACTATTGCTATTGGATTAATCATTGATGCTTTTTCAACGATGTCACTTGTACCCTTTGCCTAATGTAAATTGTAAGTTATAATTATTAAATCGTAAATGGCTAAATCACCGGCCCGTGGAAACAATTGTAAATTGCAACATAAATATTAGTTATAGTGACTAATTTTGAGATGGCTAAGGGGATATTGGGTCCTATGCAGCTATGGTTGGGAGGAGACTTGTAGCAGAGCTCTCATGTTTGCTTGTTGATCTATGTACATTTGCTTGAGATTGATAAAGTGACAGATGGAGTGAGGTAGAGGTTTGTGTCTAGTTACATTTTCACCATTGGTTCCAAGTTCTTTTACACATTAGAAGGACCAAACTTCATTAAGTATAGTTCATGATGCTCTTAGGCCTATTTCTCACGTAATATAGCATTTCATTTCAAGTAGGTCTAAATAAGAACGAGTACATTAAATGAAACACCATACATGGTAACTGATAAAGATATAGCTTATTGCTAAACTATAATATGATATGAACTTTTGACTTGACACTAAGCTGAGAACTTCTGCAAATTCATGATGTGATCGATATGAATGTGAAGATCATATCTCCACCAACTTGGTGGAGTGAGTTGAACACAATCAGCAAACTAAAGGAATTCCTTGGTCAAAATGGACCAAGATTAGCCTCAAAGCAGTTTGAACATGTGGTGAAGAATTTGGTATCATAGAAAGATGATTGGTGCAAAAAGTCCACCCAACATGTCCCGAGTCTAGGTGTCTATTATAGACATTGGATTGCCAACAAGTATATTGTAAATTGCAAATAAGATGAAGAAGCAAGTATCCACTAGATGAAAGAGATTATGAGCCTAGAGTATAGATGTATTTTGGGTGTTCACTTTTGGATATTTTATAGAGATAAAATGAAATGATAAATAGACCAATGTAATTAATTAGTAGTTTTAGGTATCAAATCAATGAGGCTTTGCTCTAAAAGTTGAGTTAAAGGCACTCTACATTGGTATCTAAACTAGAATATGAAAGTAGATTCTTAACATCCTACTGGATAACTATGCAATCTTATCTTGAAACTTCCAAAGTTTGAGCACCAAAAACCTAGAAGATGAAGTTCCAAAAATCGGATTCTTGAGTAGCTTTCTTTTAGGACGTTGAAGACGCAACAAATAAACCCTAATTCTTTCAATGGGTCACCATCAGATCGCACTTAAAATGTTGAAAATATATATCCTTTGCAATTTCACTTTGAAAACTAAAAGTTATGGTCTTTTTTCTCTTTTCAATTCAAATGGTAGGAAATTGGATAAACAGAGGTATAGCACTCACTGAGAAAGAAGACCCATTGCAAATTACTAGTGTCCACCTTTTATAAAGAAGATTGGAAAAGTGTAGTGCCCACTAAGAAGGAAGATTAATTATCTTAAATAAATGGCAGTTTCTTTCTCTTTACTTGAAAAGTCTTGAGAGAGAGACAAGTTTTGACATAGTGATGAATTTGAAAGCTATACCAAAGCAGGAACATAATCTCTGACTATTATCTACTAATGTCTGCTCATTTGAGCTATCTGGTTATAATTTTTTTTTGAATTTTCACGTTTCTCAACTAAGGCTCATCACTGTATTCATGGACTCTTCTGTCTTAATCAAGACTTCTGATACTAATCAACTATCAATAGTGGTCCGTGGATGAGCCCAAAATAACCCGAGAAATAAAATTAGAGGTCCAAATGACATTCATAAAGCTTATGAACCCAAGGTCCCAAACATAAAGCTCAGTTAGTTTAACAATTTCCAACTTTTCCTTTTGTAGAATTGTGCCTCTGAGACCTGTTTAAGATTTGTTCATGAAATGTCTTCCACATTGTTCAAAAGTCAGGATGGAAAAGATCATCTCATTAAGCTATTCTGACCTGACCTAGATGATTGCCTGGCTACTCAAGCCATGAGCAATTTTTTTGATAGTTTTTCTTGTTTGTTATAATATACCGTAGCTGCAAATTGTTGCCAGCGGAACTCGTTTCGCTGGCCTGACGTCCCGGAACCCTAGCATTCCGGACAGCGGAATGCTAAAAAAATTTGCTTTCTTTTTGCATATGGCAAATTTTTTTGCATATTGCAATCATTTGTATGTTAGTTACCAACGAAGGCTTTTGATTGCTATTCATCCCTAAGTTCGATATCAAGGATCACTGAGAGTAATCCTTGGTTCAAAGGAAAACCTAAAATCCTCGGCAAAATATTGTGTGTTTCAGCTCCACATATAAAATCCTAATATGAAAACTGGGATTTTTTCTTAAACAACAACTTAGTGAATCAGTGTATCAGGAATCAGTTAATCAGCAATACATTACATAGTATCTGGGAAAAGTAGGCTCCTACAATGTGTAAAAGAATTTGGAAACATTACCATCAAATTCCCCACAAAAAATGCTGTTTTTTGAGACATTGCACAAAAAAAAAAGCGCATTCCGGGGCTGCGTTCTTGACCAAAATCCCGGAACTCGTTCCAGCCCCATGCAGCTATGCATTGTATATATATATGCTTGAAAAGCAGTACACATGATGTGAAATGTTGTGAATGGCTATTTTCGTCTAACTAGACTCTGATCGTGAGCAGGAGGGAAGTTTTTCCTGATGGAATCCTATATGCATCAAAAGAATCACACTATTCAGTTTTCAAGGCGGCCAGGATGTATCGGATGGAGGTCATAAAGGTGGACACCCTTACTTCTGGGGAAATAGATTGCACAGATTTCAAGAACAGGCTGGTACAACACAAGGACAATCCTGCAATCATCAATGTGAACATAGGTTAGTACTTTTATGCAAGTCGAGAAGATAATATATATCATCTGTTAATGGGCATCAACGTAGATGACTTTCATTCATATTCTTTTTACATGATTCTTTGGTTCATTCTACAAGATTTTTTCCTAATTTTCTTTCAGCTGTAATGTATTAATACTCCTTGCGGTGTCTAATTCTGGAAAATGCACTCAGTGAAGCTTTCTTTCTGTATATTTTCCATACTTGCCACACAAGAATTGTGGAAGTTCATGCTCAATGGTTATCCTGTTTTCAGGAACAACTGTGAAAGGCGCAGTTGATGATCTGGATCTGATCATCAGAACTTTAGAAGATGCAGGCTTCTCAAGGGACCGCTTTTATATTCACTGTGATGGTGCTTTATTTGGTCTCATGATACCATTTGTTAAAAAAGTAAGGAGTTTTTTATTGCATCTCTTTTGATGTTGGGATGTTTTTTGCTAGCTTCAAGCAGCCATTTTTCCAAACTTCATGGTTGGTTGATGCATAAGAGATCTATTTATAAGGGCACTCTCTTGAAGTGTTCAACCAAATGAGTGATAGATGCTGTATACAAGATTTCGATTTGATAATCATTGCAAGTCTTTGAACTCTCCTTTGTTATTATTTTGATATGCACAGGCCCCTAAAGTTACATTCAAGAAGCCCATTGGAAGTGTGAGTGTCTCTGGCCACAAGTTTGTTGGATGCCCTATGCCTTGTGGTGTGCAAATAACAAGAAAGGAACACATAAATGCCCTTTCTAGGAACGTGGAGTATCTTGCCTCTCGAGATGCAACAATAATGGGAAGTCGTAATGGTCATGCTCCAATTTTCCTCTGGTACACCCTTAATAGAAAGGGATACAGGGGATTTCAGAAAGAAGTTCAACGGTGTCTTCGAAATGCTCACTATCTGAAGGACCGTTTGCGATCAGCAGGTTTTAGTGCGTTGCTGAATGAGCTGAGTAGCACTGTTGTGTTTGAAAGACCCCAAGAAGAAGAATTTGTACGGAAGTGGCAACTAGCCTGTCAAGGGAAAATAGCTCATGCTGTAGTTATGCCGAGTGTGACAGTTGAGAAACTGGATGACTTTGTTGAGGAATTGATAAAGAGCCGAGCTCGTTGCTTTCCTGATGGTCAGATTTTGGTGCCTTGTGTGGCAGATGAAGTTGGTGGGGAGAATTGTTCTTGTCTACAACATAACCAACTTTTTCAGTTAGGCATAGATAGGCAGTCTTAAATCATTTGTGAAGTACAAGGGACCAAATTATGGGTGACAAATTATGGTAGCAAAGTTCCTCGTATGAGCAGCGTTCCTCTTTCCCTGCCATCAGGAATTCTCCTCCCTTCCCATTATGTCAATGATTCTGCACTCTCACACGATGGACACGAAGTTTTCTATGACACGCCCAGTACATTTGGCATCAAGGAATTTGTATACCCAAGAGCTGTTCAGGAATGTGATATTTCAAATTCCGGCTGGTCTTTCATCTTGTTTCAAGTTGTCTCCCCTTAAAGTTATCAAAAGCCTGATAAGTTACATTTTGTTGCAAAACGCCATCTGTGCTTATCTGGCATCTTCTTGTGCCCATCACTTTCGAGTACTTCTGATCTGGTAAAACAGGGGTGATTCCGCATTATTGTACCTAGATCCCCAAGGATTTTGGTTCTGAACATTGACAATTTGCCATTTGGTTCTTTTATACTTTTGAAAAGGGGCTGAAAATGTTTTATATGCATGACATGTATGCTGAAAGATACGAAGTTTACTAGCCGTGGAGAGAGAAGTTCTTCTCTTGTTTCCATGGATAAAAACATTTAGTGACAAATTTTTCTTAAGGCTTTTGGGATGGCAATGATGTCCTGCTTTCATACTTTTTTTGTTTCATAGTTTAAACAACGTTAATCTATAAGATTCTTTGATATTATTCATGCAGTCCCCAATGTAAGCCTCTATGCCAGTAGTGCGCGTACTCTTAAGTGTAGAATACACAGATACTAGCACACATGCCTGCCGAGCCAAAAAAGTAGTGCTTTCATTTAGTACTAGTAATGCAGCTGCTTAATCTTGCTAATTTTTTGAGGGCCCTCCCTTGTTGAATGCTCACTAGCATAGCTGTTGCATGGCAATTAAATACATTTTTTTAATTTATAGAATTCTTTTCTAGCCAAGTACAAATGTTCAAGAAGACGGTGAATATAGGAAAGTACAATTGCTTTGTTATGGCATCATAGTTCTTCATTGTAGTTTAAGAGTAGTGTTGCTTGATGTGATCTAGGTTCAACCTGTTGTTGGAGAAGATTTTGAAGTCCCTTTGGGGAATACTGGAGTCTAATTGGGCCCTTGATAATTGTTGTACATAAGAATTGAGGTACTACTAAATTTAAAAGTCACCACCTTACTTTTGGTGGAGACTTGACCATGCATTGCCAAGCCTTGTTATTTATCTTTTGTGGATAACTAAGTGGAATGACAGATTTGGTATTGACAAGGAATCAAACTAGGCACCTAGCCTAGGTGAATTTTATTGTCTTTAGTTGTAATTCAAGGGTCCGGAACATAAACATTATGTAAGGCAAGACATCAACATGTAGACCAAAACATGACCAAGGTTAGTTGGAGGCAGGCTGGTAGGCTGGTTTAAGTAGTCACCGAGGCACAATGGTGGATGGGGGTAGTTGGTAGGAGTCACCACACCTTACAGTTAGGTCATAGTGCACAAATTTTGTTCACTAGATTGGCTAACCATTGATGATCACATAACCTAGGCTTGGAAAGGCATGCAGAAGACTTTAAAGGGAAGCCAATAGTGGGGTGGAGCCTCAGTCTTTCACACCAATTAGATAATAAATTCTAACTTTTATTGATGATTTCTCTCGAAGAACTATCAACTGTTTTCTGAAGAACAAATCTGAAGCATTCAAATTCTTCAAACAATTCAAGGCATCTGTTGAAAATTAGACGCACAGAAAAGTCAAGGCTCTACGCATTTCGGGGGGAATTTATCTCCACCGAATTCAAGAAATTATGCAAGGTGAATGGAATACACCAACAATTAACGACCAACTACTCATCTCTATCAAACGGTGTAGCTGAAAGGAAGAATCGGACATTGATCGAAAGTGCCAAGGGCATGTTGGCCCATGTCTCTCTTCCAAAGAAATTCTAGGCAGAAGCTATTACGACCGTAGCCTATTTGCAAAATCGACCTAGCACCAAAGCTCTCAACAACAAGACGCCCTAGGAGGTATGGACAAGATCGAAACCATCACTCAAACATATTCGAGTTTTTGGATGCATTGCTTACTCTCAGATCCCTGCTAGTTTAAGGAAGAAGCTAGATGACACTAGCAAAAAATCGATTTTTGTTGGCTATTCTCCCGACCACAAGGCATACAAGCTCTACAATCCGAACACACAAAAATCGTTTGCAAGTAGAGACGTCATATTCGTGGAAGATTAGTTTTTTGACCACAATGGAAAGAGGCTCCATCAAATTTCAATCCTAGAGTTGAGACCAATTCCGACCTCAAGATCGAACATCAGAAAATCGATTCAGACTCGGACAATGAGTCAAATCTTCAACAAGTCGAATCGCATCAGAGGATCGAAATAAAACCTAGAAGATTGAATCGATCCAGACAGTCTCCATCCCGATTTATGGATGGATAGTTTGCTATTTTGTGCAAGAACCATGCACTGTATCAGAGGCAATGTCAACCCAAGATACTGATCACTGGAAAGCCACCATGGGGACTCAGAATTCGATTCTCTAATTGAGAATCAAACATGGACTATAACGGAGTTGCCTAAGGATCGAAATCTGATTCCATGCAAATGGATATTCAAAGTGAAGTATGGTACTGAAGGAAGACTAAACCGATACAAGAGTGATCGCCAAAGGCTTCTAACAGATTCTAGATCTAGATTATTCAGGAACTTTCAGCGTTGTTGTCAACCATACTTCAATCCGATTATTACTCTCCTATGCAGCTGCGGCCGATCTTGAAGTCCACCAAATAGATGGTCCTTTTCTAAATGAGACTATTGAAGAGGAGATCTACATGTCACAACCAGAGGGATACAACCTCAAGGGTAAGGAGCATCTTGTTTGCAAAATCCACAAGGTGCTGTATGGTCTGAAACAGTCACCAAGAGCCTGGTTTTAGAAGATAAATGCATTTCTAATCCAGAATGGTTTCATTCCAAACTCGGCAGACTCGAATGTCTATTTCAAGTCTGTTTTGACCTCCTTCATAATCATTACTTTATATGTAGATGATACGTTACTATTTAGTAACAATCCGGAATTTTTTTAAGGATGCAAAATGCATGTTAGCCCAAGAATACAAGATGACTGATATGGGTCCAGCCCATTACTGTCACAGAATTCAGATTCATCGAAATCGATCCAGCAGACAGATCTACATCAGTCAACAATGATATCTCACTAATGTGCTGGAAAAATATGGAATGACCAACTGCAAATTGAGTCTTTTTCCACTTGATCCCGGTCTAAAATTGTCAAAGGAACAATGTCCTCAAACCAAGGCAAAAGGAGGATGACTGATTATCGGCTCACTGATGTATGCAATGCTTTGCACTCGACCCGATCTTGTATACTCGATCAACTCACTAAGTCAGTTCCTATCTAATCCAGGGCCAACTCATATGAAAGCACTCATGAAGGTCATGAAATATGTTCAAGCAACAAAATATGTGAGCATCTTGGAGGCAGCCAATCTGCCAACACTTTTTGAAGGTTACACAGATGCAGATTGGGCAGGAGGTATCGACACCTGAAGATCGACTTCTGGATTTGTATTCTTATTCAATCAAGTCCCAATCTCATGGAACAGCCGAAAACAGACCTCAATAACATTATCATCAACTGAATCATAATACATAGCTGCCACAAATGCTACCAAAGAGACGATTTGACTAAGGAATCTACTGGCAAATATCGACCTTGCTCAACTACAACCAACAACCATATATTGTGATAATCAAAGCACTCGCAGTATGTCTAAATCCGAGATTTCACTCTTGAAATAAGCATATCAAAATCATGTATCACTACCTCAGAGAAAAAGTGCAGAGCAAGGAAGTTTCATTGGTTTACTGCAAAGGACAGATTCTATGGCAGCATATTACTTCACTAAAGCACTATCCAAGGACCATCACATCATATTTAACAGAAATAGTAGAACAAGATATAAGTAGCGAAAGTCATCTATATTGAAGATGATGAATTGATGCATTTGTTATCTACATTTGCACTATAACAATAGCACATCTTATTCTACTATAAATTGCGCTCTTACACAGACTGTAATCACGATAGCTTTGCTAATCAGTCTATGCCGATGAGAGGAGAATAAAAAGAATAACTCTAAACTTTGAAGAACAAACTTCAACTTAACAACTTGAAACTAATCCCATCTATTAATCTATTTACAGTTTTTGATGGCACAACCCTAACGGAATGCGCCATTATTCACATGGTTGGTGCCACGTGGGGCTATGTAATTGGACCTTAAATGTAGCAAATAAGGCTCCATTATTCAATCTGTTTTAGTCAAGTTTGGAACTCTCAACAGTCTATCGACTTTTGGTTGATTCAAATTTTGTTCGATAATCCCTTGAATTTTAACTATTTCGACAATACATGTATATAATTATGCAGATGGTCTCGATACCTTCGACATTGTCTCGATAATGTGAGTAAAACTGTAGACTATACATAAAATGGTTCTACATTACGAATAATTTCAAGGATGAAATCTAACACTGCCCCTTAATGTGAACTCATAAAAATTGAGGTATGAAGTTGAGCATATTGCTAAACTTAGAATGATGATTAAATGATAATGCCTTTGTAAATATCCGCTGTCAACAATTTTGATCTGCAAAAAAAAAATGATCTCCCTGTCAAGTACTTTTTCTTTGACAAAATAATACTTTATCTCAATGTGCTTGCTTTGGGAATGATACCTAGGATTAATAGACAAAGCACTTGTACTCCGATTGTTGCAAAAGATGGAAGTAGCTTGTAAGTGACTAAGATTAATGTTCGACAATAGATGCCTTCACCAGATAGCTTCCTTTGCAACATGTGCAGCGACAATGTAATGTAGTCAAATTCTGCTTCTTCTTGTTCCAAGAGACAAGACCCTTGTTAAACACAAAGACATAACCTAATGTCGACTTTCTCCTACCAACATCTCCAGCCCAATTTGCATCTGTAAAACCTTGAAGAGGATTAATCTAGGTATTCGAATCATCATTCGATTTTTCACCATAACAGATGCAATAATTTTTTGCCGAACGTAAATATCGAAGAACTCTAAGTATAGCTTTCCAATGAATGAAACGTAAATTTGACATATATTGGCTAAGTGTAATAACTGAATAAGCAATGTCAGGTCTAGTACAAATCATGGCATACCTGAGAGAGCCAATAATTGAATGATACGGATACTGTTTCATATGCTCGACTTCTTCGAAAGACTGGGGACATTAGTCCTTTGAATATTTTGAACGTAGATCCATTGGATATTTGGCTGGTTTGCAATCGGCCATTTGATGCTTGAATATCAAGTCGTGAGTGTATCTTTGCTAACTAGTATATATCAATCTATGATCACGATCTTTGAAAATATGTATACCAAGGCAGAAATGGGCCTCCCCTTAATTTGTCATGTCGAATTCCTTTGATAACATTTTTTTGACATCCTTCAGCATTCGAATGTCATAACTAAAAAATAATATGTCATTAACATATAATATAATGTTAATGAGAGATGAATCCACTGATTTGTTAGAGACATTACAATCAACTGAACTTGATATAAAGTCTTGCCGAATAAAGAGTTTATTGATTCAATGAAACCAAACACGAGACAATTGTTTAAGCCATAAAGAGCTTCTTGATGGGTGTTTCCTTCCAACTCATAACCTTCGGGTTGAGAAATATAAAAGTCTTCTTTGATCACACCATGTAAAAATGATGTTTGTACATCCATATGGTGAATTTCTAGATCTGTTACTATTGCAAATGAAAGTAAAAGTCTGATCAACAAATGTTTACCACGAGACTAAAATTTTTCAAATAATCAACATTCTAGATTCGAGAAAATCCTCTGGGAACTAGTCTTGCCTTCCATCGATCAACTGATCCATCAACTTGTACTTGATTCGATAAACCCATTTGCAAGAAATGATATTCTTACCAACTGGCAGGTTTGTAACAGTCCATGTCTGGTTCTTCATAAAGGACCGAGACTCTCTGTCCATTGCTAATATTCACTAATCTTTCAATATTCAGACACATCGCTTGATAATTAGATCATTCGTTTAACTTAGTAGAATATCTTATGTGGGTGTTGTCGACAAGGGCATCATGAAAAGTATATCATGTGGTAGGGCATTTGCCATTTCCTTAAGATCCTACCACCATGTAAATGCCTTCTCATGTAAAAACATGAGAGTAGTAGCAATCTTAGTATTGTCAGGTGAATCGTTCAGGATCAGGTCCTCAACCATGGCCAACACCTGTCACCAAGATGCCCTCACATCCAAGCATATCCAACTATCCAATAAGTCCGACAAGTTGACCCCATGCTCTAAGCACAAGAGTCTACCAACTAATGAATGAATGTACACAAACCTCACCATAGGCTATACCTGAGTAGCTCGTCCATTTCCCAGAGATATTGATGATGATGTGCCCGTCCTACATCCCATGTAGGCTCAACTTCCCATGCTTGATGTTGCCAACTCTGATTTGACCAGTATATAGGCCTCCCACCAAGGAGCCTATCTCACCACTGTATCCATCATGTCAATCCAACCAAAGAAAATACAAACAAAAGCTACATCCTGCTTACCAAATAATGATGGATAACAAATAACATGTGACGCCAACCTAGAGACCACTATGCGTATAACCATGCAGCTCACCTGATCACTTGCCAAAGTATCAGCTATCACTCCATGAGCAACCATCTACATCCCTATCGGCTCACAACCATGGGCACATGTGTTGGATTATTCTCCTACTAATCAACTAGTCGACATTTTAATCTTCGTCCAACTTTTTATCCAGACCTGCAGATTTTTTCGTGTTTTTACACAGTCTGCATAACTACTCGGAAACGGCTCACAGTGTCGGCATTTTTTGCATTTTTCGCCTGTGATAGTTTACGTTCATTTCTGCAGAGTGACAGTTTACGTTTAAATCTGCAGACAGACTGTTTACGACCAAAGCCACCGACTTGCATTAATTTATCAACAAGTAATTTCTGAGAAGTCCTAACTGGATGGATGTCAGCACATCGCAGCCAACTGGATGACACATTTGACGACCTAACTGCTTAGTATAAATAGCTGCTCATACTTCTATCATAATAATGTCTTTGAGGCATAGTTAGCATCTCTCTCAAGCCTGCGAGCTTGAACACCCTTGAGCATTCTAGCTCAGTTCTTTAGAGTTGATTTAGAGTTTGCTATTGCGCTTACTGCTTATCAGTGGAAGTGCTTAATTCAAACAAAGTTACAGTTACTCAGAGATAGCTCAGAGCACGTGGCTTTAATCCGCAATTCCTTTGTGCTCATTTCCATTCTGATTTGTTTTCTTTATTGAATCAATCCATCTTTTATTGTGTTCAGTATCATATTAGTATTAATGCTTCTCTGTAATGCTTTTGTAACTGATAATCTCTTATTATTTGTTTGATAATTCAATGCTAAATTGTTTGGCTACGTAATCATTGTGGTACTAATGATTTTAAAGTTAGTTACTATAAGATCGAACGTGATTTCTATCACTATTGTTTTGCTCGAAATTCATAGGTGTAGTCATGCATAGAGAAAGAGAAAGATAGTTTATTCCGCTGCGCACGATAAGTTTTCTTTCTTGTCGTTCGAATTATTTTTATTCGATTTTATTCGACCTATCTTTTATATACCTCTTTCCAACATGATATCAGAACGTTGATTCTTCAAGGCCAATGCTATTACATCAGAGCGCAAGCTCTTACACTTGGTATCTTTCGCGATATCAAATTATTCTTCAGTTCGAATCAATTTGTTTCAGTATCAGAGAATTGATTTCCAATTGTAGCGCAACACGACATCTCTCTTAACGTCGTTAGACTAAAGTTCCAGATGGATTCTCAAAGTAAAGCCAATCTTGTTGTAGACAAGCTGAATGAATCCAATTATCACTTATGGAAATTTACATTGCTAAATGCAAAGTACTTTATTACCTTTATTGATGGTCTCTTGAAGAATAGTTGTTTACATCATTTAGCAGAAATCAGAAGCTTTCATCAAGTTCAAACAATTCAAAGAGTATGCAGAAAATCAAACTGGTAAACAAATCAAAGCACTGAGGTCCGACAACGGGGAAGAATATATCTCCACCGAATTCAAGGAGTACTGCCTTAACAACAGCATTGAGCAACAATACATTACCTCCTATTCGCCTCAGTCAAATGGTCTTGCTGAGAGAAAGAACAGAACCTTAGTCGAAACGACAAAGTGCATGTTATCACATGCGACACTTCCAAAGTCCTTCTGGGCTGAAGCTGTTTCAACAGCAACCTATATTCAGAACAAATGTCCTACTAAAGGTCTCTCAGATAAAACACCATTCGAAGTTTAGACAGGCACCAAACCTTCTTTATCGAACTTACGAGTTTTTGGATGTATTGCTTATGCGCAGATTCCTCATGATCCCAGGAAGAAGCTCGACTTCCACAGTATCAAAAGTATTTTCATCAGCTACACTACTTTAGGTCAAGCCTACAAGTTGTTCAATCCTATCGAGTCATCTTCACTAGCCGGGATGTCATCTTCATCGAAGATCAGTTTATCAACCTCAAGGGAAAAGGCAAAGCCCATGTAGCCGACTTGTCTGACTCGTCTGACATATCAAACTTTCCAGTTCTTCAGTCGACTATTCCTATCGAAGTTCTAAACTCATCTACTTTCGACAAACAACATATCAACGGAGAATCCGAAGATGATGATATTGCAGTTCAGCAACTACATCATGATGAAAATGATCAACTTCTTCTATCACCCAGAAGATCAACAAGAATTAGCAGACCACCTATCAGGTATATCGACGAGTTTGCAACCTACCTTGTTCAAGAGCTGATGACTGTCAAAGAGACACTAGTTGCTGAGTCATGAAATTCATGTTGTTCATTGTAGCACATAAGAACAACTAGCTGATATTTTCACTAAGCCACTTGTTGGAGAAAAGTTTGATAAGTTTAGATCAAAGCTTTCTGTACTTAAAGTTTGTTAACTTTAAAGCTATGTATATGACTGTATAAAATAGACTCTACTTTAAGGGAGAGAGTTAGAATTAAAGTAGAATCACTGTGCTACTGTATTGTGGGTCCTATCAGTTGATAAGGATCAGTTGGCCTCGCTACGAGGCAAGTCGATGGGACACGCATCCCGCCAACGGCATCCTGGGTCATGCATGGGTTACCTGAGTGAACAACTATATGTATGGTGTAATTTCATTTTGAGAAATACAGTTGCTATGTGAGCTTGTTGTGGAGAGTGTTTTTCTATCTGTGTTACTATGTAACATGATCTGTGTTCCTGTGCAAAGAAAATTCTAAGTGATATGCCCAAGCATTTTAAACGATATACATTGGATGATGTGGTTATCATGTTATCTAAAGCACACCGTGAACCTGAAGAACACATGCCATACTCAAAAAATGTTTACAATGGCCCAAATAGGACACATCCAATGAATCTTGCTGAAGCAGGAGAACCGAAAAAGATTATACAAGTTGGATCACAACTTAATCCTGAACTATATCAAGCACTCCGCATGTTACTTACTAAGTATCAAGATTGCTTTGCATGGACTTATCAAGATCTAAAGGGTATTCCAACGTCAGTTATTGAACATACCATACCTTTAGTACCTGATGCAGTTCCAAAGGTTACAAAATTCTATCGCTGTAATCCTAATGTTTCGAATCTGATAAAGAAAGAACTTCAGAGATTGCTTGACGCCGATTTCATTTATGAGATCGAGCATACTGATTGTCATTATTCCTAAGAAGAATGAAAAATTGAGAATCTGTGTGAATCTCAAGGCGTTGAACAAAGTGATGCAGAAGGGTCACTTTATGTTACCCTTTTCATGGTCATGAAGACTCAGTTAGCTGAGTCTCTGATCTGACAACTAGCTTAGTGATGGCTTCCTTTCATATCTAATACTCGTTGAGGCTTCATTCCTCCCCATGTCTTCTTGCAACAACATAGTAATGACTCTTGAAAGAGTCAATTCTGGATGGGTCGTGATGATCATCACCCAGCTGTCATAAGAGCTTGGCAAGCTTGTAAGCAGTTGCATCACTGCGTCTCAATCCCGTGATGTTGACGATGACCAGCGCTAAAGCCTTTCCATCCTTCAGCTTCCATCTGGCGATTGTTGCGTCATCCGCTTCGGGTTTTCCTTCTGCACCTGTAACAATGTCGTACAATTCTTTTGCCATTAGTATAGTTTTCATCTTAAATTTCCATAGATGGTAATTGGCTCCATCAAGCTTGTCCATGATAGGACTAGCTTTCCCTTGGAAATCCATGTGGAAGAATTAGTCTAAGTGACAGGAGAAACTATCAGTAACTTAAGTATGAAAATCTGATACTGAAAATACAAAACAAGTAAACAATTACTCTATCGGCCAGTAGAGTCTCGTACTATGGAAGCTTATCAAACTATGAAAATAGCTCTGATACCATGTTGGAGAGAGAGAGAGAAAAACGAGTTGAAAAAGGTGCCGTATGTTAGAAACAAAAAATTAGCTCAAAGGGGTAAGATGAACACGAACGAGAAACGAACTCGAACAGAAAGTATTTGTGCGTAGCAGAACGAGCTATACGACTCTCTCTGTAAGCATGACTACACCCATCAGAATGAACAGAACTTTAGTGATGGATGTCAGAAATGGTGAACTCCTGCAACTTTGTCGAAGCACGACTATGTGCCCTCACTCAGAAAGGATCTGCTATCTGTCTCCAAGATGGCAGATCTAGGCATTCGAGTTTTGTTTGACGGCAACACTTGTCGTATGATCGAGAAGATGACAAACAAGTTGTTGACGGTCGGATGCAGAGAAGGAAACCTCTACCAGGCCAAAATAATCAGCAACTCTGATAGCATATTAAATGCTTCAAAAAACAAAGATCAGCTTTGGCATAGGATAATGTATCATCTGAACATGCGGAGCCTATACGACATGAGCACAAAGGACATTGTCAGAGGTCTCAAAATATCAAGGCCCGAGGCTAAGTTCTGCGAAGCTTGTCAGAAAGACAAGCAACATCGAAATCCATTCACACACAAAGGAAGAAGAGCCAAGGAAGTTCTTGAGCTTGTCCACTCTGATGCGTGTGGACTGATGAAAATAGATTCGCTCTCAGGTTCGAGATATTTTCTAACGTTCATAGATGATTACATCCGAATGACCACAATCTACTACTTGAAAAAGAAATCCAAAGTATTTGATTCTTTCAAGAAGTTCGTGGCATTCGCAGAGTGACACATCTCAAAAAGGATACAGATCCTTAGATCTAACAATGGGGGTGAATACAAAAGCATAGAATTCTCAAGATTCTGCGAAGAATGGGGGATTGAACACTAGTTCACTCCTGCATACACACCAGAATACAACGGTGTGGCAGAAAGAAAGAAAAAAGAACGTTAGTCGAAGGAGCCAGATGCATGATAGCACAGGCTCAATTGCCAGGCCAATTTTGGGCTGAGGCAATAGCTGCAGCTATACACCTGCAGAACAGATCTACAACGACAGCGTTGGAGAACAAAACACCATACGAAATGTGGACAGGCAGAAAGCCTGATTTGTCATACGCACGAGTGTTTGGATGTATAGCATACAAGCACATTCCAAAGGAAAAGAGAAACAAGCTCGACTACAAATCTGAGAAAACAATCATGGTCGGCTACTCGAATGGAACACATGTGTATAGACCCTACGATCCAACCACGAAGAAGGTTGTTTCGAGCAGAGATGTAAAGTTCGACGAGTCCACATTCCCTGGACTGAAAGACGAAAGAGGCCATGAGATCTTCACACTGCTGCCTATTCAAGAGGGAGATCAAGGACAGACATCAAATCAGAATGCAGGACCCCAGACTCCAGAGCAGTAGGAAACAGAGGATCGACCCCACGAACAAGAAATGTTCGAGCAGCGACGAAACGAACCTCAAAGGTCAACAAGACAAAGAAGACCTCCAGACCGCTATTCAGACAATCTTCAATAGAGCGAAGACACGCAGTTCAAGTATTGCAGCTTCACAGAAGACCTAGCGACATACCAAGAAGCTATCCAGAATTAGAGGGAGAATTTTGGAAACAAGCAATGTCAGAAGAGATCGAGTCGATGAGGCGAAACGAGGCATGGACATTAGAGCCACTACCAGAAAATAGAAAAGTAGTCGACTGCAAGTGGGTGTACAAGAAAAAATTGAAATCAGATGGCACCATTGGCCACTACAAAGCAAGGCTTGTTACGAAGGGCTACACGCAGAGATATGGTGTCGACTATTTCGACACATATTCGCCCATGGTCAAGATGACAAGCATAAGGCTGCTTCTTGCATACGCCACACAGTACAATCTGGAAATTCACCATATTGACGTGAAAACAACCTTTCTCCATGGAGATCTAGAGGAGGAAATTTTCATGAAGCAACCTGAAGGCTATGAAGACCCCGACAACAAACAATATGTCTGTCAATTGTAGAGATGCATCTACGATCTAAAACAAGCATCACGAGCCTGGTACAAAAAGCTTGATGGTCTTCTGAAGTCTCTAGACTTCAATCTTACTCAACCAGACTGTAATGTCTATATCAAAAGAGTAGGAAAGGATTTTGTGATACTGACCATTTTCATGGATGATTCTTTGATGATAGGAAATTCCTTAATGTTGATCAAAGACACAAAGAGTCAAATTTTTTGAAAACTACGAAATCACAGATCTTGGAGAAGCAACAAATTGCCTAGGACTGGAGATCAGAAGAGATCAAACAAATGGCAAAATGCACATGAGTCAATTAGAATATGCCAGAAAAGTGTTGAAGCAGTACCACATGATGGACTGTGAAGAGAAAGCCACACCAATGATAGCTGGAGCCAAGCTCACGAAACAGGATTGCCCAAAAATAGAAGAGGAAGAACAGAAGATGGTAGGTATATCCTATCAGAACTTAATCGGTAGTCTGATGTACTTAACAATTTGTACCAGACCCGATCTGGCCTTCTCTGTTTACGCATTGAGCCAATTCTGTTCCAATCTTGGTCTGGCACATTGGAAAATGGCCAAACAAATCCTATAGTATCTGAAGGGTACCCAGAATGTTGGATTAACCTACAGAGCTAGAAATGAAGAGAAAGGATTTGAGCCGCATCACTACAGTGATGCGAACTGGGCGAGCTGCAAAGATGACAGCAACTGGAGGATGTACAATAGCGTGCGGAGCTGCAATCAGCTGGATATGCAAAAATCAAACCTTGGTAGCTCAATTCTCTTGCGAGGCTGAGTATGTCGCAGCCTCAAAAATGACGAATGAGGTAGTGTGGCTACAAATGATGTTGGAGGCAATCGGGATATCACAAGAGGGGCCAAGCATGATGATGATGGACTCCCAGAGTGCCATCTATCTGTCCCAGGATCCTGTCTTCCATTCAAAAACAAAGCACATTCCTCTGAAGTACCATCACATTCAAGATTTGATCTCGAAAGGAGAGCTCCAGGTCCAGTTCATAAAATCAAAAAGTACGATTGCAGATCTCCTCACAAAACCGCTTGACAAGCCACTCTTTACCAAGCAAAGAGAGGCAATTGGATTGAATGAACAAAGCTGCAAGGTTCAAGAGGGAGTGTCAGAAATGGTGAACTCCTACAACTTTGTCGAAGCACGAACAAGACACGAAGGTCAAACAAGAACGATTCACGACAGTCAACGTGTCTTTGACTCGAAGCACAAACAATTCGCGAATCATTCGCGAATCGCAAATAAACTTCTAGGACCACAAACCACAAAAGGGACGCAAAACAAAAACTACGATTCTTCTCTTTCAAAGTTGTATGAACACTTTGTGGTGATGATCTCCACACAACTTGATCTCACTCTTCAAAAGGTGATCGGTCATCTACTTCAAGAAGAAATGCGAAGAAAAACTAGTGGCCTGTCCATCAAAGACAAATCCATGGCCCTGTACACCAAGAAGAAAGACTATTCCAAGGGCAAGAATCAAGTACAACAACAACAGCAGAAGCCTCACACTCAAGCTGAAAATAGTGGATCGTGCAAGAAGTAATTCTACAAATATCACTACAAGAAAAGGTGGCAAATATTGGAGAAAAAATTTCTGCAATTTTTTTTGGTTTAAATTGCGGAAAGCAAAAAGATTGCGGAAAAAATTTCACAATTTATACCGATATGGCAGAAATTGCAAAAAATTGTCCGCAATTTTTACCGTCATGGTGTAAATGGTGGAATAAATTGCAAAAAACTTCTTCAATTTTTGTCATCATTACAGAAATTGCAAAAAAAAGTGCGAAAAAGATTTTTTCGCAATTTTTTTTGTCGTGGCCAAAATTGCGGAAAATGTTTCCACGGCAGAAATTGTAGAAAACATTGTAGAAAATTTTCTGCAATTTCTTCCGTTGTGGTGAAAATTGCAAACAAAATTGCGGAAAAAAAATTTCGCAATTTTTAGGCCATGGCTAAAATTGCGAAAAACATTTATGCGGCAGAAATTGTAGAAAAAACTGCAGAAAGCTGTTTGTAATTTCTCCCATCGTAGTAGAAATTGCAGACAAAATTGCGAAAATAAATTTTCGCAATTATATCAAGCAAAAACCATTGTTGTCCATCCTCATGCTTGCATACTTTTCGGCTATATTTGGTTTCACCCATTTATCGTAAAGAAGAATAGCTGAATTGAAACCATATTCAATTTTCAAAATTTTGCAAATCCATCCAGAATTACGAAGATTGTTGAAATAGGATTTCTATCTCTCACACTGCTGCGGCTCCAAGTTGTAAAGCATGCGGTAATACCACTGTCTTGAGTTACTTTACTCAAATCTTCATCCCTAGTATGAAAATGATAGCCATTCACCCAGAGACCTAAATATTATGTTGCACGGTGCTTTGGTCCTGTGGCCAAATCAATCAACATGGAATCCAGCATCTCGGCTACTTCATGAAGTTCATTTACCTAGTATTCAAAAGAAAAAATAGCTAATTATATTAATTCCATGACAAAGCGTGAAAATAAATGAAATGTTAGAACTTCGAAATATCATGTTGAGAACATAAAGTAGAAAAAACCTTTTTCAAGAGCCATTTTGGAAAATCATTTGCATTGTAATCGAAGTTGATGGCATCTTTAGTCCTTTTCTTTTGCAACACAGCCATATCTATTTCAAATTTCATGTTAATATAACAAACACATTATATGATTTCTTTCAATGATGTCTAAAAAAGACAAGGTAAAGAATGAAAACTTGTATTATTGCAAAATATGGTGGTCAATTAGCTAGTTGATCACCTCTTCCATTCTTCGATGACTGTTGAGTTGTCCAAGATACATACATGAGCTTGATGACGCATTATTGAATCAAGATAAAAGATTGTGCCTTTTCCTTCAGAAATCACACTGTTCATTCGTGGATCTTCTTCTCCATCCCATACTCTACGAGAAGTACCTTCATAGGCTTGGATGTATTTTGTATAAAAACCAAGTGCCTTTTCAATTGCATAAGTTGCCGCCATACAACCCTCTGGCCTTGCTAAATTTTTCATGTATTGTTTCATAGGTTTCATGACTCTTTCGAATGGATACATCCATCGCAAACTAACAAGCCCACAAATTCTAATCTTCTCTACAAGGTGGACAACAAGATATGTGATAATATCAAAAAAAGGATGGTGGAAAAGATCTTTCTAAAACACAAAGTGCCTCAACCACTTCTAGTTGTAGAGATTCTAGTTTTGATGGGTCTATAATTCGTGCACATATCATTCTAAAAAAATGACTAATCTTTAAAATGCCAGCTCGTGCTATGTCAGATATGCCGCAACGTACAGCCACTGGAAGTATTTATTGCATGAAGACATGATAGTCGTGAGTTTTCATGCCCTTGAGCTTTCCGTCTGTTTCAAACAAGAATGATACATATCAATATAACATGTGTACGAGACACCAATTAGGCACAATGAGGTTTGCAGAGTTGGGTTATAACATGCAATAGAATAAGTTGAGTATAAAAAAAACCTGCAATATGTTTTCTCATAGAGACGCTATATCCTATCGGAGTTTTCATATATTTTACAACTGGAAAAAATGTCTCCTTTCTTTTGTGAATGTGTATGGTGCATAAGGCAAAGAAATCTTCTTCGTATCATTTTCACATCTCCTTGGCCAAAGAGATTGTTTAATATCGAGCTCTTTCATGTCTTCCCGCACTTTGATTGAATCTTTGTCACCCATTCTAAGAATAGTTTTTAGAATGTTTTCGGCTACATTCTTTTCCGCATGCATAGCATCCAATGTATTCTGAATCAGAAGATGCTGTACATGCCACATACACATACCAATATTGTTAAATCATATGATGATGTACATGCACATATAAACAGAAACCAAAATATTAACTATTGTGTAACTCATATTAAGACGAAATTACATATACCTGCCAATATGGTAAACTATACAAAATAGATAATCTCTTCCATCCTGTTACTTTTGAAGGATCGTCCTTCTTTTTATGTGGGTGACTACTACTCCATGTCGCGTGTGCTTTTGTCCATTTAAAAACGTCATTTGTTGTCACTTTGAGAGGAGGATCTCGATCGTCGATCTCTCCATTCAATGCAGTCTTCATTTTTTAAAACTTGTGATCATGAGGAAGGAACTTTCTATGTCCACAATACACTACTTTACGTAGATATTCTGACCATCTGCCTTCTCCTTCTGGGCCACAAATTGGACAAGCAAGATATCCCTTCACTCTTTATCCCGCAAGCAAGCCATATGCAGGAAAATCATGGACTGTCCACAGCGAAAAACCTCTTAGAGTAAAATGTCTCCCTTCATGCATCGACCGTGTGACATCGTAAGCAGATATTCCATTCCACAATTCCAGCAACTCTTCCACAGGGACTTTTAGATAAACATCTATTTTATCTTCTTTTACTTGGTTCGGACCAGGAATAAGCAATGACATCATAACAAACAATCTTTTTGTAGCTAGCCAAGGTGGCAAATTATAATTCACTAAAAGAACAGGCCAAAAACTCCATCTGCTACTGGATGTCTTAGCATGTTGTCATGGCTTCTACCTTGTGTATGCCATAGCATTAGATTTGCAATAGTTGGACACCTACAAAATAACAAATAAAAAAGACATCAATATTAATATATGTATGTGTGCATATATATAATATGCACATATATGTGTGTGTTTGTGTCTATAAATACATATTTAAAAATGAAACATAAATTTGATGTTCAGGTGTAATGATGAAACTCAATATTTTATCTTGCATTGATCAAAGGAAGCTAGAGCACCTGTACATTCAAAGAAGGCATGGTATCAATGGAAAATGTCTTAATACTTTTTGTGTTATTTTTCCTTTTCCTTCCTTCCATCGACTAGCCCCGCAAATAGGACATGAATCCAATATAGAATGCTCCCCACGATATAATATGCAGTCATTAGCACATGCATGAATGCTATTATAGTGCAACCCAAGATCTTTGATCATTTTCTTTGCTTGGTATGTTGATGGTGGAAGCTCATTTTCTAATGGCAAAATGTCTTTCTTCAAAAGATGTAGCACGAGGAAATTGTCTGCGTTTGTTAAAATCTGCTAGTTCTAAATGTTTTTAGAAGGAGATCATACCATCAAAAAAAGAGAACGAAAAAAGTGCTAAACCAAAGGAGTTCAAGGTATATAATATCTCATAAATATGTTATTATTTGTTCTATGTATTCATTATTAGTTGTATTGGGCTCACAATGTCAAATATTTGAGGTTTTCTCGTAAGTATATGTAGAGAGTTAACATATTGAGCATTCGGAACGAAGTAGTTGGTACTGGGATTGTTTTGAGCAAGAATCCCAAGCACCTTTGCCATGGGGAAGCATTGGGTGTAGGGTTTTGGTGTGTTAAATTACAACACGTGGTTCGAGAGAATGCCCTATTATTAAGGCCATGTAAAAAGTTTAAACCTGTGGGGGACTCAAAATATTTTGAAGTTATTTGGCCTTCCAATGCTGTACAGATGAGTCTCTGATAATGGTACACCCTTATTTTTCTTGTTCAAACATAATTTTCCTTTCATGATGTAAATATTGGCTCAATCTTTGCTCTTGAATGCAGAAATCAGATTTTAAAGAGTTTTGAAGTCTCCAACTATCAATTTTCCTAGAAATTGCAGCATGACAAGTGCAGAATTTTATAGATTTTTATCGTAACATTATTGAAGGCCTAAATTGCCTTTGTAGTTTTTATTTTCAGAGATTGTATGAGACACTTGACATGTCGATGTATTTTAACAGAAAATTTGAGATGCGCATGCAGAGCCTTGTATTCACCTTATTGTGTATGATGAGAAATTTTTCTCTCTTTTGGTCCATTTGATTGGGTGGTTTAATTTGTTGTTTTAATTTTGGACTGAAATTCTCTAATTGTACTAATTATAAATGATCGATATGTGTAGGCTATGTAAGAGTTGTTCCAAATGTTTGCAATAGAGATAGTTTGTATGTATACTAGAATATGGCACTGTGATTGTTGGATTCCTTACACAAAGATATTGTACATATTGAGCAAAAAGGAGTTCAATTTGAGTCCTTATAACTAGCTGACAAGTTGACAAACTACGCCAAGATATATAGAAGTTGAGATCCCTTGTTAACTTTTAAAAGTGTTACATTTTCTAGTAAGGTCTCGGATTGAATCCCTAGCTTTATGCTATGGAATCTATAAAGCCTCACACCATCGATTGTTTGGACATCAAGCTCCACAACGGTTTACACTACAAAGTTATAAGAAATGTGCAAGGCCAATTATTTATTTCCGTAATTTTAGCCAAAATTTTTCTCTAAATTAGTTGAGGCTTCCTCTAAAATTGCAAAACAAATTTGCAATTATGGACAAAAACTTGGGGACATTTTTGCAATTGTATTGGTGATATTTTCTTCAATATTAGCCAACAAAAAATTTTTTGGCAAAAATTGCCAAAACAATTGCAAAAATTCATTTCCGCAATTTTCTTTCATAATAGTGTATAAAAATTGCGAAAAATAATTCTGTTTTTCGCAATTTTTATTTTCTATTGCGGATTTATTTTTTGCAATTTTTTGACACTATTTTGAAAAAAATTACGAAAATGAGTTTCCGCAATTTTTTTTGCAATTTATGCAAAAAAAAATTGCGGAAATATATTCGCAATTTTTGCCACAACAATTGCAAAAATGAATGTCCGCAATTTTTTTGACAATTTTTGTCCAAAAAATTTGGCAAAAAATATCAGCCAGACAAATTGCGGAAATAAATTGCGAAAATAAATCCGCAATTATCATGCCAAAAAATTGCGGGTGGGTTTCCGCAATTTTTTTTATTGTTAATTTAGCCATAAAAATTGCAGAAAATTAGCCAAAAAAATTGCGGGACCGAAATTGCGGATTTGCCAAAAAAATTGCGGTAACCGTTACCGCAATTTTTTTGGCAAAAAAAGACAAAAATTGCGAAAAATTTTGCCATTTTTTGCCGTATTTTTTGCCACCTTTTCTTGTAGTGATATATTGCAAAAGAGCCAATCACGACATCAAGGAGTGTCAACATCTACAACGAGGCAAAGAAGCAACAACAACAGCAGCCAGACTCCTCCAACATGACAGAATTCAAGGAGCAAGATACACACTTGTTAATGGCTTACAACAATGGCAACGAAAACCACGATAGTTGGTACCTGGACAACGGTGCTACCAAACACACGACCTCTCACAAGGAATGGTTTATCGAGTATGTAGCTTACAACAGAGATCAATTCATCTACCTCGGAGATTCAAGCACCATACGCGTGGAAGACAAAAGGACAATCAAGATCACTTTTAACAATGATCTTTCTATTTATGTCACCAATGTTCTTCACGTATCTCAATTGTCAAAAAACCTGTTGTTAGTTTCTAAGATGATTGATGAGGGCTACATTGTTACTTTCTCATCTGAGTAGTGTATAATCTTCAATGAAGATACTACTCCGACTACATGCACTAGAGTCGGAAATCTTTACGTACTAATTCAGTTGCATTAGCTAGCATCTCTCATGAAAATGTAAACGATAATGCTATTCTGTGGCATAGTCGATTTGGACACGAGAATACAAGATCACTTTCTTATATGCGTTGTAATAATTTAGTTGATGGATTGTATTTCCCTTATTCATTAGATAGGAAATCTTTCTTTTGTGAATCCTGCATCTATGGGAACCACTCTAGAAGCAAATTTCTCAAATCGCATTCCATCAAAACAAAACATGTATTGGATCTTGTACATAGCGATCTTTGTGGTCCAATGCCAACTCCATCATTAGGATATGCAATCTATTTTATGACTTTCATAGATGATTATTTTAGATGGTCTACAATCATGTTCATTAAGCACAAATCTGAAGCCTTTGAATGCTTCAAGAGATTCAAGGCCATGGCTGAGACACAAACGTCTACAAAAGTGAAAGCACTCTGAACTGATGGTGGTGGCGAATACCTCTCTAACGAGATGTTCGACTACATGGCTGAACATGGTATTAGAAGACAATTCACCACTTCCTATTCACCTCAACGGAATGGGATTGTAGAAAGGAAGACCTGAATTTTTCTCAACTCCGCCAGATCCATGCTACATCAATCACATCTACCTACAGAGTTTTGGATAGGAGCAACTACCAAAACCTGTTACTTATAGAACAGATCCAGCACCAAAGCCGTCAACAACAAAACTCCTTATAAAGTTTGGCATGGACACAAGCCTAGTGTCAGCCATTTAAAAATCTTTGGTTGTATATGTTTTGTAAACATTCCTAAATAGCTTAGGAAGAAGCTGGATCATAGGACAGATAAATGTATTTTCATTAGCTATCTTGATGAACACAAAGCTTATAAAGTTTTGATCCATCCACCAATGTAGTGTTTATCTCTAGGGATGTAATCTTTCAAGAACATACGTACTATGATTTTAAACAGCCATCGATAAACAATGCTATGTCATTTCATCCTATTTTATGTAGCATGGAATCTTCCAACGTTGATGTTCCTTCTACAAAACCTGCAGCTACAGCTACAGAAATCGAACAACCGACAGACCTATCATCAGACCAGACCAAGCCAGCTCGAGCAGATCTGGAGAAATTCAAAAAGAAGCATCATCTCATCTTGGTCAACCAAATGTCCGCAGATCCTCATAGACTCGGACAGTTCCTGAGAGGTATACACCTCAATCATTCTGGACTTCATCGGAAGAACCAGAGACCCTAGCCGAAACAATTAAATCCAAGGATGTTGTGAAGTGGCAAGAAGCTATGGAAAGCGGGTACAACTCACTTTTGACAAACCAGACCTGGACACTGGTCGACTTCTGCACTCACAAGAGAGTTATCGACAACAAGTGGATCTTCAAGAAGAAGATCAACTCTGATGGTTCCATTGCTAAATGGAAAGCACGGATGGTGGCTAAAGGATTCACTCAAGTCCAAGAAGTGGATTATCTAGAAATTTTTAGTCATGTCATCAAGATGCAGTCAATCAGAACTCTGATTGTGTTAGTAGCCGCAGAAGATCTCGAAATGCACCAAATGGATGTCAAGTCAGCATTTTTCAATGGCAACATTGAAGAGGAGTTGTATACCTTCCAATCGGAAGGATTCAAAGTCAAAGGCCAAGAGCACAAAGTGTGCAAGCTGCACAAAACAATCTATGGTCTGAAACAGACTGCAACAACATGGTTTGATAGAATCTACTCTTATCTCATTCAATTGGGATTTGCAAACAATTCAGTTGACTATAATGTTTATGCAAAGCATATAGGCAACAATTCAGTTCACATAGCTCTTTACGTTGATGATGCGTTTATTTTGTCTAATGACACTTCTCTTCTACACACTACTAAGAGTGATCTGTCAAAGGAATTTGACATGATTGATTTAGGGCCATTCTTTGCTAGGAATTCACATTACTAGAAATAGACTTCAGAAGAAGATCTATCTTAGCTAGCAGACATATCTAAAAGGTATTTTAGAAAAATTTCATATGCCTTATTGTAAACCAATTGATACTCCAATGGATCCAAGTATAGTATTGACTAAACCTACTTGTGCTGATTCTGATAGTGAAGTACTTGACATAGCGAAGTACCCTTCTCCAATTCCGAAGGTAGCCATCCCAAATGAAGACCAACTGCTCCATAGAAGATCTCCCCTGAAATTGCCCTTTCCAACTTTTGACTTCCTGCTTGCGTCTGGTGGGCGTTGTTGCAAATGAAACTAACCCAAGTAATAGGCTAGCCATCCACCCTTTGCAAACATGGAGTCATTTTGTTGCCGTTCACGTGTGAGTACTTGAACTGCGAATCCGCCCCACAGATTATGTAGTCCTCTTTGTTTGATGGTATCAGCCTTCAAAAAAAAGGCTCCTTCTTGAGCCATCAGCTCCTTGTATCACAAGCAATCATGCAAACCAGGCAAAGCACGAGTACTAAGACTCACCGCGAATACATACAAGCAAGACACTTAGGCAGGTTTACTAACAGGTAATAAAGACAAGGTCCCCCTTTGAGATAGCCCTGCCAAAGGACCTTTGTCTGGCCGCGCCCATACGGATCGATCACAGAATCAGCCCACAGAGAACACCCATTCAACTATCTGTGCTTTTATCATTATGCAGCACATTGCCTCAGTCACGCCCCACCAACCCTGGTCGATAGCCCTTATAGCTAAACAATCGGTAGCCATCCCGCATCGGCAACTAACCACCATGATTTACACCCGAATTCGAGCACCACCTCTATATCAATGGTTAACCCGTACAGTTTGAATATGTCACCCCGCACCCCACAAGGCACAAACCGTGCTTACACCAACCTAATGGCAGCACACTCATCTATCCTACGTGCAGACAACGCCAGGCCCAAACCACGAGAACTGACCGTGCTTACACCTCAAGGGCAGGACCTTGACTCATCAAGTCCCTTGTTCTGTCGACCACCCCGACCGTGGACGCACCGAACTTACACTGTGGGCAGCACCTTGCACAACAGCTATCTTGATGAATCCCAAACAATGGCCATTTTCGTGAGATCCACATAGCTGATCGGTCAGTTGGCTATGATACCACATGTAGCGTAGGCATCCCAAAGAGAGCCGAGAATCACGACTTAGCTTCCCAGCCTTCAACTCTTGCCATCCAAATCCACTTGACATACAAGCAACCAGCTCACCAACAATGATCAAACTTAACCAACTTGAAGTTCGGAAACCAACATTGAGATCCAACCTATCGCCATGCCAGATTGGGGGTCCCGATGTGGGTGACTTCCCTCAAAGCAAGCCGCCCGACATACATCAAACTTAACTAACTCGAAGCTTCGTTACAAATGAGTAGCATCCATTCTAAGCAAGTCATCTGACTTACATCAGACTCAACCAACTGAAAGCTTCATCACGAGCGCTAGAAGCCAACCTGGCGCCATGCCAGACTGGACAGCCCTAAACAGGTAACTTCCACCCAAGCAAGCCATCCAACTCAGACGACCCATTCTTTAAGAGCTTAGCCCATTCACATTCATGGCAAGGAATACTCAGAACCACAAGTCGCGACAGATATGGAGACAACTAGTTCCTGAACCGAATGGTCCCTGACAAAATTTTCAGAATTCACACGTGGAGATGATCCACAGGTATGATAAATCTTATTAAGATTTATGATTAGCACAATAATCTGATTCTAGATTGAATGGCAAGATCTAGTACAGAAGTTATGGCTTAACCACAATCTAGCACGCTAAGAATCAGAGAATGATAGCAATGAATCATAAATGAGCAAAAGTACAAGAAATTAGTGTATGAACATTAGCCTCAACACGAGTTAGAGAGAGAAAGAGAGAGAGAGAGATATCAAGCAAAAATGGTGTGGATTTGAAAATGGCATGAGATAGCTACAAAGCTTTGGTTCTTATGGCAACATCTCAAAAAGCTTCATCTGCAAACATTCAAGTATGGATTTTCATTATCAATTTAGATACGAATGCTATAACACACGAACGGGTAAGGTTTTTTTTAAAAGAAATATAATAACCCATGTTACGATCCTTCAAAATGCTTCTTTCTTTCTACAAAAAGAGTTGACTTTAGTTAAAAACACTATTACTGAGTAACTTTCAATGAAACCTTGGTCATTAAACTTCACAGTAAGGGCTCCAATTAAGACGGTCTTAGACAACATGAAAATGCGTAAGACATGTTGTCTTTACGAAAGGGTTAGAATGGCACGGATCTGCCCTAATACCTAGTAAAGACATTGGAAATCACTTACTAAGTAGTCCAATCTGTCTATCCAAAACAATGTCCACATACCATGGTCGTTATGTGATTCCTATATAATGATCATGGTACCACCTTACCCTACCCTGTCAAGTGTCACTTTAGAACCCTGGTGACATACAACTGGAAAGCATAAATATGCTCAGGAGTATGGACAGTAGTGCATGACATACCTTAATCTGTAAGGGCACTTGGGTCAGTATAACATGGATTTGCTCTGATACCAACACACGTGTCCACAACATGTCTTTTGGCTGAGTAAAACTCTAAACGGCTAAAACTTCTCATACTCTTCTAGGCATAAAATGAACTGATATGGACCAATTTCCCATAAGCTGATCAGTATGGCACTCGCCCTGATATGGTGATATAACGGCTTGGCCTATCGCTAAACATCAAGTGTTTGGAAAGACTGGACTAGATTTTAAAATGCTATTCAAAGTTGTTAAGTAGTATAACTTCTTTTGGACATGAATAACAACTATCATTCAACTATGACACCTGTCTTCCTCACTAAACTAACTTGAGCGGTTTTGTTTTGTGGGATGTATAAGGGAATCTCCTTAGATCCTGCTTACAAATCCTAAACACAAAGGATAACACACTGCGAGAGACCACCCAACCAAGTAGAAGCATCCAATCAATCTCTAGAAGTCTCACCCCCAAGCCAAGGAACAAGAAGCATGAATGTAGAGTGAGAGTCTGGCAATGTATGAAGAACCATGGTGAGAAGTAGGGCGAGTTTGGACCCATTATATAGAGGCCAAAGCATCTTGGGCACACAGCCATGCATAGCCCTATGTTTTCTATACATAGATTCACCTAGAATAGAGTCGTATGCATGGACCAACTATTCATAGAATTGCTATTGATAACTCTACACATGCATACACTCTCTCATACCTTGTCTAAACTCCATTTAGTGTGTTTTGGGCCTCATAAGGATATTAGTTACTTTTGGGTCATGTCCAATATGACGTGGCATAGCTAATAGCTTGTTTCACTAGAGTATCGTGTATCCAAGACTAGGAGTATACTGTATCCTATGTACAGGTCATGGACATAACATTCTTCCGTCCTTAAACTGTTTCTATCCTTAGAAACTAAAATTCAAGAAATTCTTCTTTATGCTATCAACTCTCTCCCACGAATCATCATTCTCAGTATGACCCTTCCACCGAATTAAGCACTCAGAGATAGAACGATTTCTCAGTTGTTTATCTCTAGTTTTGAGCACTTTCTCAGGTTCCAAAGGTACACTAAGCGACAAATCTTCCAAATGGGACAAATTCTCATCCGATCCAACTGTATCACCATCATGTAAACTTAGTTTCAAACGACTTACATGAAACACTGCAGTCGATTTTCCTTGAAGATCAAGCTCATACGCCAAAAAACCAATTCTACGTACAATCTTGAAAGGTCCATAATAACGGGTAGACAGCTTATAATGCTTCTCTGTACGTAACGTCTTAGAATATTTTGGAATCCTAAGATATACCCAGTCATCAACTTTGAAATCTCTTGGAGATCTCTTAAGATCGGTATAGTGTTTAGCTCTATCTTGAGCACTTCGGATACTATCCTTAGCCACTTGCAACATTTCTTGCATATCATGCAAAAAATCAGCAACCTTCTAGATCTTAATAGACTTCTTCTCGACATTTACTAGAGATCTAGATTGAAAGCCGTACATAAGCATAAAAAGGACTGTAACCCGTAGCAGATTGTTTTCTACTATTATATGCAAACTCAACCAGTGGGAGATAATCTTCCCAATGAGATTGCCTGTGAGAAACATACATCCTCAAAATATCTTCCATAGTTTGATTAGTCCAATCTGTCTAGCCATCTGATTCCAGATGATCAGAAGAACTTAAACTCAAAGAAGTTTCCAGTCTATGGAATACTGCTGACTAAAAGTGACTTGTGGACTTAGGTTCTCTATCACTAACAATGTCACTTGGCAGACCATACAACCAAAATAATCTTTCAACAAAGATCTGGGCTAAATCAGAAGCCTTTATAGTTGACTTGACTGGTATGAATGCAGCTAACTTAGTTGACCGATCCACTACAACCCAAATAGAATCATTTTGCCGTTGGGTCTTTGGAAGTCCAACTACAAAATCCATAGATATACTTTCCCATTTCTTATCTGGGATATCTAACGAATGCAACAAACCACCAGCCTTATGGCATTCAGCCTTTGCTAGTTGACAGGGCTTGCATTTAACAATATATGAATCGACATATGGCTTGATCTTTGGCCAATAAAATTCCCTCTTAACCAAGTCCAGAGTCCTGTGTATATCGGGATGTCCTGCACAGGGTATGTCATGACATTCAAACAAAATCTTCCGTTTGAGCTCATCATCACCATGTACGCAAACTTTCCCATTCCAAAATAGTAATCCATCTCGAATGGTGAACTGTTCCACAATCTTCTTATCTTTCTTAGTTAGTTGAGTCCCCTGTGTTTCTGACTCAACACTGTCCACATTTATTTCGGTCTGAACAATGTTCCAAATGTGACCAAAATGGGAATCTAATTCATATTTTTCTCTCAACGAAAAATATAGATCTGTAGAAATCTGGGTGAATGACAATTCGTTTAGTTCACCGATCCGACTAAGAGCATCTGCAACTTGATTAGAGCTGCCTCTTATGTAACGGATTTCATGATCGAATTCTTGCATCAATTCAGCCCATCGAGCTTTTCTCCCCCGAAGATTATGTTGATTACAAAAATACTTAAGAGGTTGGTGATCCATATACACTACAAACTTACTACCATACAAGTAGTGTCTCCAGGCTTTAAGTGCATGGATTACAACAAACAATTTCTTTTCCTGCATAGTATAACGCAACTGAGGACCAGTGAATTTTTTGCTCTCAAACGCTAGTGGCCTATCCATTTGTAATAGAACCGCTCCAACTACAACATCACGTGCATCCGTTCTCACGACGTAAGGTAAATCTGGATTTACAATTTGTTGCACGGGAGCTGAAACAATCATTGTTGTAAGTTTCTCAAAATATTGATTCAATTCCTCGTTCCAAACAACGGCGGACTAAGTTGATTCCTCTTTTTCTGTCATAGACGCCTAATCGTATCGCTCCCTTCATGCTTGTCTTAGACATCTACAGTCGAAAGAAACGATCTAAGTAATAGTCTGAATATGCAATTTGTATCGATCCTGTAATAATTTAACGTTGTTTTTACTTATTTGGATGTATCATATTCAACAATAGTAGTATCAGAGCTGATAATCTTGCATGTACCACCCAACAAGTGGTATCAGAGCTAATAACCTTGCATGTACCACCCAACAAGTGGTATCAAACTGTCATAGTGTTTACGACTAATTACCATTTCTTAGATTGTTCATTATGGATGGTACATCCTCAGATATCCAATTGATCAATAAGTTCAACGGTGACGATTTCCACATGTGGAAGTTCAAAATGAGGATGATACTCATTGAGAAAGAAATTTGGGGATACGTCGACGGTTCAATAGCCAAATCGGCCGAACCTAACATGCTGGCCACTTGGAAAGCAAAAGATGATTTGACAACGATTATTGTCAAGCTACAACTAAAAGACTTGCTTGTTGGAACTTAACCCAAACATGTGACAAGGATAGAGATAACAGGCTTCGTGTGTGTCACTCCACCTGTGAGGCATACAATGCAACATGTTGAAGCAATATCCATAAAGATATGAAAATTGAGGCAAATAAGATCTGTTGACTCCATGGAGCAGGTAGTGCAACAAGTAGTCTGCCATGTCAGAAAAAAATGGGTAGTGGATCTGAATATATTGTTGTTGTGCTATTTGAACTGATTAGTTTTTATGGTAAAGGTGCTTGGAGATTTTCTCACAAAGGAGCAAATAGAGAACATAAGACCTTCACTTCAATTCACGGGGGTTGTACTTCTACCTGAAGAGCTTATCGTCTCTAGAAACGTCATGTGCTTTGCCCTATCATGCATGATCATCTCATTCTAAAGCTCTCACATGCTTTCCAGCTACCAATTGCCTTTGCCATTTCTAGCCTATCATTTTGCTTTTCAGGTGCTGTTATAGAAGCTTCGCCTAGCTGCAAGGTGGAATTAGAGGACGTAGATGTTTTTCATCTTTGAACATACGTTGGCATGTTGGTCTCTACTATTTGCTAAGGTTTGGTGGAGCAATTTAGCTTTTGGCTGGGAAACTTCAATATACCTACACATTTTAACTAATCCACAAAATCCACCTCAATCAAAATAGGTGTTAGAAATCCCTTTGGAGTGATCATTAGGTAGGTTTCCTTTTTATTGTCCACCTCCCTTCTGAAGATCAACCTCATGTGGAGAACATCTAGAGCCAATGATGCCTAGATAAGCCAAGAAACCAAGATCCAAGATCAAACAAAACATAGAAAACCAAAAAGATAAGAAGAAAAGCAAGAAACCCACCCCTAAATCTAAGCCATTCCACCGTTAGATCCAACACTAATATTGACACCCTTAGTTGGCTTAGATTTTCATCTCTTTTACGTAGTTTACCCCCCTCCCCTTTGGATCAAAGCCCGTTACTACAATCTATAGTCACCCAATTGGAGATCCAAACACGTTCTTGGCCCTCTTGATCACACTGATTAGGGAGGCACGGAAAGGGTCCAACAGAGACTCTCAACAACACACAAGATGCGCTCAAATGGATTGTTTCACCCTCTAGTACCTCACACCAATTTAAGAGGTCAAAGCACTATAATACCCAACATGCTAAACTCTAATGTTGTGGCCTTAAGGGATAATTATGAGTTGGCACTTAAGCATAATGAGTTGAAAATTACTAATCTTTGTGCCAGCAGGTATACGACATCAGTTGAGGCAATTTCTACCCTCAAGCAAATGATTGTTGCCAAGAATCAAGCCACGATTCAATACACCCAATTAAGCATGGCCCCTAGCAACAGTCTTACTCTAGAGTTGGAGTATCACGCCGTGCTGATTTTGCATCAGCTTGGCATAGCGCTGTCAAGCCACTCTGACTTGACCTTCTCCAACCCAACATAGAGAGGGCTTAACAACTTTTAGATGAAAATTATAAAAATGTCTTTACTCTTGCTATTTGTTGTAAATAATTTTTTGTTCAAGATTTTTTTTTTTACGAAGTTTTTATTTCCCCTCCTGTTTGTATACTTTTCAATTTATGTTTTGTACTTTCTTTTAATTATGATTGTCATTCCACCCTTGAGTTTCTTTCTGCCACATACCCTCCACTTCCCCTTCACTTTGTAAAAACTTCTACTGCTTCCTCCTCTGACACACAATCCACCCCACAATCTCTTGTACAGGAGTACCATGCATGTAAGAACCAACCAAGAAAGCTACTAAGATGAGGACATGATCATCACAAAGAGAGACTTGTGGGAGCCAAACCACCCATCCAACTGAGATGTATCCGAACACCTCACCCTGAGCCATAGCAAGTAAATACAATAGGAGAAAAACTGGGAACCTAGAACCAGAAGCTTATAATGGAAGAAGTCGTGTCCCTTCCTGTATATATAGGGGTAGGAAGCTTGTGCATACACCTATGCAACCTCCCATGCAGTCCATCTAAAACAGGTCACATATGCCATGCTATCCTCATGCATACAACCGTCACAAGCCATGCACTACTCCATAGGAGTGTCTGGGTCCTGTCAAGGTTATTAGATACAAACTGGCCTTGACATGGAATTAAATTGAGGGATAACCAATAATCGTGAATACCGGAGGGCCGGTCCACCATATTAGGACTATTCCAAATCCTTATCCGAATATGGCCGTAACATTCTCCCCCCCTTAAACAGCTTTTGTCCTCAAAACGAGAAAGAGAAGAAATGGAATTATTCCTTAAGCTTTTAATTATTACCCAGGAATTATTATCCTCAATCTGATCTTTCCATATGGCAACAATTCTTCAATTCCTTGTCTCTAATCACGATTACTAACTCAAAATCCAAAGATACACTAAGCTATAAATCTTCCGAATGGATTAATCATCTCCAAATAATAGTTATCATCTTCATGAATCACAATTACACAAATTGTTGGGTGAATCACTCTTTATTCTAGAGGTCAAGTCCAAAAATTGAAGAAATAGTCTAAAATATGTCCACAATTTGTTGTAGAAAATAATGCTTCTTGGTATGAATATTCTTAGAATAACCAAATATGCTAAGTCACAACAACTCAATCAACCAAAATCTCTAGGAGATCCATCAAAACTCACACAATTATAACTCAATCCTACAATTACTCTAATGAGTTAATAGCCCCATTTCTAGCGTCTCATGCAAGAAATCAGCAATCCATTTGAATCTCAATACATTTATCCATCTCCTATAAATTGGGAGATCTATATTGAAGCTTGTACACAAGCACTTATAGCCTACAATCTGTAGTCGAATACAATCCACTTAAACAAAGCTCTCAATAAGCAAAAACAATTTACTTTATGAGAAATGCTTATGAGATCCAATAGGTCTCAATAAAACACTGGAGTAAAGAGTTTTAGATTTTCAAAACATTGATTTAAACGCAACTCAATCAACAGGTTGGAAGTTTTTCAGTATCTGTTTATGATCCACCAATCACAAATAGTTAGATTCTTATGATTCGTCAATCATAATTCACTGGAATCTAAAATCATACTCAATCATTAAGAAATACTGGAGTGTGTGTCCAACCAAAAATCTACTGAATTCCGTAAAATTCAGGTACCATTCTTGGAACCATTATGATTCGGTATCAAATTGAGCTCTCTGCAATCTAATCACTAATTAGTTGAGTCTATTTCTTACTAAGAAATACTTCCCCAAGAATTTCGTATATTCTATGCACACAATTTTATGATGAATCCAAATGACTCATAAATTCTGTGACTTATAAGCAGTATAACATAAAACAGACAGTTTCTCGCAAATTCTCTTCACACTGTCCATTTCAACAATTAACTTTTTACAGGAGTAAACCAAATACTCAAGTTAATTGCCAATGATTTAGAAATCTCAAATGTCCAGGTGCAGATCTTAATATACTAGTATAACACCACATTTAGATCCTTATTTAAATCACTTTTAAGTTAACCAATATATCTTCCGAAACAAGATCTGTTAACTCTGCAAGTAATTGTTCAACACAATACTTGATCATATGTCTATGTTCACCAACTAAGTTAAGTGCACTAAATAACCCTAGTAACCAGGAATACATAGTAGATCCATACAAGATTAATCGTGCACATATGAGAACAATCTCACTATGACCCAGTACATACACATATGTCCTTATTTTTCATATTCATCCAAAATTCGCATACATTACTCTCATATCTCACTGAGAATCTTGTAACTTAGCTACTAAAGAATTCTATTCCTCATGAATAAATAATATATTTGGGAAAACTTTGAGACTGAGAACACATTTTCTCTCAGGAGTTTTCCAACACAATCTTACCTTTCCACCAAATTCTTTCCACCTAATCAACCTTTTTCCTGATCCTAGTATCCACTAGTATTAGGTTGATTCAATACTGACATTCTATGACCAAACTTACTTCTATCCCTACCAACTGGAATTAGTAACTTCTGATCTTACTTAGTACTACTTATAATGGTTTCCAATTTCAATCCATCTCTAGTTCCAGATTGTTCCACACAATCCCTAAAGAATTTCTCTCATCCACAATCTGTGCAACTGATAGGTCCTCTAATAGAATCTTACTCATCACTTCACCCCTCCTTTTTAAAAGAATTTTGTAATTTATTATAAAAAATTTGCTAGAGAGATGACAATTGAAAGTATTGGAATCATGAAAAGTTGATAATAAGTGCCTTCCAAATAGGATTCACTCTATTATACACAAGATTTTTCTTCCAAATATTTTCAACATGAGTGATAGTAACCATCATCTATTTGAGATCTATCTATGCATAAGAGACAATCTGGGATTAAGAAATTGAAATACCATCATCTTGGAACATTTCAAATTCCAAGCCTTATCCATACAAGTAGTAATTCACATGATGATAAACAGTCCTTCAGAAAAAAAATTATTTTTCATGCTGAAAGGATCATATGAATTTAATCCGATCTCCAAATTTGAGAAATTCAAAAGAAGTAAGGGCTCTTTAAAAGGTGAGAAATAGTTTTTAAGGGTTTCTAATTTGGAATTTATGAGATACCATTAGGGATTCGGATCTATATCTCATAATCTCTCCAAATACCCCGAACATATTAACAATGGTTTCACCCACCCGTTAGCATTACCATTATTGTAATTACTAACCACTGGACTACATATCACTCTCCATGATTAGGCCAACAGTTCCCCGACCCAGATTGTTCTTCCACTGGGTTTGCTTCAACCAAGAACACTTCTTGCATTTTCCAAAGTTTCGTAGGTTCCACAAAACAATATAAAGAACTGTTTTGTAGGGAACAATATCTCCAGGGAGATGGAGTTTTGACCAATCTCAGTCATTAATTTCTGCTTCTTAGTAGAGAATCTCAATTGCAATTCCATTCTATGTTCACAAATTGCAGGCTCCACAGGAGGATTAGTGTAAAATAACCCACAACCCTCAACATGCAGTTTGGTAGATTCAAAATCTTCTTAGCTATAATCCATTTATGCTCAAGATAAATCAATACAGAATCAATCTATCAATAAACATAGCTAAATCAACATGAATCCAACACCTTGAACATTATGGACTTTTGACTCAAACTCCACCTTGTAACCTAAATCTTTAATTCTACTTGCTGATAACAGATTTGTAGAGAGTTTAGGAGCATACAATACTTTTGACAGTGGTTTGAATTGATCATGCTGGAATCTCAATCTTATAGTAACTTCACCTTCGATAGTGTGAGTGCTATCATCACCAAGATGAACATACTTCTTTGTGCTGTAAGGCATATAGGAATGGAAAATCTCACGATGACTAGTCATATGTTGCGTAGCTTCAGAATCCAGAAACCACAAATCATCCGAATTTGCAAGAATCCATCTGGAATTTTAGTCTGACGACGTTAAGAGAGATATCGTGCTATGGAAATCAATTCTCTGACACCGAAACAAATTGATTCGAACTGAAGAATAATTTGCTATTGCGAAAGATACCAAGTGTAAGAGCTTGCGCTCTGATATAATAGTATTAGGCCTTGAAGAATCAATGCTCTGATACCATGTTGGAAAGAGGTATGTAAAAGATAGGTCGGATTGATTCTAATAAAAAGAATTCGAATAACAAGAAAGAAAACTTATCATGCGCAGTGGAATAAACTATCTTCCTCTTTCTCTATGCATGACTACGCCTATCAATTCGAACAAGATAATAGTGATAGAAATCACGTTTGATCTTATAGTAACTAACTTTGAGGTCATATGTACCACAGTGATTACGTAGCCCAACATTAAAGCATTGAATTATCAGAGAAATAATAAGAGATTAGTAGTTAAAAAGCATTACAGACAAGCATTCATACTGACATGATACTGAACGCAATAAAACATAGATTGATTCAGTAAAGGAAACAAATCAGAATGGGAATGAGCACAAAGGAATTGTGGATCAAAGCCGCGTGCACTGAGCTATCTCTAAGTAACTATAACTCTGTCTGAATTAAGCACTTTCGTTGATAAGCAGTAAGCGCAATAGCAAACTCTAAATCAACTCTAAAGAACTGAGCTAGAATGCTCAAGGGTGTTCAAGCTCGCAGGCTTGAGAGAGATGCTAATTATGCTCAAAGACATTATTGTGATAGAAGTATGAGCAGCTATTTATATTAAGTAGTTAGGTCTTCAAATGCGTCATCCAGTTGGCTGTGATGTGCTGGCATCCATCCAATTAGGACTTCTCAAAAATTACTTGCTGATGAATTAATGCAAGTTGGTGGCTTTGGTCATAAATAGTTTGTTTGCAGATTTGAACGTAAACTGTCACTCTGTAGAAATGAACGTAAACTGTCACAGACGAAAAATGTGAAGGTCTTCTATTAGCGCAAAGTGAACCTTTGTTGTGGACACACGTAAGTGTGCACAACTGACGCATGTCACTTGTCATGCGTGACCCCTATGGTCGAAGATGATCCCACCTAGACTATTTATGTAGAGGTGGATCTCCATGAGCCATTCATTGTCTCCTAGAAAATGAAGAGCTCTTCCACTGGTGGTCAAGTCAAGAGATTAATTTAGGCCTCATGATGTAGGTATGTGAGGATTGAGGGTAAGGCATGGTGGTATGGGACACCATGGCTTATGAAAGATCCGAGCTTTCTTGAAGGTGGTCTATAGCTCTAGTGCATAGAGGAGAGGTAATAGTACCTCTACGGAGGGGCGGTAACATAACGTTCTTCACCTGATTGTGTCTTAGCAATGACCATATTCGATGATGGAGATTTTAACAAGTGCCCTCACACTTATTTAGGCCAATGGCCTTGCTCTGATTGTGTCTTAGCAATGACCATATTCGACGATGAGGATTTTAACAAGTTCCCTAATAGTTAGTTAGGCCAACGGCCTTGCTTTGTGCATGGTGCCCGTTGTTTACATGTGTGGCCCACCATAATGCCCAAATTATAATAGGCTTCCAGAATAATTGGATCTGAAAATTTAGTCGTGTCGTTCATGAACTGGTTGAGGGCCATGGTGAAGTCGACCGTTGTTTTCCAACCCTGTACAGACTTTATTACTAGCCAATTGTAGGCCCCGATGCTGGGAGTCTTCAGTGTCATCCATGCTTCTCCTAGGCATTGGATGATTTGCAAGATCTGCCTTTAGTGTCGCCGGAGCTTGGAGATATTCTTTTATTAGCTTGGAGCTTCACATGAGCATTGCCTTCCACCATTCTGGTTGAAGATGCAAAAGGGCTAGGACATTGGCCGATGTCTTCTTCAAGAACTCATCTAGCTTTCTTGGAAATTTGTAACCGCCTCTTGTCGTGATATATGGATTGTGAAAGTACTGTACTTTAGGACCATAAATGGATCTACAAAAGATCCACAAGAGTGATTGGATGCTTGCTTAACAGTCTATCAAAAAACTAGTCATCAAAAAGTTGATCGAGATTGGCAATTTGACAAACAACAAGCATTAACAATCAAAAGGATTGATCAATGGTATTGGTGGCAATCGTAGTAGAGGGTGTGGAGTTCATTATAGGCGAGGCGGAGGGCTTCTCAAAGGACGGCGATGGTGGTGTGGCAATGCTTGATATGCTCTACCAAGGCGTCTGACGGCTTCTCCGGTGATCCTGTAGGCATGTACTCCGACGCATACCGTACCTACATTTGTTGTGAAGATGAAGGGATGAACAGGGGTGGAACGAAAAGAGGGGGTTCATGCATGTGATCTAGCTCAATTGGAAACATTGCTCTTGAGAAAATTAATGATGGCACAAAGTCCTGCAACAAAACGGAGTGGAGGACTCTTAAAAACATCGCAAAAATAACCAAAGTTCTTTCTTAACTTGGACGAAGCTAGTAAGGATGACAAAATCAAATATATTTTTGTTGGCCTCCGATGCAAGTTGATAAATGCAAATAAGTTCTGAATTAGAGAGAGGGGGGGGAGCCGAGAAAGACAGAGAGAAATAATAAAAAGCTAATCTAATGATATACTGAAAATTAAAAGGAAGATTGTCATCTAGAGTAGTAGAGAACTCTAACATGGCAATAAATTGCTTTTTGAGGACCCTCAACTCATTGTTAGTTTCTTTGAGTGGCTGATCATCCTCTTGGAGCATGGCGCATAGGGTTGTCAGCTCAATATCTTTTGTCGTGAGCGAGGCCTCATGAATTTTCTACTGGTCTCTATATAGTTGAATGGACCTGGCTTAGAGATCCTTATAATACTCGGCCCTCTTCTTCTGAAGTTTTTGAGCGGATGGTGTCTCTTCTTGTGTGGTGTTGACCATTTGATCGAGTGCAGCCTGAATTGCCTGCACTTGTTGTTCCATTTGCTGGACTTTGAGCTCCATGGCTACTTGTTGGGCTGCAAAGTTTTTCTGGCATCTCTGTGATGTCGTCTTCCCCTTGGCAATATTCTGCTCCAAGGTATAGATATAATCCTTGAGAGATCTCTTGCGGGCCTTGAGAGACTCTCGCTCCAGCTCCAGCTCCCTTGATTTCAGCAGTAGATGTTGGCCGTCAGATTGGTAGGTCTGCCGGGCTATTTTCTCGACGTCAAGTTTGGTCTTAAGGTTGTTCAATAGCTTATTATGATGTTGAGCTGTTATTCTACTTTGTGGAACTGGTCTTGATCTGGGTCTTGGCTCTCAACTTTCTCTCTTTTTTTGACTGCACGACCTGATCAGTCAAGGCCTGCAGCATTTCCCCTGCCACCAGTTGGCCACGAGATTGCTAAGTCACTCGTTCATTGAGCAGTTGGTGAAGTTGTTGGAGGCCCGTTAAGGTGGTCCAGCAACCTAGCACATGAGAATCCCAGCATGCCAAAGGCAGCATGGTTGGAATGAGGGGGTGAAAGCGGTGCTGTGATGGATATGGTGGTGATGGGAGGGATTGGGATAGTGGTGATGGTGGTGATGATGATGGGGGTGGTTATGGCAATGATGGTGGGAATGACAATTGGACGAACAGGAGAGGAGGTGAGTGGAAAGGTGACTATGATGAGGAATGACATGGCGATGGCAAGAGTTGTGATGGGGAAAGACGTGGATGTGGTGACAATAGATGTGAGAGGAGAAGTGGTGGCTGGATGGATGGAACTAGGGGTGGGGGACGTAATTCTAAGGAAGGGGGAAGAGTGGGTAGGGCTTGTATGTGCATGGATGGGAGATGGGATAGGCAATACGGTCAAGGTGGGTGACTGTTGGCCTACAACCAGTTGCGCGAGTGTGTCTTTGGGAGGGCCTACTATAGCATTTCCTTGAGGGGTTATGTTGCTTCTATGGGATCTTTGTTCACTAGCGGCTTTTGTGGATCCAGTACTTCGGGATTATGGCACAGGTTTGAAATGGTGAGGATCTACATATCTAAGAAAATCCTCATCCTCATATTCTCAACCTTCCTCGAGGGTTAACACCTGAAGAACTTCTATCTCCTTCTCACTACAGACTCCTTGTAGTGGCTCTTGGAGTATAGCCTCTAGGCTCATCATGAAAAGCGATACATATTATGGAGTCTTGATGGCCTTCGCTGGATTTTTTTCATTGGTTCTGCTAATCTCTTGATCGGAATATTGTCTTCATCAAAGAATGTACATGGACTGGTTGTGATCCCTCTGCTTCCACATCCAGCACCAAATTGGTGGGGTGCGTCTCAGGTTTATCGATGTCTGGTCCATCTATGTAAGTCTGCAATCCTTCCCAGAGGGTTGGGTGCGTTTTTGGTGTAGGGTGCTTAACGGTATTCAAATATTGCCTCTCAATAGATCGACTAGGATAGTAGTATGATCCTTTTTCACCTCCTTGCTATGGAAAGGGACTTCCAAACCAGAATGCTTGTGTGCATTTTATCCGGTGTCACGGATGAACTGCAGCAATCTTGGATTTACGAGGGAGCGGGGGGGAAGCATTTGGTCGTTGATCGTTTTCACCCTCGGGCTGATGTTTGTCTTGCTCTCGGGCTATCTCTCTGGCTTGATCTAAGGCTTGGGCTTCTTTTACCCACTCTTTTATACGTCTAAAATTTCCTTGTTCAACTGTGGGATTTGGGTATTCACCTACATATAGAGAACCGGATGATCCACTAACAAGACCAATAGTGGCAGATTTGGTTGGTTCTTTCTCTAATCTCTTCTACGCTCTAGTCTGGATGAATACCGGCATCATAGATGCATTGGGTTTTCCTACCACACTCATTAGGTGCAACGGGGCATAGACTTTTCCTTGTTTCTCCTTTCTCAATGGACACGCCAGATATGGGTGTCCGTACCCACAATCACGGCAAAGTGGTACAAAATTGCCTTGCGGCTTGTTAGGGCACTCGACAATCCTGTGGTTCTCTCCACATCCATAACATTTTATGGGATATCTGAATTATGTACCACGAAGTTGGGTCAAGTAGATCAGTATTAAATTAACATTCGCGTCTATGAAATGCATTAGAACTGAATCCGGAGCTTCGACCATGTTCGATTGCTAGTAGGCAGCTGGTTGCGAGTTCCTCATTACTTATCCTTCGGTTCTGGGAGGAAAGATACTGAACAGATTGAGAAAACTCATTGTTGATGAGTAAAAGAAAAAGACGAGTGTCGTACTATACCAACAAGGATAACATAAATTTTGTAGTAAATAATGTCAAACCCCAAGAGGATAGCGTTTGAAAGTTATATATTTGATACAATTATGACTTATTTTGAGTGAAATGGATTCAAGAGTTATTCTGGTTGTCAACAGACATTTAGAAAGTAACCAGTATTACTTGTGTTGGGGTTGTGTAGTGTTAATAATTTCAAAACAACAACCTTGCCTCTATCAAATCGAATGAAATGCGTTCTACAGGTGAGATGTTATCAGAGTAGTACAGAAGTACTACACTTCGGCTGATTAAGTTGTCAGTTGAGATTTGAGAAATGTTCGATGTATTCGAGTTCGTGCAGACAATTAGTTAATCATATTCGCACAACAACACCCGCCACGATTTGCGACATGTTTTGCGACGTGAATCATGAGTTTGATTTTTTTTTAATTCATCGCAGACGTCAAAAAAACATGTCGCTATAAGGTCGTCGAAATCCGACATACTTAAAGCACATCGCAATCTGACATACATAAGTTGCCGGATTCCGGAGCGACACTTCCTGGTCGATGGAAATGAATCCGACGTGGACGTCGCATTACGACATCCCATGTGTACGTCGCAATCCGACGTCCAAAGACGTGGCTTGCAATCCGACGTGGATGTTGGAATGCGACGTTAAAAATAGTCGTCGGATTCTGACGTCTATAAATCTAGAATGATCCAAAAAATTGTCCGATGGATGTCTGATGCCCATCCGGACGTTCATCCGACGTCTACTTAAATGTCGAAATCCGACATCCCAAATACACGTCGGAATCCGACGTTTGTTAATAGAATGATCAGAAATAAGGTTCGACGCGTTTGGATGTTGGATTCCAACGTCCCAAATTAGGTAAAATAAAACATAAAAAATGCGTAAAAAATAACGCGCGCATTTTTATCGAGCTGTTCTTGGAGTTGGGTTCTTGGAGAAGCGATGTTCACGAATTGTTTTTGTAACAAAATTTTTGAGTTGCATTCAACATTTGGATCAAACAACAAGCTAAGCATGAGGTACTTTTCATTTTATATTTTATTGCATTACTTCATGTGCATTATAAATGACAATACTTTATCGCATTGCTTTATGCACATCATAAATTTCATTTAGATTTCTATACATGATATTGATTCTTGTTTTGAAATCCGACATTGCACATGGTTTTGAATTCTTAGTTGGTTATTACGTCAATCCACATCTCGAAATTCGACATTGCAATTTTTGAATAAAGAACATTGCACATATAAAAGCAATGGCAATATAACACGACCATTTGCAATAATAATATTTTCATAATATCAACCAATGTATTACAAAATTGGTGCTTTAATGTCGCATGAGTCTTTCTAGATCTAACATCAACTAGAACTTATAAACCTAATCTACTCATCGTCGACGTGACGTCCAGTCTGCATGAACACAAGCAAACAAACTACATTAATATTTAATGCTTGATCGTATTAAATTAAATAAAATTGACGTCAAAATACAAACCACATTAGTATGAATACAAAAACTAGTACTTACATTTGGAGGATGACCCTCACTCTTTAGTTTGTCGACTAATGTGTCGTATGATTCCCTGAAGGCAAATTCGTACTCCTCCTTAGTTGGCAGACGTCCATAGTCCGCCAGTTATCCATGCATTCAATTTAAGTTAAAATTAATTTAGAGCTATATTGGAACAACTAGTCATAATGCATATTAAAAAATAAAAGCATATGAAATCAAAGATAAACTATAAGAGTAGTGTAAGTTCACTTACCATGCTTGCTTGTAATCTCGTCTTTTCGCTCAAGCCTAACCTAGGATTGCCTATCCCATGCATCATAGCGGACGCAGCATCTTTCTGAATCTTGTATTTATCTGGTGTTCGTTCATCCACTTTTACACGGTTTCAATCACTTCTTGAATACCAGGAGGGCTTGGATTGCCCGTCCCTATAAGCTTGTCTTGCCATATCACGACGATGCCTAATCCATAAGCTCATATGCTTATGAATTTCCTTCTCTTTGAATTCCTCTTCTTGTTGGAATTCGTCACAAAGGGTAGCAATAACCTGTCATTTATCGGCGACAGATTGTTCAGACCATTTTCTAAACAATCTGTCACCAAAATGGCATTGGCATAAATAATAGAGCCGATCCAAAACCACCCTCCCTTTTCTATTGGCAATTATATTACCTTGAGAATCCACATCATAATAAGGATTTGTGGATGACTCTTCGGTGGGGGCGGGAGTCGCGACCGCTTGTGAGGGACCACCCTCATTTCGGCTAAGCATACTTTGCAGTTCTGCTTTTTGTTCAGGAGTTAATGATTCATATAAATTTTTAACATAATCTCCTGAGCTTTCACCACTGCCTGACCTCGACATGATTACTACATTCATAAACATACAATACATTACAATAAACCCTAATATATTGAAACGAAGTAGAAAAGAAAATTGACTACAGAACTTTAAGACATATTGGAGTGGGACTTTCATACCTGTGATAACAAAAGAAGAGATAGATATGCATTTAGAGCCTGCACCAAGATTCAAAAGAATCATATAAGCGACAACGTATAAGAATAGTACTATCTAAAAATCAAAACATTAGAATCATACAATAATTTTATGCTATTTGTGTTTTGTACTTGTGCATATATGCAGTTTATCACAATGAGATGAATTACATTCAGATCAGTCTAGCAATGAAGACACTACTCAAGTTAACAGGGTAAGTAATAAACATGCATGTTTTCTTGTTCATAAAGACTTTGTTATAATAAGTTCAACTATTGTGCTAAAGTGACATGTACTTGATTTTTGTTTCTCGTAGAAAAATTATTTTCAAAATAAAATATACCACATGCCTCAAGTGTGATGGGCACAAGATACGTGAAAGACGCATTGTTGAAAATCATTTGTGGAAGTTGGGATGAAAAGAAGAAGGTCAACCATCGAATTTGGAAGACGTTGAGGTTTGTTAACTTTATATGATTATTTTTTATTATAATCTTCGTCAATCTATATACGTCACTTATGGAATTTGTTTCATGTGTGTCGCCAATACATCGAATGCCATTCCATGGAGGTGATCCATCTGTCTTTAGTTACAATCAACGTTAAGTTTTGATAGACATGAGAAAACAAAGAATGAAACAAATTGAAGAGGCAAACACAATTGAAAAAAAGAGTAATCAACTTGATTCTAATGATTATGATGATGAGGTGCAACATGATGAAGCAATGCACAACATGTTTAACACTTACTTTGAAACAAATGAGAATGATGATATGCATGCATCTTCTAATAAAAACGGAGATCACAAACAATTTGAGATGGATGAAGACGAGATTCTATTGCGCAAGGAGGCAGACACTCCTTTATATCCTGGAGCATCCATTTCGAGACTAGCTACGTCAATTTTTATTCTAAACCTTCAAGCAACATACAAATGGAGTGACCGTAGCGTGACATCTTTATTCGGGTACTTAACACACAATACAACTATTGTACTTTTCTAGTGTATTTATATTAAGTTAATTTTTTTTCTTTTCTAACAACTCACATTGCTCTTTTTTCAGCTTGTTGCATCGAATACTTCCGAAAGAAAATGTGATACCTAAAACACGAAAAGAAGCACGAAAGATGATGATCGTGCTTGGAATGGATTACAACACAATACATGCATGTCCAGAAGACCATGTTCTATATAGAGGTAAGCATTCAGAAAAGTTTCAATGTCCAATGTGTAACGCTTCACATTTTCGAGATGATGTACAAGGGAAGAGCCACGAAAAGTGTTACGACATTTTTCAATTATCCCACAATTGCAACGTTTACTTCGATGTAAATCTTTGGCACAACTAATGGATTGGCATGTCAAAAATCGATCTACGGATGATGTGATGCGAGTACCAAGTGATTCACCTACATGAAAACATATTGAAGACCAATGGCCCGAGTTGAAAAATGAACCTCGTAATTTGAGATTTGGCCTTGCTATGGATGGCATAAATCCTTTTAGCATTCAAGCATCAACTTGGTCCACATGGCTAGTTGTGCTCGTTAATTATAACATACCTCCATGGTTGAGTATTAAAACGGGACACTTGTTATTGGCTCTATTGATTCCAGGAAAGTACAAGGCTAAGAACGTGGATGTGTATCTTGCACCTTTGGTCGATGAATTGTGCATTCTTTGGAATGGTATTCACGCTTACGACATCTTGATACCTTTACAACAAAGGAACTTCATTGTTCGTGGAATTCTAATGTGGACGATGCATGACTACCCTTGTTTAAGCGAATGTTCACATATCTATATAATGAATCTAATCCGTTTTAGGGTTTAACATTTGAGTATATTTAACTAAGCCTATGTTCAATTTGGTTTAAGGACTATGCAGGTTTAACCACATCGGGTTACAATGCATGTTATATTTGTGGACCACTTTTGGAGGGTCGACATAGCACAAATATGTTGAAAAAAGTGGTGTACAAAAATCATCGCAAATACTTGCCGCCTAATCATCCTTTTGGAAGGTTGAATAGGTGATTTTTTGGAGGGCGAGGAGATAATTCTCTAACTACACCACCACTTCCACTTATGGTATGAAATGGTTGTCTATTTTTCATAAATTACCCTCTAAATACACCATATTTACATTGATGAGCAGTGTTGCTTCATCAAGAGCGCCCATATCCGCAACGTCTTTTGGTTTGTACAACTGGAACTGCGACTTTCACTTCCAAAATTGTCGCTTATTGTCTTTGTTCCACAAAAATTGATATTCTTTAATACGAATATACTCTAAGGCATACATAGCAGAAGAACATATGTACAACTCTACTGATCCAAAAGGCTCGACTGTGAATTTCCCCTGAATTATGCCCCAGCAGAGACATCCTTTCTGTTCGATAGGTAACTGGGCCCATAGCCAGAGAAAGTCGTCATTTTTCCATGGTGTCTTCCAATCATCGAAGGTGATGCCTACTGCGCCTGGTAGCATCATATAATCCACACACCTGGTAGCATCATATAATCCACACGCCATTGTAATTCAATGTTAAAAGCTTGTGAGCACCACTTCCAGAATCGATCAATAAATGCATTGAATCTTTCAGCACATACCTTCGACTGGCTTCGACGTGGTCGTTGTCATGCCCATGACTGGTCTCGGGTAGTGTCTCCACGCTAGAGACCAGTAGACCAACAACTTGTAAGTTAATTGTGACTATAAGGGAATTGGGACCCTTATGTGTACATGGTCATAATTAATGGTTGTAGTCCTAAACACTTGATGGTGGATTTGTATGGGTCTATCAGTGAGTCATTGGGAAACTGGATGACGTGGCCCAGATAGGCTGCAGAGGTGTCCAGTGAGGTGTCACAGTGCACTACTAGTGGTGCATGGGCCTTGGAGGGTATAAGTATACCTGTTGGGCTCTCACTAGTGTATGCTTGATAGCCATGACCGGTGACAGGATGCTGCTGGTGTGATGCCACACTCCTCTTTGTGATTGATCCATAGCTTGGGGGCTAGATCCGTTCAATCTAGGTTTGGTTGGGTTGGTTTGTCCACCATCAGGTTCCCTTGTGTTGCTTGTGATTGGCATGCTTAGAATAGGATCCTTGGATTGAGGACTTTACATTGGTATCAGAGCCAATTCTAAGCTTGTTTAGCCGTTGATTTGTGTTCAAGAGAAATCTCGAATTGTGGGGATTTTTCCATTGTGTGATATGGAATCCTGACACTTTTACGAGAATTCAATGGAGTATGCAACGAAGTGGTAAAAGTGCGGATTATTCTTCCCGTGGATTTTCTTGTTTGAAGTGTAATCGGTTGTGCGGTAAGTGCACTACCAGGTATACAATCGGTTCGATTTTTAGACACTTCATATTGGTTTTCAGGAAGTAAAGTTCCGTTTTCTTGAGTCACTTGTGTTTCCGTTTACTTCATTTAGGAACACTTTTCCGTTAGCAACGGGATCAATAAGAGTAAATTATGGTTTTTTTCGGCTTTTTGTTCTTTATACAGTGATTTAAGGTGGTTTTGTTAGCTGTCTTTTGCTTTTTATTGAGCCAGTTTTGGCTTAAATCAGAGAAAAAACAGAAAAAGAAACACAAAAAAGACTAATCACTGGTGAGAGTGTTGGTGGTTTTTACAGGATTTGCAAGGCAGTTCTTTTTGTTTACATGTTTATGCTGGAGTTTTCTTCAATTTATCAGTGTTTTGCAGGGAGGAGTAATTCAGTAAAGCCATCTTTGTGATGGTATGAACTACTGCAAAGCCCATCCTGTGGTTAAGGAGGGGTAGCCTACAAATCGGTGTTTTGGAAAATTTTAGGCAGCATGTACCCTGTTTTTCAGCTATGATAGAACCTGTGCATATGTAAATCTGTAAAAATTACTTGCTTATGCATTTGTGAAACAGAAACTGAGGATTAAGCAAACTTTACAGCGACCTAAAGCTATTCTTACTGCAAAAACAACAGTAGGAAGAGATTTTTGCATAGAAAATGCATTTTTGAACTTCTGATTTCTTCTGACATCGGGGTTCAGACTTTAGGAGAATGGAATAACTATAAAGTCGTCCTATTTTCATCTTTAATCTGCAATAAACAGCAGAAGAAATGTATGAATGTTTCAAGAAGAACAGAAGCTGAAAACTTTTGTTTCAAAAGCAACAAATAAGGAAAAACAGTTGTGGCAGCCTCCAGAACCGCGCCTCTCTTGCTGCATACAGTGCACCCTCCACCTGGCTAACTTCCAGAAAAAATATGAGTGGGAATACGATGAAGAGAAGGCGTGCCCCCATCTCTTCTGAGCCGCCATATCTCTCTCTCTCTCTCTCTCTCTCTCTCTCTCTCTCTCTCTCTCTCTCTCTCTCTCTCTCTCTCTCTCTCTCTCTCTCTCTCTCTCTCTCTCTCTCTCTCTCTCTCTCGGGTTCGGGGCTGTTCGGCCTGCTGTCCGCTCGCGAGGGTTACTGGCCCGAGAAGTCCTTTGTTTTGAAGGAAAGTGGTGGGGGGAGGTAGGTTAACTTCTTGTTAACTAAAAGTTTTTTTTGGAAATTAAACTTTGAGATAGGTCGGTAGGGGGGGTTTTGGGGGGCGGGGGAAGGGGGAAGGGGGAAGGGTTGGTTAGAGGTTTCATGCCAAAAAAGTCTGTTTCGGTTTTTTTTCCCATGGGCACTTCTTAGTGGTTATAGACTACAAAATTTATATGGCAGTTAAGGTTGACTCTAATGGCTTCAAAAATTGTGTACATTTGATTTGGATGCATCGACATGGTTTTTCGGTAGTGTTATGGCTTAGATACCATTTGCAAATTTCATTGGTATAATTTTTATAAGCACGTTATGGTTTGTAAAAACTACGTTTTTTGGACATTGCTTCATTAAAAGACCTTATACCCGTAATGATTCTTAACTGAACGTAAGTTTTCGGTTAGAAGAGCAAATGGTTATGTGTGAAGTTCTGGTGGGGAAGAACAATTTTTCCGTTTCCTTGGAAATTCTCCCGGCATCACCTGAAAGTGATGATCCCCCTAGATTTATAACAAGCCTACCTTGTGTAAGATTGTTATGGAATTTTATAAAAGCTATAAGTACCGAAACAACCAAACAAAATCATTTTAGACAATTATAGGCCATTAATTCAAAACAGCTTGGGCTTAAAAACAGAAATTTTTTCTGGTGAGTAAAGCTCGGAAGTTGTTATTGACTGGATAAATCGTTGGCCAAGCTACTTTAGCTTATGCAACGTCCCAGAATAATAATAATAATAATAATAATAAGTGAATTTCGTTGGTTTTTTGCTTTGGGTAAGGCCTCCTCGAGGTGGAGGACAAAACCTATAGAAATGTGATTGGGCTGAATTTTGGAGGAATTCCGTAAAGCTTTATAAGGGAATTGGGGCCCTTATGTGTACATGGTCATAATTAATGGTTGTAGGCCTAAACACTTGATGGTGGATTTGTATGGGTCTATCAGTGAGTCATTGGGAAACTGGATGACGTGGCCCAGATAGGCTGCAGAGGTGTCCAGTGAGGTGTCACAGTGCACTACTAGTGGTGCATGGGCCTTGGAGGGTATAAGTATACCTGTTGGGCTCTCACTAGTGTATGCTTGATAGCCATGACCGGTGACAGGATGCTGCTGGTGTGATGCCACACTCCTCTTTGTGATTGATCCATAGCTTGGGGGCTAGATCCGTTCAATCTAGGTTTGGTTGGGTTGGTTTGTCCACCATCAGGTTCCCTTGTGTTGCTTGTGATTGGCATGCTTAGAATAGGATCCTTGGATTGAGGACTTTACAGTCGCTTAGCCTGAGTGGCTGTTGTTCCCATGTCTTGCGTTTGTAACTCGGCAGCTAACTTTTGATCTTTCAACTATTGTTTGAGATCAGACAGCTCCTATTCGAGCTTGTCGATCTTCGCTACTACCTCCGAATATTCTGGATTGTCAGCAACTCGCAAATAGACGGGAACGGATTTAAGCTGCTTAGTCAAATCATCAATTCTCAGCAGGGCCTATGAAAATTCATCATGAGAATCGGGCCAACTACATGTCTGGGTGGTTTCAATAGAGAGCTCCTTCAACTCTGCCAACTCTTCCTCGACTAGTGCCTTCTCATCTTCGAGCGGCTGCAGAAACTCAACTCAAAAATTATCTAGCATCTGGCCTTGGAGCTGGTTCATCTTCGAAAGGTCTATTGTGATAGAACCTGCATTGCTGCACAGAGCAAGCTCAGTTTCGTTATTCATGTTGTACGCTTCTCTTGCAATAATTTTTGGAGAGCGACATTGTCTTTATTCGCGGTCTGCACCTGTTGTTGTAAAGAATCAATGGTAGTTTGATAATTTGCAGCCTTGGCTTCCAATGCCTTCCTGCAAAGAATCAGCTTCCTTTGTTGAGGTGTGAAGTTGTGTTTCGAACGAACGATTTCGTTCGATCAACTGGTTGTTGTCTGATTCGAGCGAGTCGATATTCTCGTAAGACTCCTTAAGAGAGTCTAGGAACTTTCTCTTTGAGTTTATCAGCTCCATGGTGGTCTTCTGATGATATTTATCAAATTCATAAATTTCAGCAACAAGATTCTTGGCTCTCTCGATCATGGTGGTGAACCACCAGGGCTGGTTGTCAGGTTCATCTTCGTCGTCGTCAACTGCCTCTGTGTCGCCTTCTGCAGTTGCTCGAGCCTTGCCTAGTGTGACTGAGTTTCGTCTTCGTCCGAGTCGCTTGAATTCTTCTGCTTCTGTGAGATTGAAGCAAAGGCTGGTTTCATTGATTCTGTAGTTGCAGCTCCATTTGTGTCCATAGCAGTGGTAGTATCTGCGTCCTTCTGTGAATCTGGATCGTAATAGAATGCTTGATCGCAAAGATAGCGATCGTAAGTAATGTAAGAAAGCATAAAAAAATGCAAGAAGAAAGTGTGAGGAGGAAAATAGAAAAATGACTATGATATGCAATGGTGGTGTGGAGAAGATGATGACATGTCATGATGACGTGACAACTGTCACTTCCTTTATGATTTGTGTGCATGGCTCATAGTTTCATAGTATGATTTGACAGACAGTCTTAATGGTGGTAAGACCGTTTTTAAAAAAATAATAATAATAAAAAATCCATTTTTTTATGTGTAAGCGTACACACGTGTGAATAATGTGACCATGTGGGCATCATCTTGAATATATGGATACAAAAAATCCATAGAAAGATTTTTGAAATATTCTCGAAAATATGCTAGGAAGATTCATGAAAAGATTCCAAAAAATTTCTCAAAAGATTTTGGAACGAGTCTAGAAAGATTCTCAAAAAGATTTCACATTGGTTAAAAAAAAAGGTCTCAAAAAAATTCTCGAAAGATTTTAAAAAATAGACAAGATAATTCTCAAAAAGATTCTAGAAGAGATAGACAAATTCTCAAAAAGTTTTTTTAGTAAGATGCTAGAAAATTTCTCGAAATATTCTCGGAAATAGAAACATAATAGAAAAATTCTTGAAAAATTGGAGAAGGATGCTAGAAAATTCTCGAGAGGGTGGTCGAAAGATTTTAGAAAAAGAATGCTAGAAAATGGTAGAAAAATCACGAAAAATTCTAGAAAAGATACGAGAAAATTCGTGAAAAATATCAGAAAGATTCAAGAAAAAAAAAATGATCAAAGATAATATTTCTTGAGTCTGGCCCCGTTAATTCGAGTCGGTAATAGTTCGCCTTCAAGTGATTGGAGTTGAATAGAACCATTCTCGAACACCTCGATAACTTTATAAGGTCCAAGCCATCTCATATGAAGTTTTCCAGAGAACTTTTGATGTCGACTATCATAGATCAGCGCAATGTCATCAGCTTTAAGATCACTTTTCCTGATACTATCATACGTTTCCTTCCGTTGTTCCTGGATTTGCTTCGTTAGTTTTTGTGAGTTTGCACAAGCTTCAGATAGCTCGTGTGCTATTGCTCTCTAATCTAATGCTTTTTGTTGAAGGCTGTTATTTTTCCATGCTTTGCTATTTTCATGGCTTATGTTTTTAACGTTTCTCCATTAAAGCATTAGCAAATGAGCTACCTCCCTCTATCTCTTATCTCTTCCCTCTCTTTCACTACTAATCATGATGGTTTGTGTGGATAGTGTTAGGATTGGGGGTTAGGGTTAAATTTGATTAGAAAAGCAACTAAAAGTAGTCAACTAAATATAGTTAGAGACCTATCCTAGTGGATCTAACCCTTCTTGACAGGCGGAGGGCTGCTTACGCTATATCTACGACCCTACAAGTGGTGTTGTTGCCATGGATAGCTACTACTAACTAGTTTAGTTGTTGTTTTAGTTGTTTTTAGTCTGTTTTAGTGTGTTAGAGAAAACCTAGCCTACCATACCATAGCTTCAGAGAGAGCTTTATTGGGCTATGCTAGATCTATTTCTAGGCTTTCACTTGCAGTTCTTTACCAGGCCGAGGTAGCCCTGCCTCCAGCTTCCTAACGCAATTTACGACATTTCCATTGGTGTGGTATTGCTTCCAAATAGGCTAGTTTTCGTTTCAAACTGTCAACACCCTACAAAACCGGAAATTTCCAAATTTCCTCCGTTTTCAACCAAATTTGCTCTTGTAAATCGCCATGGCTTTCCATCAATGTTCTTCATAGCTCCCCTGCAAATCCAATTGCATCAACCGCCGTCCACACAATGATGATTTTCTGAAACCAGTGAACTGCAAGTTTCTCCGGAATTCTCTCGTGAATTCCTCAAACGAACAATGTTCTGATCACTTCCGCGAAGCTCCGATCGAAGGAACTTCGTTGTCTCCTGACATCTGGATTGTCGATACCTCGTATGGAGTCCTCTCTCCTGAGATGCTTCTCGTGCCGTTTCTCCTGGTGAAAGACGCTATCCCATAGCTCCACCGAATCGTGCATACCTACATCACCCTGCCGCTCTGATACCATGTTAAAATCTTGTTAGGATCTAGTGCAATATGCAGATCAAATCAATCAATCACCATAGACACTGCTCACAAACTCTCAAAGATGGCAAAGCAAAAGCTTTGGATTACAAAGAGAAAACTGTACATATGCCAAAAGCCCCAACATGCATGGCTCGACAAGTGTCAACACACTAAAAAGGCACCTCCCTAATAAAAGGCCCAACATGGGCTAAAATACTTAGAAACCCAGGACATTCCCCTGAGTATAGCATAACGAAACCAAAATATACTGTATAGGCTAATTTTCCTACGTGTGTGGCTACTCGGCTAACCCAAGTAGCCGGCTATGGGATTAGTGCCCAACTGATATGACGATAGTGGGTCACGTCTTGGTAACAACCAAATACAATAAGTCTAATTAACTGTACACTAATTATAGTATCACATTTGAAGCTTATACTAATGAATCAGATCTAACAGGCTTTGGTGAGGAAGTTCCTTCACCAAAGGGCATGGTAGGGTCCATTTCGCACTAAAGAAGGTTTGCTAAAAAAAAGTAAAGAGTTATTATAGCAAAAGGCCTAGGAGTCTTAAGAGCTCTTCAAGAAAGCTAAGCTAAAAAGTGAAGCATGTGAATGAGGGGAGTAAGGCCTATACGTCTTTTCCCACACCTCTTTTCCACCTCCCAAAAGCCATACTAGGTGGCGGGCCCCACCTAGTGTATACATGGGCCTCTACCTTATATGGCAACCCTTATGGGCACCACCTCACCCTTAAGCCACCAAGTCACCACTCACCTAGTGTATACATGGGGCCTCTATCTTATATGGCAACCCTTATAGGCACCACCTCACCCTTAAGCCACCAAGTCACCACCCACCGCACCCACATAACCCATGGGTCATGCTTATCCCCCATTTACGAGCTCACCTCCTAACCACATGACTTTATGACTTTAGGACCTTACCTTATGCTCCTATGGGCACTCTCCATGCCATAGTACAAGTCATAGGTACATAAGTAGAGCATATACAAGGAGATGGAGGAGGAAGATTTCTCTCCTTTGGAGAAATCCTTCTCCAAAAAACATTATGTGCATGAAGAGAGGGCTTACAAATCATGAGGAAGCCTTAAAATAACAAGAGAATGGTCTTAGAGTGAGGAGGGAGAAGCCCCCTCCCTTTTGAACCTGCAAAAAGTACATAGGGGAGGTTTAAAAGATTCAAAATTTTGTGATTTCTAAGTCTCAAGAATCAGTTTTGGTGTTTTATTTGTTTGTTTTAAAGTTTAAAGCCTACTATTAAACCTTATGCTTATGTTCAGTTTATAAAGGTTTACAAAAGCAAGTTTACATAAGGTTTATCAAGCTTTGATGCTTATGTTATTAAAGTTTTAAAAAAGGGAAAAAAGTTTAAGGTTTTTCAATTCTTCCAAAGCTTTGAAGACTTTGTACAAAGCATTGCACAACAAAGTTTCAAGAGCTACTTATGTTCTTTGTACCTCCCTTCTTTACAACGATACTTTGCAACTTTTTCTTATACCTTTTGAAAGAAGGACCCATGCTGCCTACGCAGGTACAACAGACTACCATACGTCCGCATAGAGGCACGTATATTGTTCCCAAGTCGACTGATCCTATTGAAGGTCCTAGCTCGTCTATTTCAGACGAACAGCTTATCAACAGCGAATCCAAAGAAGATGATGTTGCAGCTCAGCAACTACAGCATAATGAAAATAATCAACTTCGCTCATCTCCCAGAATATCGACAAGAGAACGCAGACCACCTATAAGGTATATCGATGAATCTGCAGCTTATCTTGTTCAAGAGCCGACTACTGTCCAAGAGGCACATAGTCAGCCCGATTCTGATCTTTGGAAAGAAGCTATGGATAGAGGGTATTCATCTCTCATCCAGAACCAGACTTGGACTATTGTCGAATTGCCTGCCAGCAAAAATGTAGTTGATTGCAAATGGATTTTCAAAATCAAATACAATGCGGATGGAAGTATCGATCGAAGAAAAGCTCAACTTGTCACAAGAGGATTTTCGCAGACTTTCAATCCAGTAGTTAAACATTTTTCAATCAAACTTCTATTGTCGTTTGTTGCTGTTGCCGATCTAGAGATACATCAAATGGATGTGCAGACAACATATCTCAATGGAGTAATTGAAGAAGATATCTACATGATACAGCCTGAAGGTTATATTATCGAAGGCAAAAGGAATCATGTATGTAGCATGGTTTCAGAGGATCAACACCTTTCTTATCGGTCACGACTATCAACCAAGCACTTCAAATTCTAATGTCTACTTCAAGACAGTGCAGCATTCTTTTATTATTATCACTTTGTATGTGGACGACACACTGCTTTTTAGCAACAGTATCGATCTAATAAAAGATGCTAAATTGATGTTGTCATCAGAATTCGACATGACAGATTTGGACGAAGCTCATTACTGTCTAGATATTCAAATCCAAAGAGACAGAAAGTGAAAGTTGATCTACATTACTTAGCAAAGATACATTCACAATATGTTAATCAGATATAATCTGATGAATTGCAAGCTAGCTCACTCACCAATGGACCCAGAACTCAAATTGCCAAAGGACCAATGTCTCCATACAGTCGAAAAGAAGGAGTAGATGTGTGAGTTTCTTTATCACTCGATAATAAGATCTCTTATGTACGCAATGATCTTACATAGCTTTTGCAGTCAGTTCCTTAAGGTTGCATGTTGGATCTTTCCATGATATTGATTCTATGCTCTTTTGTGGCCAAATTTGGCTTGCTTTCCATGATTTTGGCACAAAAATGATAGTAGAATTCAAAATCTAGAAAGTTCAGATTAATAAGATGGTTATAATTCTGTAAATAGGATTGCATGTGTTAGAAAAAAATGTTCATGCCATTAGTTCCAATTTGTCAAGGTGAAAAAATCTAGAAGTGGCCAAAATCCATGATTTTTGCTTGTTTTTTCATGAAATTGGATGGTAGGAGGTTGTAGAACATCACTTAAATCTGGAAAAAGATAAATCATAGTCTTTTGAAGTTGTCCTTGAAGTTAGAGCCAAAGATTCCAGCAATTGGGTTTGTAGGAAGTCAAAAATAGGCAAAATTTGACCAATTTTGGTGAATTTTGGAGAGTGGATTTCTCTAAATCCACTACAACATGAATGGTGTTCCTTTTTACCTTCCCAGCAAGCTATCAGACCTATAAATTGATGGGTAGAAACTTAGGTTTCAATTCCATCAAGTTTGTGGCAATTTTGACTTCTAGAAATCAAGAATTCATGGTTCTCAGTCCATACTGCTTCATAGGATCTGTATAAAGGCTTCATGGAACTCTTAGAGACCATTTAAGACTGTTTGGATCATCACTTTTAGGCTTGGTTGAGTGTTTGCATGATTTCAGACAGATTGGGCTTGAAAAAGTGCGCCCTCCTACAGGTTTTTTGGTTGTTCTGAACTCACACGTGTGAATCCTAGGTGGTAGGCTAACGTGGCAAGAGTCTTGTTCACTAGGTTTCCCTCTGTACTGAGCTTTACAGTACCCGTATTTTGAGGTACTGTGCTTGCATGGAATGTCTGCATGTTGATTCTCAGAGTGATTCTGACATGCATGTACACGGCTTACATATGTTTTGAGTGGTTATATGCATGTGCTCTGACTGATAGATACAAAACTGGGTTTTATAGCTGGCAATTTCCGTAGAACTAGATTTTACGTAAAATTTCGTAATAGTGAAAAATCAGTTTAATGTCGCATGTCTTTCATATCTTATGGACATTAATATAGTAAGGTTAAGAGTCGAACAGTGTATCGAATTTTCGATTTCGATTGCTTAATAATTGATAGTGGTTTTTTACGAGTTTCTAAAAACATAAAATTATTATAAAAAAAAATTAAAAGCGCAAAAACTCAAAAAATTTGGTTTTTTTTCAGTTTCTTGGATTATCTATGAAATTGACTAAAATTTGTGATTTGACCATGCTGGAATCAATTTCAGTTGGTTGGTCAACTGTGCTTCACCATAAGTTAATCTGATATTAACTAAATTTAATAATTTCCAAGATAGATAAATCGAGATGGCCGAAGAAACTTCAAATGAAGTTGCAAATCCAAGTGCACCATCTTACATGGCGATTTGTCAGCAGTTGAGTATGGCGCTCAATGATATGAATAATCATAATCAGATGAAAGATCAGCAAATGGAGATTTTGTTGAATCAAGTCAAATTGATGTCTTCACCCAATTTCGGTTTTCAACCGGAGGTTTATGCGGGGGAGAAGAAGGAGAAGAAATCTGAAGTCGTCGAGGACTGGCTGGCCAAGTGGAGTAGTTACTTCAATCTGCATGGAATCTTGATGAGAAGAAAATTGAAAGCGTTGTGCTGTTTTTACGCGGCAAAGCGTCATCATGGTGGCGAGATTTACCAATGAAGCCAACTACTTGGGATGCGTTTGCAGAAGTTTTCAAGAAAGCTTTCGTAATTGCTGATGACATTGACTACTTTCTAAAGTTTGTGAACTGCAAGATGGGTACAAAGAAGTTAGACTCTTATATCTAGGAATTCATGGACCTATGAAATAGGGTTCCATCATTCGATGCGAAGTTGGCACTTTGGCAGTTTGTTCTAGGTTTGCCAGCCGACTATCAAAACGAATGCAAATGAAATGTGCTTCAAAACCTTGAGGATGCGTTTCGGATCGTGAAAGCATATGATTCCACAGAGGTGGCATCCAAGAAGCAGTTTGCGCAAATTCCAACCACTTTGAAAACCAAGAAGAATAAATTTAGATCATGAACAAGCAGTGAAAGAACAGATCATAAATGAATTTAGGGATGTTTTTCCATATGAATTACCTCATGGTTTACCACCGTCTAGGTCAGTAAACCAACTGATTGAGCTAATTCCAGGGAGTCAACCTGTCTCTAGACAACCTTATAGGTTTCTCAGAAAGAGGAGACAGAGATTTCAAATCAAATAGAAAACTATCAGAGGATGGGACATATACAATCTAGTAAATCACCATGGGACGCTCTTGTTCTTCTTAAAGCAAAGAATGATGGAGGTTTTCGAATGTGTGTAGATTACAAGGGGCTTAATAAAGTGACTATTAAAAATAAATATCCATTATCCAGGATGGATGACCTTGTAGATCGCTTGGGTGACAGGGTATTTCACCAAGATGAATCTCAGGACAGGGTACCATCAAATAAGAATTAAGTCAGGAGATGTCCAAAAGATGGAATTTTGTTCTAGATTTGGTCATTATGAATTTTTAGTGTTGCCATTTGGATTAACGAATGCTCCAGCAACGTTCCAGCAAATGATGAACGATTTATTTCGTCCATATTTGGGAAAGCTTGTGGTTGTATTCTTAGACGATATTCTCGTTTACAGTAGATCTTTGGTGGAACACGTAGAACACTTAAAAATCGTCTTGATGAAACCCCGTCGGGAGATCCTCTACGCTAAAGAGTCCAAGTGTGAATTCTTTAAACAAGAGTTACTTTATCTTGGTCATAAGATCACAGTAAATGGGATCAAGATTGACGAGGATAAAATCAAGATTGTGATTGAGTGGCCAATTCTGAGAACTATGAGACAAGTAAAGTCATTTTTAGGTTTTACAATTTTCTTCAAGAGATTTATTGAGGATTATGCTAAGTTAGCAGCTCCTCTTAATAATCTGACAAAGGGATTTGTTAATAAAAAGAAAAAGAGGAATCAACCTAGTCCGCCTATTGTTTGGAACGAGGAATTGAATCAATGTTTTGAGAAACTTAAAACAATGATTGTTTCAACTCCCGTGTTACAAATTGCAAATCCAGATTTACCTTACGTCGTGAGAACGGACGCAAGTGATGTTGCAGTTGGAGCGGTTCTATTACAAATGGATAGGCCACTAGCGTTTGAGAACAAAAAATTCACTGGTCCTCAATTGCGTTATACTACGCAGGAAAAAGATTTGTTTGTTGTAATCCATGCACTTAAAACATGGAGACACTACTTGTATGGTAGTAAGTTTGTAGTGTATACGGATCACCAGCCTCTTAAGTATTTTTGTAACCAACATGATCTTCGGGGGAGAAAAGCTCGATGTAGTATACTCCTAATCTTGGATACACGGTACTCCAATGAAACAAGCTGTTAGTTATGCCACGTCATATTGGACATGACCCGAAAGTAACTAATATCCTTGTGAGGCCCAGAACACACTAAATGGAGTTTAGACAAGGTATGGGACAGTGTATGCATGTGTAGAGTATCAATAGCAATTCTATGAATAGTTGGTCCATGTTTAGGACTCTATTCTAGGTGAATCTATGTATAGGGAACTTAGGGCTATGCATGGCTATGTGCCCAGGTTGCTTTTGGCTCTATATATTGAGGCCAAACTCGCCCTACTCCTGATTATGGTTTTGGATCCATTGTCAGGCTCTCATTCTATATTCATGCTTCTTGTTCCTTGGCTTGGGGGTGAGGCTTCTAGAGTTTGATTTGATGCTTCTACTTGGTTGGGTGGTTTCTCCATAGTGTGTTATACATTGTATTTGTAATTTGTAAGCAGGATCTAAGGAGCTTCCCTTATATGTAGACACTCGTAAATCCACATCTGGATTTACATTCTTCCTCAACAACGGTCCTATTACATGGAACAATCACAAGCAAACTTCGATAGCTCTATCTTCTACTGAATCAAAGTATATCGCAACCTCTCCAGCTACAAAGGAAGTTGTATGGTTGAGAAACTTACTTTCAGATGTTTATTTGAAACAATATACTCCGACAATTTTATTTTGTCATAATCAAAGTGTTATTGCTTTATCAGCCAACCCTAGATTTCATTATAGGAGTAAGCACATTGAAATTAAGTCACTATGTCAGAAGCAAAGTTTTCGACAAAGAGGTAAACTTGCAGTACTGTCGAACACAAGACATGACAGCTGATATTTTTACTAAGGCATTAAGCTTGGATGCACACACAAGATTTTGTGCAAAACTAAGTTTGAATGTCAAGGCATTCATGGATTCAGATTAAGGGGGGAGTGTTGGATTATTCTACTATATTCATCCGAATAATCGATCTTAAAATCTACATCCATTTCATTTATTTAGTTTTGCAATTTTGTACGTGTTTCTATACAGTCTGTAAAAATACTCGAAAATTGCTCAACAGGTGCCATCGACATATCGGAGCGACTTCGACGACACCGACATATCGGAGCAACTTAGACGACTTATCAAAGTCGGACAATTATTGTTTCCACTTGTGATGAAGCTTACGACTTGCCCTAACTGTTTTGCAAGTAAATTTCTGGGAAGGCCTTACTGAATGGATGACAACGCATTGGCTAGCTGTCAATTGCGACCTACGACCTAATTAAGCTGACCTAATTGGATAAGCTTAAAATGCTTTAGTATAAATAGCTGATCAAAATAGAAGAATAGCAAAGTAATTCAGAAAATGACTTGGTATTGCTAGCGCTTACTACTTATCAGCGGAAGTGCATCAAATAGAGTTATCAATTGCTCAGAGATAATTTAGAGTACGCGGTTTTATCCACTATTGTTTTGTGCTCATCATCATCTAACTTTGTACATGCTACTTCCTGAATCAATCCATCTTTTTATTGCGTTCAGTATTATGTCAAAATGTATGTATGCTTCTCTATAGTTATCAGTAACTGATAAATCTCTGTTTTGTCTATTGCTGCAATATTCTTCACTCTGTAATTGTTTGGCTATGAAATCACTTTAGCGCTAATGATTTCAAAGTTCGTTGTTAAAATATCAAACGTGACAATAGTCATAATAGCTTTGTTTGATTAATAATAGGCATAGTCATGCATCGGTAGAAGGATCATTCTGTTGCGCTCGATAGTTCATCTTTTCTTTCGACTTAATCACTATCGATTCCTATTTTCTTCTTCCAACACCTTTTTATTCTTGGGGAGGACCTTGGCCCTTTGCTTCTATTGGGGCCTAGAGACGTCGGTTATTTATCATGGCACATGGTGACTTGAACACAACAACTTAGATTCACTTTACTCCTTAGATCTATCCAAAGAGTTCAAGATGGTAGATCTCGGAGATTTGCACTTCATTTTGGGTATGGAAGTCGTTGAACTTGGAAAAGGTAACAGCTTCACATTCCCTTTCCTCCTTTGCCAAAAATCATGGAAGGCCGAGAGCAAGCTCCTCCTTGCACATGGCTTCCATAGACTTGGTGTTGATGTGACCAAGCCTCTCTCTTGTGCCACAAATTAAATGTGGTCATGTTGCTCTCCTCGCCTACCATCCAAAATTGGTTAGGATCAACAAAAGCATCAAGCTTAAATAACCTCCCAAACCTTGTTCCCCTTGCTATGAACTTCCCACTTTTCTTGATGTTGCATATGTTAGTAGAGAACTCCACAATGAAACCATGATCTAAAAGTTGGCCGACCATAAGTAAATTCTTAGTGATGCTAGGAATGAAGAGAACACGATCTATCTTAGTCTTCTTGGAAGACCCTAAGCATAAGGGAATGGATCTCACACCTTCGACTTTACATTCATGATCATTTGCTGTAAAAATGAACTTTATAGGTTCTACATAAGGTGTGAGTTGAGAGAAGTACTCCCTTTTACCTGACATGTGGGAGCTAGCCCCACTATCTATCCACCAAGGATCTTCACCTTTGACAAGTCTTGATGATGAAAAGGTTGGCATCGTGAGTGAGTCCTCATAAGAACTCGCTTCCTCCTCTTGTCCAATGTTGGCTTGGCTTTGTTGCTTCCTCTTGTTGATGCAGTATGGTATTCCTTGTAGAGCTTGATTGTCATAAATGGCCAAAGCTTTCAAAATATAAATCTACTTGTTTATAACAAAACATATTGGCTTCAATAAAGATTGAAAATAGCTACAAGTAAAAGCATTAGGCATTGTCTCTAGGCACACATCAAGTGAGCCTTTAATTGATGAACAAAGACGATCCAGAGGATGCCATTAGAGGTAAAAAGGACAAACATAGAGCCCAACAAACAAACTATACAAGACATATGTTTAAAAATTGCAAGTATTTTTAAACTCCGTAAAAACCTAAATATGTGCAATTTTACACCTACTTTTGCATGTCTCATACACGCATTACGAACAACTTTACTTTGTATTGTCTAGAGTACGATAAGCTTGAGAATTAACCTACTTCAAATATCAACTCAAGGGTTAGAAATATACTAATTGGCTCAATAATAAAGTTGTCATTGTTAGTTTCTACCAAAAGTTGTTAAAAACATGTACTTACTATACATTGTACTAAATAACGTCTTGAATTGGCTCGTGCAAACCCTGATTTTATCCCTTTAGCAATTAGTTTAGAAAGGATTTGTGAGGAACATTGAAGTGACTCTTACCATAGAATGCTTTTGACATGTGAGATAGTTCATATAAACTTCTCAAGGAGCCAAAACGTGCATGTGGCACAATCTTGAATTGGTTTTAAAATTTTCATACTAAGCTAAAAACAAACTTGTACTTGCAATATTTAGCCTAATGGTGACGTAGGTGGTTATGTGCACTACTACATAACTAAGAATGTTGTACTCTGTAAACAAGAAGTTTTATTCATGTAACCAAGGAAGTATTTGATGGGTGCTAAATTTGTTTCCAGGTCGGAGCAACAAGGTACATCACTACCATTTTGATGTAGTAAGTTAGTTATACAGCAAATTTGTATGGTTCTAAACTAGCATTAAATTCTGAAGTCTCTGACTATTTGATGCTCATTGACTGATCTTGGAATATTGTCAACAAGAATAACAACTAAGAGTAATTAGTGAAGCCTATGATGTCCAAATGAATTCCTCTGTGTTCTAACTTAATTGTTTGTGTATATGAGTGCAGGTGAGTTATTACCCTCATCTTAGTTTGCATTTCATTACTTCCATCGGATTAAAATGTTGCAATGCTACTTCATGCTCGGAAGGTGCTTTTCCATCTTAATCTTTATTTGAAGCAGTAACTTTGAAAGAAAAATGTTTAATCTATTCTTTTCAAAAGCCTGGTCAAAATCTCTATAGAAATCTCGGCCTGTTTTAAGAGCAAAAAACCACACATAATTTCCAAATTAAGACTTTCCTCACCCTGACTCTTTCATATTTGTATATTACTCAAATAATTCAAACTCGTCAAAATTTTGACGGTTTTAGCTTCTCACATCATAGAGCTATCACGCATTTGCAAAATCTTCATAATATCAGCCAAAGAAGCCCGGTCCAAACCAAAAAGTACAAAACAGATCACTCTGAACGTAAAAAATACAGTATGTTCCATACATATAGAACTAAATAGTAAATTTTAAACTTAACCACTCTTTTTTTTAACCCTGAAAATACGCCTGTTTTTCCTGCGGGTTTTGAGCAATCAGCTTTAGCTACAGATTCCCCATATGAAGCTTTCTGGCCGGCTTTTAACTATGGAAAAACGTCTTTAAACAATCAGGCTTCCCAGGTACAGGCAGCACATATCTAAAAACATTGGAAAAAAATTACGTTTCTAAGGAAATCTTATGAAAAGTTAAAATTCTTATGGAAGGTTGTTCCATACGTGCCCATACGTAGCTATGATATCAGCATTAATATGTTGAAAATTTGCATTAAGTAGGGCTTCATAAGGACCAATGTGTTCATATCAGCTATGAGCATTAATATGTTGAATATCTGCATTAGGTAGGGCTCCATAAGGACCAATGTGTTTACCTCAGCTGCAAGGAAGTACAGGCATCAACTAGGGTAAAAGCTCATCTACACTAGTTTGCCCCTTGCAATACCACTAATTGTCATGATTCATCTTTGGCCCTTTCAATATCACTAATTGCCACGATTCAATCTTCCTTTGAGCTGAAAATTAAATGAGTATTATGTTTTTGCCTATAACTAAATCAGCTACTATTTGGGTGCTCAATGTCAGGAATTTTCACGGATGCTAAAATATGAGACAGGAAATGAGAGACCAAGAAGCTGTTTTACGTTTTCCCTAAAATAATAGGATTCAACTATTTAGTGGCTGTATGGTCTCCCTCATATTACATGATTTCATGTATTGCAGAGAATTGTAGCAAAAGTTGTCACGTTTCATTTTTCAGACATGACATTTCTCTTGCTATACAATAGGAAAATTGCACTTCAATTGAAAGATAATCAGACCACTTCTCAGTTCATTCGTCTGCCTATAATTTGATCATCAAAGAAAAACCAAACATAAAATAATTACTGCTAAGGACATGCTAGTGTTATTTTACATTCCAATTGCCAAGTTGCAAAAGAGGTCAACAAAGCTTTTATTCCTTTTGGTCAAATTTATCGATTCAGAAAAAAAAACAGTAAGAAGGCACAAGCCTTGAGCTGAAGTACGGGAATCTGGTATAGGTAGTAGAGATACAAGCTTGCAAGATGTCTAAGTACCAAATGCTTGCCCAACTTAATTGCATGTCAGCTGCACCTGCATACTCATAGTGGAGCTTCTTCCTTGCTTTTGCATTGCACAGAGAATGTAAGTACTATGTACATGTAGCAAAGCCAACTTGATCCCTTCCTTTTAATTTGCAATTGATTTTTGTTCTTATGTAGATGCCAGGCAAATGACACTAGCTCAATGAGATCAATTAATATTGAAACTTAGAAGCAGTGATTATCACCGTACAATTCATCAAATTGACACCCCAAAATTGGGTATTCCATGAATAGTTACAAACAGGACGTTTCTGAGTACTCACAAAAACAGATATCCCTGGGCTTGTCTCCCTACAACTTTTTCTCGATACATATTAAGAGCTTCATTCATTGTACCTGATTTCCTCAGAAGCTCAGCTCTCTTTTTCCCAGATGGGTGGGTGGAAATATATTGAGCATACTCTGGAACCTTCTCTAGCTGACCGAGTCTTTCATAAACAGAAGGGGCAATCCTAGGATCATAACCAGCTGAAGCCATGAGTAATAGTCCTATATGATCTGCTTCAGTCTCCATCCTGTAGAGAAGAAAAAAACAGAATATCAGGCACAAGCCAGAGGCAAGTATAAGCAGTTGTACGATCTGTAACCAAATATCGAGTTTTGCCCTTCAAAAGAACCACGGACAGAGTTAAAAAAATAGTCGGAGACCTTGGAAGATAATAGTATATAGATAAGATAAGATTGTGACAACTTGAACTCGAGCACCCAACTTTTCACTACAAGTTGCAATAAGCCAATCGAGGTAAATAACAGCTTCATAAACAGTTTTACAGCTACTGATTGTCTTATTGTTGTCCTTGTGTTAGAAACCCTCATCATCAGAATTGATCAAGGTAAGGACACAATCAGGTGACACTCTGTTACCACCCATCGATAGAAATACAACCATCTCACCCCCGCCGGCTATGGCATCCCATACCACCACATCCTAGCTTCAACCTTTGCATACTTACAACTTGCAGCAAGATCACATCCTGGTCTAACCGCGTGGGAAGAGCTTTTCGGTCTCCAAGAGAGAATGAATGTGCAACTCATGGAGATCCACCTCTATGTACATAGTACAAGTGGGGTCACCTTCGCCAACATGGACGTGTTATAACCATTGGCAATTGAGCACACTGCCGCAAGTCGATAACTTTGAATTACCCTGCACCAATAAAATACCGACACGTGCCACCCAAACAAACTATAGCTCCAGACTAGCCTCTCCTAAAGGGAGCAAACCAGAGAAGTTCAGTCTTCACTAATCTCCCCTCTCCCAAGTTCCTCGCCATCTGATGTCCCTTTCCAATGTACCAAAAATTAAGAAACCATCCAATGTTTCAACTAGAGTCGACAAATTTCTATAATTTTTTTTGGCACTACTAATACAATAGTCTAGATTCTAAAATCTAGGTCAAGACTCAATATTTCACGGTTTACCTAGATTCTACTAGTACATTACTATGACAGACAGTAAACTACAGTTGACTCATGAATCATGACTCTAGATTCAATATTAACTATTCACTGTTCAGCTCATAGCATATGTATTATTTGTCACATGTGTATAGTTCGATACTAGCTATTCGGTTTTCACTATATAGTTCATAAATTCATTGTACGCTCAAATGCTATTTGATTTTGTTTTTCAAAGTAAGTTGTAACTTTTCAATTTCGATTCAAAGTTCAAACGTATAGGATCAAAGATGACAGAAGTAGTACGAGATAGATTGTGAATCAATAAGACTCGAGGAATGAAATCATGCCCTGGAACACATGTAGTAGTCATCTAGGAGGAATATTCTTGGACGAATTGTTGTGCTACTGCACCCTTTGCTAAATAGAATGGCTTGTACCTTCTGTCAACTACTCTAACACAATAACCCTAGTGGCATGGGTTCCTCACTATCAGCACTAGCAAAGGCACATGAAGTTTGCATCATGATGACTAGTAGAACTCATGATAAAAAATGACTTAGTGGTAGCATGTACATTGTAGAGCACTATGGACTATCCTTACAGAAGACTTGACTAGTAAATACTGCTCTGTGTAAAGTTGGAAAAGCAATACCACTATCCCGCTTTCTTATCACTGGTAAAAATAACAGTAGTAACTGCTAGACGTGCTCTAATCTATGTTAGGAATAAACCTGAAAGTGAATTGTTGGCCGCTAGAAATTGTGAGACTCGCAGTGGGGCAAGAAGATAGGATTGAATATCCAATCACTCACAGATAATGGATCTAGAATGAAGTCGCTGGTGGTAGAAGCAACTCGGTCTCAATCATTCATAGAACTAGCTCAGAAGCAAGGAGACTACCAATCATGCTGGATTGCTACCATTGGGAGAAAAGAATACCTCTAGTGGGTCAAATGCATAAGATGGCTGGAAAGTGAGAATGCTATATCACCCCCCTCATGTCAGTTGTTGCCGGAAGATTCTCCTACAAATCAACTGCTGAAAAGAATGGCTCCTCAAGATCAATCGCTGAAGTTGGCGAAGAAAAGAAATTCCACATTCCTTGAAAAGCGCTCTAATACCGTGTTGTGAACATAAGCTCAATCACAAATTTAGCATCACATTGAGCACAATAGACCAAAAGATGAGGCAAACAACAGTCCCCAACTAACAATTTGAAAAAATTAAATACAGCCAATTATTGATTCCTTGCGAGTCTCCTGCAACAAACTCAAGAATTATCCATATCATAACTGATGAGTATCTCTGCTCCTGCTAACACTTCTAAAATTAGAATTCAACCCCTAGTGCAGAAAATGAAGAGGCCTTGAAGTTGGTTAACCCCATCTAGTATATCTACACCCCTCGATGAGAGGCCCAATAACATGTGGAAATAAGATTTACCTATATTGAGTTGGGCGAAGGTTGGGTTGCAGAAAAAGTACCAGTTTTCAGCTCTAGGTCACATTGGGAACCTTCGCCGAGCATCAAGGAGTCATTATGAACCTTCGTTGACCTGACAGATGGATTCAGAATAGCAAAATTAAGTTGGGCAAGGGTTGAAACCTTGAAAAAAGTCATTAAATGCAGTACCTGGGCGAGAGTTGAAATTAGGCGAGGGTAGAACCTTCGTCGAGCTCCACCATTGGCCAGAGACCTTCGTCGAGATTTCTGGAAGCAGTACTGAACATGTGTCAATTTTTGTCCAAAACTGATCAGCCAAACTAGCACTTTGTCTAATAGACCCTCCAAATTTGCCTATATAAGGGCCGAATTCGAGTTCCTTTCTCATCAGTAATAACGAAGCTCTTGCAAATTTTTCCCACGACCAAACTTTCTGAAAACTTTCTTCCAGCCTTCTGATACACTTTCCAGCTATCTGATCTATCCTTTTGCCTACTTTGCCTACTACCATCATGTCGTCCACCGATACTGATACCTCTGCTCCTCCCCAATCCATCATTTAGTGTGATGTTCCAACCTCAACGGACATCATGGCTTTAGCTAGCACTGACAGAGTGGCTGAATGGTTGACCCTTGCTGAGCCTCTGCTCAAAGCGATGGGGATCCATGCCACTGCATTTCCAAACCGAATCTGTATGGAGTTTATCAGCATGGCCTTCGGCACGTGGCAGCCCTTGCTGCCATAGGCATTATATTTGGACCTAGGGCCAATCCATCCCATAAAGTGGCCAATAATGTCATTAAGCCCTACATCGACACCCGGGTAGTTCAGTACCACACCAATGATGGCTATTTGATAGAGGCCATCAGAGACCCTATCGTTCAGGCAGCTTCACAGCACCTGAATAACTTTTTGATGGTGGAAAACCTGCATTAGGAGAGGATCGTATCTCAAATCCTCTACCGTGTGGTTCGATCACATGCTGATTTTGATAAGGGGAAAGTCCAGCCTTATGACTAGCATAAGATGGTTCTTGGAGAGTTGAAGAGAGCGATCAAGTCCAATACGAAAAAACGGTTCGCAGCAGGCTCTCTTCTCTCGTCCTTGGCCGCATCATTTTTGGAGAGCAAGGTGCACGGGTTCCAAGCTGCATCAGTATTAGCCATCTACCAAACGGCACCTGCGGAATCATCACACCAAGCGAGCACCTCACAGAGTAGGCGACGGGTCCGCAGCGAGATCATTTCACCCCACTCAAATCCCACGGACCGACGTCGTACTCAGCAACCACAGCCAGCTGCGCCGGTTTGGCCTGCTACTACTCGTTCAGACCTTCCTATTCCCTCATCCTCTGCAGCTACCCTCGCTTCAGATTCCTCGACATTGCCTTCTATAACAATTGGTTCAACCATCCCCCCAACCGAAGGCTGTGTCACCCTCAACACAAATGTTCCTGGATCTGATCAATGGTCCCAATCCACTTGACACGTCCATCACTTTCCTCATGCCAAATAGCCCTCCTCCATTCAATCCTAGCTCTCCCGGAATAGGATTTGATCATTTCCAGGACGCTTCACAAGAATTGGACACTACTACACCAAAGGATAGGTCAGCATCACCATCTGTTGCCTATCAAGCTCCAGACACGTTGTCGATCCCTGCTGGCACGCGTTCTCCAAAGATTTTTTATGCCACCATGCCAGAAGGCTTCGAAGGTGAAGATAATTTTGAAGAAGAAGATCCACAGGCAATCCTACAGTCCGGACAACAAGCACAACCAGAAGCTGCAGCAGCAACGAGCGCGCCGGGTACCACTCTTGATTCTGGTGATATCCTAGGAATTCATTCTCACCTGGGAAAAATGATCCAGAAAGAATTCTTTTAAGAAGCGGATATAGACCTGGGCAGTAAAAACACTTTAATAAGCCAGAAGCTGATCGAGGTGAATAGAGAGCTGCAAGTTGCACAGCGGCACGAGGCCAAGTTGACAGAAGAATTAAAAACAATCCAGCAGCATGATGATGCCCTGCAGGATTTATGTGGGCAAGTTACAGGATCCACTATCAAAGGCCCAAGACCAAGTCGACCAAGCAGTCCAAGAGGCCAAGCAACAAGTACCTTTGCTCCAGGGACAATTGGATATGGCTCAGTTGGAGAAGCAAAGAATTTTGAATGAGCTGCATACCGTGGCTGCAGAAAGAGATAATTTGTTGCATACACCAGTGGCAACGAGGCCGGTATCGCAGCATGAAATCAATTATTTGTTGCACAAGGTAGACACCTACAAGACTATCTTGGAGGGGTTTCAAAAGAAATATGATTCTTATAAGCAGTTGGTCGCACAGGAGTTAGTGAAAGCCAGAAAGATAATCAAGGGCCATGAATAGTCAGCAGCTACCGCGCTTCAAGCAACTCCACAGATCCAGATACCTATTATGCCTACTTTTTTGCCACCACAGGTTAATCCGGATCAGGGGCAAGAGGATACAGGTATTGGTTTGATGGATGTTAATCTTGGGCAAGCTGAGGAAGTTACTGAAGTACAAGCAGGGCCATGAACACGAAGTATTTCAGCAAAAACAAGCGTTCAAGAGACCAGTCACCGTCGAGGAGGGGATCCAAGAATTTTTGCGACATCCACATGAATCCTCCCAGGGTGGCTGGGTCATCAAATTCAAGACATCTGAGATCGAAAAGGGCAAAGAATTGGACAAGCTGCCAACTTTGGGCAAGCAACCAGCTTGGAGAAGAATTGCTTTTGAGAAAACTCCAAAATCAATAAGGAGTTATGTGGCAAGCCCGATGTCCCGATGCCACAAATAAATAAGTGGGCTGAATGTGGAGTGCCATTGGACAGCATAACGATCAATACTCCGAACTGGCCAATCATCCACCAACCCTTCAAGTGGAACATATCAGTGGAAGTTATTAGAGCACTTCAGGCATACGCGCAAAAGTACCAAACCTCGCCAGATCCGACGGTTACGCAGTCAACTTTATTTGCAAAAGACTTGGCTTGTCTCGCATCCGTATCATGCAGGTGGGATGATTGTTTGTCGGCATTAACATTTGATCCAAATAAGCCAATGGCATCCGAGCAAGTTCAAGATCAATTGCCACTTGCAAGATTGTACTACCGTGCGGCTATGTTCGGAGGCTCTTGGGAAAGAAAATTTATTACCTGGACGACATCCAATTGGTTGTCAGCAGTGTTGCAAGCCAAATCGAATCGGCCGATTCATCCTGGTTCGTCCCGATTCAAACCGGCTAGCTGGGTAATCGGCAAACGGTTCGAGCCGTTTTTTTTTTTTTTGGGTACAGGGCAAAAATGGTTCGAACCGGTTCCGAACGGTTCGATGGTTCAAACCGCGGTTCGATGCAACTATGGTTGTCCGGAGCGCATAAATTTCTCACCACATGATCGTGATTTCAATGAGCCTCGCATGGAATTTACCGAGAGAGTCACCTACCATTTGATAAAGATCCGGCGTGAGGCGAATCAAAGTCCCAAATAAAGATTCTCGCGAGGTGTCATGGGACCGCCACCAGTTTTGGTGAGAGATACTGTTGAGGGGTTTGTGGATATCGAGGCAAACCTGATCCTAGTTAATAAGTGAGAGGGATTTGGTATGTAAGTCCAACCCGACGATTACATAGTTATTTGATTAATTAGAAGTTACTAAAAGGACTTTAGGCCAAATTGCAGGAATGAAATGTCACAAGGCCTCATAGTCAAGTGAGTGAATAAAAGTAGGTGCCCCCCAATTTCAAAATTCAAATAAGGAGGGAGGTAGGAATTAGCCAATAGGCTTTGAGGACAAGTGCCCTAGAATCCATTATAAATAGTGATGCCTTGTAACTCATTTCTTATTTTCAATCAAGAAGGTGGAAACTCTACCAATTTGCAATTCGATGTCCATGCTCTTCTTTCTTGCTCCATCTCTCATGTTTTCTTATGATCTTGTTATTATTTGGATTTGCTAGTTGTTGGATTTGAATCTTGTTATGCTTTTTCTGAGAGAAAAGAGATGGTTGCTTACCCCTTGGGGGTGTTTATATATATATATATATATATATATATATATATATATATATATCTAAGGAAGCAGGACCCGGACGCGAGCGCGCGTCCGGACGGGCATCCGCGTCCGCGTTCGGACGCGTCGATTTTTTTTTTTTTATTTTAGAAAAAAAAAAAATTTAAAAATGGCGTCAAGGCCCCCGGACGCGTCCGTCCATACCCCGGACACATCTGTTTTTTTCTAATTTAAAAAAAAAATTGGACGCATCCGACCCCGCGTCCAGGGGTCCGACGCGTACGGGTCCGGACGCCGGACGTGGGCATTCCGGCCCGGACCCTCATTCCTGTTAATATACATATATATATATATATATATATATATACAGGCCCAGGATGCTACTGTTGGGGCCTTCAAGGATGTGGAAGAGATCCCTTCTTCCTTCCCTTCCCATCCGGATGACCTCCTCAGCCAGCAGTTTTCGTACCCCATGCCAGATGTTGCCCCTCCACCAGTGCACCCCACCTATGCTGCTGCACCCATCCCTGCCAGTGCATCCCACTCTCCCCATTCCAGTCTACAGCCGATGCATCCACCAGTGCCCAGCCTGTCGCGTCATCGTCCATTCCCGTCACGGTTGGTGCACCGTGCTGGAGGTCCACCACCCATCGCCCACCAGGGAGAGCCCTTGTGCAGCAGACCATTCACGGCGCGCATCAGCCGCACATGGACAGAGTGGCCACACAGGTCGTGGCCAGTCTAATTTACGACCTGAACCTACCCTTTGCCATCACCGACTCTGAGCCCTTCAGAAGGGCCTTCCGCCTTGCACAGTCTGTCAGCCCTAGCTGGAGAGTCCCTAGTTCAGAGGTTGTCTGCACACACATGCTGAGGGATACGGTTGAGTCCTTGTCTAGAGAGATGGAGCCTCTGCGTCGACACTGGGCCACTTACGATTGCAGCATCATGTCCGATGGCTGGACTGATGTCAGGAGGAGGCCGATCCTCAACATACTGGTCTCCAGCTGCATGGGCACACAATTTTTGAGGGCAGTGGATTGCAGCAGGGGGGGGAGAGTCATATCTGCAAAGTTCATGTTTGATGTCATCAGGTCTTCCATCCTAGCCATAGGCCCACAGCATGTCGTCACGGTGGTGACGGACAATGCCACGAATTGCATTCAGATGGGTGTGGTGTACTGCTAGAGGCCGAGTTCCCTCATATTGTTCATACCCCCTGTGCAGCGCACGGCATAGACCTTCTGATGGGGGACATAGGAGCACTTCCCTGATTTAGAGCCATCGTCCGAGAGGCCCTCTTCCTGGTGACTTTTGTCACCAGAAAGAGGCGTGTTCTTGCCATGTTCCGGGTATTCAGCCATCTGGACCTCCGTAAGCCAGCCCCCACACGCTTTGCAATTGACTTGGTGGTCATCGACCGTCTTATCAGGTGTAGGGCGCAGCTTCTACAGATGGTTGCCAGTGATCTTTGGCGTGCCAGTACGTTTCAGCACACTGAGGATGGGGAGCACTTCTCTTCCACGGTGTGGGGAGACCAATTCTGGAGGGATGCACAGACATTGTCAGGACTGCTTTGACCACTCTACATTGTGCTCCGCATGGCTGACAGCGAGGGGTCGACACTTGGACTGGTGTATGAGCTCATGGACCGGATTGGACAGTTCCTGCAATTGCCCATCTTGCAGCCAGAGAGGTAAGCGGTACAGTGTTGTAATTGTTCTTTATCTTTTCCATGGTTGCTAGTTTGTTTTTCTGTGAATGTTACGGTTTTTCTTAATGCCCTAAACCACATGCCTCTCAACTGCAGGATGACAGAGCTGAAGTTCATATGGGAGACGCGGTGGAACTACTTCCACAGGAGTATCCACAGCGTTGCACACATGCTGCATCCCCTCTTTCTCTCTCCGACACAAATCGCAGACAGGGAACTCGAGGCCGATTGGCTTCAGTACATTCACAGGGTGGGTCCACACATTGGTTTGGATCCTATCAGGCTCATGGAGGAGCTCGCTGCATTTCGTTTCGGCATGGGCACGTTCGGTCACCCGGCTGCTCAGGATCCAGAGAGGAAGCAGCTCCCCATTACCTGGTGGACCATGTTCGGCAGCACCTATCCATCCATACAACGTCTTGCACTGCGGGTCCTTTCACAAGTATGCATCTCATCTCATCCTCCCTTGCTGTGTTTCGTTGACGTTCCACCCGTGCACGTGTGCTGAACCATTTCATTGCACGTACCACAGGACTGCGCTGCCTCCGTGTGTGAGCGTAATTGGAGCACATGGGCACTCATTCACACGAGGAGAAGAAACAGGTTGTCAGTGAGTCAGTTGGAGCAGTTGGTGTTCTGTAGCACCAACGCACGTCTCTCCAGGAGACTGCCGACCATTACGAGCGCATTGCAGGTGAAAAGCTATTCTCCCATTGCATGTTGGTTGACGTCTCACTAAAATGTAGGTTTCAATTTTTGATCGAGTTGTTTTCCTGACACGCTCAATTTTGGTCTTGCAGACGAAGATATCAGATTTGGAGCGCCAGGTCGACTTGCCTACGGACAGCACCCATCCCATGCCTGTAGATGACCTGGGCACACAGTTGATGGCAGAGAGAGAGAGAGGGAGCTTGCCGAGATGAGAGAGAGAGCTTGGGCTTGAGCACAGAGAGCCTCCATTGTATGAAGCAGATGAGCCAGTGTCAGAGGATGAGCCCATTCGGGTTGTGTTTGCCAGACCAGAGAGGGATGAGGCAGATTATACAGGTGTAGGGCACACGCCACGAGCAGGGGTCACAAGTGCATCAAGTGGTAGAGGTGGGACACATGGCACGGGTTATACCGGCAGACAAGCAGGGCACACAGGGGGGGCCAGTGGCATACCTACCTATGTCGACATGATGGAGGAGGCTCTTGATAGAGGGCAGAGTGGTTTAGATGCCGGTCCCGCAGATGTTTGGATGCGTGCAGCACAAAGTCATGGCCGTTACTACGACAGCACACCAGAGGAGGCACTAGATGACTTTGATTGCACAAATTGGGAAGCCATGCAGGGTCTACAGGGTGCACATGATGAGGCACGGGATGGTTCAGAGGTTGGTGCACAGGATGATTCAGTGGATGGTGCACAGGATGAGGCCCAGAGCCCAGAGCATTTGTATATAGATGCCCAGCTGGAGGACCTGATTGCCAAATTTGATTCAGAGGCCCAGCAGATGCCGAGTGTCAGGGCACACCCTTCATCTCTTGCCAGCATGCCATACACAGAGTCCCAGCCAGAGCAACCGCACGAGGTGCCCATAGTTCCACCAGCTCCTTAGAGGGTATATGTGCGCCGCACAACTCCTCCAGTGCCACCGATGCCATTCAAGCCTGCAGCCCCTCCATCGTCGTCCACTTCTGCAGCACCAGGTCTCCATGGCAGGCCACCATCTGTGCCCAGGTTTTCTCTCGCAGCGCCCACATCCACAGTGGCTCCTCCAACTGCTCCTCCAGTGGCAGCACCCACTCCACTGGCTCCCCCTTTGGCAGCACCCAGGATGTACCAGTACTGGCCACCACAGCGCCCCTTTCAGTACATATCGCCGTTGTACTTGCCTCCTTCACAGCTAGTCCCTCCACCAGCAGCAACCCCACGGGCACACACTCCAGGAGCTCATCATCCTCGCTCAGCTGCACAGGGAGTTCCCTCTTTTGCTTCCCTATCCCAACCGGCCTCAGCTTGGGCCCAGCCTAGCCAGCCAGGTGATTTGCATGGGGGTGACACGGCATTGACAGCTCCTCTTGTCCGCAAGAGACCAAGAAGGCCCAAGGGTGCATCGAACAAGAAAGGCAAGGCACAAAAACTGCCAGGGAGGAGAGGACGACCACGCAGGGCTCTAGGTACAGCTAGAGCTGCAGCATTACAGCGAGCTGGAGCAGGTGGTGTTGGTTTGGCTTGCTTGGGGGCTGATGCAGAGGCAGATTGGGATGATGCTAGTGACGAGTCCTCCTCTTCTGATACACAGCCCATGCCAGCTCCAGACAAGCACAGATATCGGCTGCGAGAGTCAGCTTGGGGCCCTGAGTTGTCTCCAGAGCATTCGTCTGAGTCAAAGCCAGAGCATTGATTGTGGCTCTGTTGTTTTATTTTTAGCAGTTTCATATCATGTTCCATGTTTGGCGACCAGATGGTCGAACACTGTATTCAAACCATTTTCCATATTATATTCAGTGTTGGACGTATTCTATTCACTGCACAATGTGTATTTGTCAATTTGTAATTGTGATGTTCTACTTGCAGTTTTACTTCAAATGGTGTGTGCGCGTTTTCAATTAGTTTTCACTACAGAGATTGAGAGCATATGCAGAACACAGAAATACAACCCCCCTGATAGCATTTCATAAACACATACATCAGATTGCAATACACAAGGCACACATTGCACAAAAAACACACCGTACATTAATTCATCAGATGTATCAAAATAACAATACATATTCCCGCCACATACGGCTAGGGCTATTCTTTACACTATGCTAGACACTAAATGTTGCCTCATCTATTGATGAACATTACATAACAACAGTCAGCCACATACGGCTAGACCCCATCTATGCTAAAGAATTTCCTATATCCTCCACTGACTCCTCGCCCTCGTCAGGAACATTGTTATGTCGCTCTCGCTCTGCCTCCCGGTTAGCCCGAGCTGCCTCCTGGTCAGCCCGACGGCAGGTAGCCCTTTCCCTGACCATGATGAGCTGCCGTCGTGTGAAGTTCATTCCGATCTGCTCATCCAAATCCAGCTCGACAGCGGGAGCAGAGGCCACAGCGGGGGTGGGGATCTGCAGCTCTGGGTGTCTCCCCCGAGTTTGTCGCAGCATCTCTGCAATGTCTGCCTCTTGCTTTCGATGCCTTTCGTTGTGCCTTCGGACATCTTCCTCGAGCTTCCTCCTGGCTTCGCCCTCAGGCCTTGGTGGTATGCGCTCTGCCATCTCACGACACCCTGTTTCTCGAACTGGCTCTCACAATGCCTCTCACAATAACTCTCACAATGCCTCTCACAGCCTCTCTCTCACAACCTCTCACTGGCTCTCATAGCCTCGTGAGTGCCTATTTAACCCCACAGCCTGTTCCCCCATGTGCAGTTGTTGATGATCCCTCCATGTGCCCTTGTACCTGTCCCCATTAATTGTGATGTGCTACTGTACCTGCTCCATGTACCTGTACCGCATGCTGCACTCTCATTGGGTCCGTGGTCTGCTCCCCCACAGTGCCCATGTGACGGTGTACCTGTCCGGATTTGTCCCATGTGCCTCTGTACCTGCCCCCATGTGTTGGTCTCCCATTGGCCCCATGGTCTGCTCACCCACAGTGCCCATGTGCCTCTGTACTTGCCCCCATGTGATGCTACCCCCCTGTGTTGGTCTCCCAATGGCCCCTCGGTCTGCTCACCCGCAGTGCCCATGTGCCACTGCACCAGTCCCCTGCATCATGTACTATACCCTCTTTTTTTACACCCAGAACCCCTTTTTTTTACTTCTTTTTGTCCTTTTTTGGTAGTTAATATGCAAAAAAAAATTATTAAAAATATTTTTAAAAAAAAATATTAAAAATGGTACCGCAGGTCTGAGGGCGGTACCGTACCGGCGATACCACTAATATGGTACCGGCGGTACCATACCAGCGGTACCACGGGGTACTATGATATATATATATATATATATATATATATATATATATATATATATACGTTGGCGGCCTGTCGCTCCTCTTACAGAATTTGCTATGTTCTGCTCATTGGCAGACTTTAAGAGCTAATTCTCATGGGACTTTTATTACAAACAGTGGGACTTTTCAAAATGGCTAGAATATTCTTTGGAATATCATCCTACATTAATTGTCGGGGTGAGCTGATTCAGACTAATGTTTGCCATTGGGCAAGGCGGCCTCCACTGTTCGCGCAAGCTCTTCTGCCAGAGCTCTGTTCTCAGAAATCCTTCGATATATATATATATCATCGTACCCAGTGCTACCGCTGGTATGGTACCGCCAGTACCATATCAGTGGTACCGCCGGTACGGTACCGCCCTCAGACCCGCGGTACCAGGGCAGTACCATTTTCAATATTTTTTTTTTTAATTTTTTTAATAAATTTTTTTTGCACATTAGCTACCAAAAAAGGACAAATGTGGAGTGGGTGCTGCCACTGGAGGAGCAGCTGGAGGAGCCACTATGGATGTGGGCGATGCGAGAGAAAACCTGGGCACAGATGGTGGCCTGCCTAGAGACCTGGTGCTACAGAAGTGGACGACGATGGAGGGGCTGCAGGCTTGAATGGCATCGGTGGCACTGGAGGAGTTGTGCGGCGCACATATACCCTCTGAGGAGCTGGTGGAACTATGGGCACCTCGTGCGGTTGCTCTGGCTGGGACTCTGTGTATGGCATGCTAGCAAGAGATGAAGGGGGTGCCCTGACACTCGGCATCTGCTGGGCCTCTGAATCAAATGTGGCAATCAAATCGTCCAACTAGGCATCTGAATACAAATGCTCTGGGCTCTGGGCCTCATCCTGTGCACCATCCACTGAATCATCCTATGCACCAACCTCATCCCGTGCCTCATCATGTGCACCCTGTAGACCCTGCATGGCCTCCCAATCTGTGCAATCAAAGTCATCTAGTGCCTCCTCTAGTGTGTTGTCGTAGTAACGGCCATGACTCTGTGCTACACGCATCCAAACATCTGCGGGACCGGCATCTTAACCACTCTGCCCTCTATCAAGAGCCTCCTCCATCATGTCGACATAGGTAGGTATGCCACTGGCCCCCCCTATGTGCCCTGCCTGTCTGCCGGTATAACCCGTGCCATGTGTCCCACCTCTGCCACGTGATGCACCTGTGACCCCTGCCCGTGGACACCTGTATAATCTGCCTCATCCCTCTCTAGTCTGGCAAACACAACCCGAATGGGCTCATCCTCGTCATGCTCATCCTCTGACACTGGCTCATCTGCGTCATACAATGGAGGCTCTCTGTCCTCAAGCCCAAGCTCTCTCTCTCTCATCTCGGCAAGCTCCCTCTCTCTCTCTTTGCCATCAACTGTGTGCCCAGGTCATCTACAGGCATGGGATGGGTGCTGTCCGTAGGCAAGTCAACCTGGCGCTCCAAATCTGATATCTTCGTCTGCAAGACCAAAATTGAGCATGTCAGGAAAACAACTCGATCAAAAATTGAAACCTACATTTTAGTGAGACGTCAACCAACATGCAATGGGAGAATAGCTTTTCACCTGCAATGCGCTCGTAATGGTCGGCAGTCTCCTGGCGAGACGTGCGTTGGTGCTACAGAACACCAACCGCTCCAACTGACTCACTGACAGCCTGTTTCTTCTCCTCGTGTGAATGAGTGCCCATGTGCTCCAATTACGCTCACACACGGAGGCAGCGCAGTCCTGTGGTACGTGCAATGAAATGGTTCAGCACACGTGCACGGGTGGAACGTCAACGAAACACAGCAAGGGAGGATGAGATGAGATGCATACCTGTGAAAGGACCCGCAGTGCAAGACGCTGTATGGATGGATAGGTGCTGCCGAAGTCATCCGGATGGGAAGGGAAGGAAGAAGGGATCTCTTCCACATCCTCGAAGGCCCCAGCAGTAGCATCCTGGGCCTGCTCGGGTGGCGGAGAGTCCATGAGAAAGTCGTAGACTGGGGGAGTGCGAGCAACAGTGGGTGGTGGTGGAACCGCAGTGGCAACTGACGGACGCGATGGGACGGGATCCATCGGAATCTGAGCAAATGGGGGTGCGTGAGGCGGAACTGTCTGAGGGGGATGAGGGGCAAAGGGACTGGAGGAGGATGCACTCCCTCTCCTCGTGCGTGCTAGCCAAGCAGGCAGCAACTTTGGGTCAGCCACATAAGGAGCGGTGCAAAATCGGAGAATGCCCTCCGAAATGGTGTTATCCCCTGCCACGAGCCGCGGCCCGTAGGTGTCCAGTAGTCGTTGCCTGTCGGGGACGGTCATGCTGCCACAAGGGGCAGCATTCAAGGTGGCACCATTTTTGGCGCGTGCACCGATCAGATGGCCTTTAAGGCGAGTGAGGGATGCAGCAAACTCGACGAGACAGTATCGGCAACGCACGATCTTCTAACCGGTCTTGTTGGCCTTGTCGGCAACCCGCCGGACAATGTCTACCTCGTCCCACAGACCGGAAAGGTCGGATTGCACCATTGCAGATGAAATGAGGGGTGGATTGCTGGAAAAAAAACAGCAGGGTTCGCTGTTGGAGAGACGCTGAAAATGGGCGAAGGCAGGGCGAAGCAAGTCAGATGCAAGGCAAGGCGTTGCGTGGGCGAAGGGCGACGCAAGGAATCAGAAGGCAGGTAGGCAAAAACAACAGCGATGGCAAGGCGGAGGAGGGCGCAAAAAAATTTCAGAGGAAATGCGAGGGGGGTGGGTAGGTTCAGGTCAAAAAAAAAAAATTAAATATTAAATAATAAAAATATTATTATATTGTGGTACCGCGGTACTAGTATGGTCCCGCGGTACCGGGATCCACGGTACCTAGTACCGCGGGACCCATGATATATATATATATATATATATATATATATATATATATATATATATCATAGTACCCTCTGGTACCGCTGGTATGGTACCGCCGGTACCATATCAGTGGTACCGCCGGTACGGTACCGCCCTGGGATCCGCGGTACCAGGGCGGTACCATTTTTAATATCTTTTTTTATTTTTTAATATATTTTTAGTAATTTTTTTTTGCATATTAACTACCAAAAAAGGACAAAAAAATAAAAAAAAGGGGGTTCTGGGTGTAAAAAAAGAGGGTACAGTACATGATGCAGGGGACTGTTGCAATGGCACATGGGCACTGCGAGTGAGCAGACCGAGGGGCCAATGGGAGACCAACACAGGGGGGTAGCATCACATGGGGGCAAGTACAGAGGCACATGGGCATTGTGGGTGAGCAGACCATGGGCCCAATGGGAGACCAACACAGGGGGGAGCATCACATGGGGGCAGGTACGGAGGAACATGGAGGGATGATGGGGATCCACATGGCCGATCAGGCTGTGGGGATAAATAGGCACTCACAATGCCATTGTGGTCGGCATTTTCAGAGGCTGTGAGAGGGCTAGTGATAGACAGTGAGAGAGCAAGCGAGAGCCGGTGACAGGCTGTGAGAGGCTGTTTGAGAGCCAGGGTGCTGTGAGAGGGTGTTCAAGGATCAGGGTGCTGTGAGGAGAAGGTCGATCGAGATGGCTGAGCGCATACCACCGAAGCCCGAGAGCGAAGCCAGGAGAAAGCTTGAGGAAGATATCCGAAGGCACAACGAGAGGCATCGAAAGCAAGAGGCAGATATCCGAGAGATGCTGCGACAGACTCGACAGAGAAATCCGGAACCGGAGCCACCCGCCCCCGCTGTGGATCCTGTCCCCGCTGTCGAGCTGGATCTGGATGAGCAGATCGGAATGAATTTCACACGACGGCAGCTCATCATGGTCAGGGAAAGGGCGGCCAGACGTCGGGCTAACCAGGAGGCAGCTCGGGCTAACCGGGAGGCAGAGCAAGAGCGACAAAACAATGCACCAGACGAGGGCGAGGAGTCGGTGGAGGATCAGTGAGGGATGTTTAGAATAGATGAGGTCCACCCGTATGTGGCGGACTGTTGCTATGTAGTTTTCGGCAGTTTATGGTGCAGCAAATAACTAGATGGCTGCTTAAAAAAATGACAGTATATGTGATGTTATCCTGATACAACGGTTGAATATATACATAGTTGTTTTTTGTGCAACGCGAGCCTGGTCATGTAAGATGCAATGTCTGTAATTTTTTAAAATGCAGATGTATTACATGTGTTTATGAAATGTCGTTTGGGGTGTAGGGGTGATTGCTGTGCTCATGATGTAGGTGCATATATGTGAAGCTAGCATTCACTTCAAACGAAATTAAATGAAAATAGGATTCAGACACGCACATAGAATTCTTCAACATAAAATAAAGCATCACATGTACAGAGCGACATACGCACAATGTGCAGCAAATAATGTAGGCCAAACACTGTATATAATGTGAAAAATCATCTGAGTACAATGGTAGACCGTCTGCTAGAGACAAACTACTGAAACTAAAACAACAGAGCCACAATCAATGCTCTGGCTCTGACTCAGACGAATGCTCTGGAGACAACTCAGGGCCCCGAGCTGACTCTCGCAGCCGATATCTCTGCCTGTCTGGAACTGGCATGGGCTGTGTATCCTGAGGGGGAAGACTCGTCATCCTCATCCTCCCAATCAGCCTCCGCATCAGCCCCCAAGCAGGCCAAACCAACACCTGCTCCAACTGGCTGTGATACTGCACCTCTACCTGTACCTAGAGCCCTGCGTGGTCGTCCTCTCCTCCCTGGCAGTTTCTGTGCCTTGCCTTTCTTGTTCGGTGCACCCTTGGGCCTGCCTGGTCTCTTGCGGACAAGAGGAGCTGTCAATGCCTCGTCACCCCCATGCAGATCACATGGCTGCTAGGCTGGGCCCAAGCTGAGGCCGGCTGGGATAGGGAAGCAAAAGAGGGAACTCCCTGTGCAACTGAGCGAGGAGGATGAGCTCGTGGAGTGTGTGCCCGTGGGGCTGCTGCAGGTGGAGGAACTGGCTGTGCAGGAGGCGAGTACAGTGGCGATATGTACCGAAAGGGGCGCTGTGGTGGCCGGTACTGGTACATCCTGGGTGCTGCCAAAGGAGGAGGATGTGACGTGGGTGCTGCCACTGGAGGAGCCACTGTGGATGTGGGCGCTGCAAGAGAAAACCTGGGCACAGATGGTGGCCTGCCATGGAGACCTGGTGCTGCAGAAGTGGACGGCGATGGAGGGGCTGCAGGCCTAAATGGCATCGGTGGCACTGGAGGAGCTGTGCGACGCACATACACCCTCTGAGGAGCTGGAGGAACTGTAGGCACCTCATGCGGCTGCTCTGGCTGAGACTCTGTGTGTGGCATGCTGGCAAGAGATGATGGGGGCGCCCTGACACTCGGCATCTGCTAGGCCTCTGAATCCAATGTGGCAACCAAGTCGGCCAGCTGGGCATCCGAATACAAATGCTTTGGGCTCTGGGACTCATCCTGTGCACCAGCCTCTAAATCATCCTGTGCACCAACCTCTGAATCATCTTGTGCACCAACCCCTGAATCAACCCAAGCCTCACTCATCCTGTGCCTCATCATGTGCACCCTGTAAACCCTGCATGGCCTCCCAATCTGTGCAATGAAAGTCATCAGGTGCCTCCTCTGGTGTGCTGTCGTAGTAACGGCCATGACTTTGTGCTGCACGCATCCAAACATCTGCGGGACCGGCATCTAAACCACTCTGCCCTCTATCAAGAGCCTCCTCCATCATGTCGACATAGGTAGGTATGCCACTGCCCCCCCTGTGTGCCCTGCCTGTCTGCCGGTATAACATGTGCCATGTGTCCCACCTCTGCCACGTGATGCACCTGTGACCCCTGCCCGTGGCGTGTGCCCTGCACCTGTATGATCTGCCTCATCCCTCTCTGGTCTGGCAAACACAACCTGAATGGGCTCATCCTCATCATGCTCATCCTCTGACACTGGCTCATCTGCCTCATACAATGGGGGCTCTCTGTGCTCAAGCCCAAGCTCTCTCTCTCTCATCTCGGCAAGCTCCCTCTCTCTCTCTGCCATCAACTGTGTGCCCAGGTCATCTGCAGGCATGGGATGGGTGCTGTCCGTAGGCAAGTCAACCTGGCGCTCCAAATCGGATATCTTCGTCTGCAAGGTTTAAAATTGGCATGTCAGAGAAACAACTCTATCAAGAAATGAAACCAACATACCAGGAGTCAACCAACATGCTATGAAAGGTTAGCTTATCACCTGCAATGCGCTCGTAATGGTCGGAAGCCTCCTGGCGAGACGTGCGTTGGTGCTACAGAACACCAACCGCTCCAACTGACTCACTGACAAGCGGTTCCTTCTCCTCGTGTGAATCAGTGCCCATGTGCTCCAATTACGCTCACACACGGAGGCAGCACAGTCCTGTGGTGCGTGCATTGAAATACTTCAGCACATTGTGGCAGAGGTGAAACTTCAACGAAACACAAAAAATGGAGGATAAAATGAGATGCATACCTGAGAAAGGACACGCAGTGCAAGACGCTGTATAGATGGGTATGTGCTACCGAACATGGTCCACCAGGTAATGGGTAGTTGCCTCCTCTCTGGGTCCTGGGCAGCCGGGTGGCCGAATGTGCCCATGCCGAAACGAAATGCAGCGAGCTCCTCCATGAGCCTGATAGGATCCAAACCTATGTGTGGACCCACCCTGTGAATGTACTGAAGCCAATCGGCCTCGAGCTCTCTGTATGCGATCTGTGTCGGAGAGAGGAAGAGGGGATGCAGCATGTGTGCAACGCTGTGGATACTCCTGTGGAAGTAGTTCCACCGCGTCTCCCATATGAACTTCAGCTCTGTCATCCTACAGGTGAGGGGCATGTGGTTTAGGGCATTACGAAAAAGCTTAACACTGACAGAAAAACAAACTAGCAAGTACTAAAAAGATAAAGGTCAATTGCAACACTGTACCGCTTACCTCTCTGGCTGCAAGATGGGTAGCTGCAGGAACTGTCCAATCCGGTCCATGAGCTCATACACCAGTCCAAGTGTCGACCCCTCGCTGTCAGCCATGCGGAGCACAATGTAGAGTGGTCGAAGCAGTCCTGACAATGTCTGTGCATCCCTCCAGAACTGGTCTCCCCTCACCGTGGAAGAAAAGTGCTCCCCATCCTCAGTGTGCGGAAATGTACTGGCACCCCAAAGATCACTGGCAACCATCTGTAGAAGCTGGGCCCTACACCTGATGAAACGGTCGATGACCACCAAGTCGAATGCAAAGCGCGTGGGGGCTGGCTTACGGAGGTCCAGATGGCTGAACACCCGGAACATGGCAAGAACACGCCTCTTTCTGGTGACAAAAGTCACCAGGAAGAGGGCCTCCCGGACGATGGCTCTAACCCAGGGAAGTGCTCCAATGTCCCCCATCAGAAGGTCTATGTCGTGGGCTGCACAGGGGGTATGAACAATATGAGGGAACTCGGCCTCTAGCAGTACACCCATCTGAATGCAGTTCGTGGCATTGTCCGTCACCACCATGACGACATGCTGTGGGCCTATGGCTAGGATGGAAGACCCGATGACATCAAACATGAACTCTGCAGATATGACTCTCCCCCCTCTGCTGCAATCCACTGCCCTCAAAAACTGTGTGCCCATGCAGCTGGAGACCAGTATGTTGAGGATCGGCCTCCTCCTGACATCAGTCCAGCCATCGGACATGATGCTGCAACCGTAAGTGGCCCAGTGCCGACGCAGAGGCTCCATCTCTCTAGACAAGGACTCGACCCTATCCCTCAGCATGTGTGTGCGGACAACCTCTGATCTAGGGACTCTCCAGCTAGGGCTGACAGACTGTGCAAGGCGGAAGGCCCTTCTGAAGGGCTCAGAGTCGGTGATGGCAAAGGGCAGGTTCAGCTCGTAAACCAGACTGGCCACGGCCTGTGTGGCCTCTCTGTCCATGTGCGGCTGATGCGCGCCGCGAATGGTCTGCTGCACGAGGGCTCTCCCTGGTGGACGACGGGTGGTGGACCTCCAGCACGGTGCACCAACCGTGACGGGAATGGACGATGATGCGACAGGCTGGGCGCTGGTGGATGCATCGGCTGTAGACGTGGAATGGGGAGAGTGGGATGCACTGGCAGGGATGGGTGCAGCAGCATAGGTGGGGTGCACTGGTGGAGGGGCAACATCTGGCATGGGGTACGAAAACTACTGGCTGAGGAGGTCATCCGGATGGGAAGGGAAGGAAGAAGGGATCTCTTCCACATCCTCGAAGGCCCGCCCAGTACCATCCTGGGCCTGCTCGGGTGGCGGAGAGTCCATGAGAAAGTCGTAGACTGGTGGAGTGCGAGCAACAGTGGGTGGTGGTGGAACCGCAGTGGCAACTGTCGGACACGATGGGACGGGATCCACCGGAATCTGAGCAGATGGGGGTGCATGAGGCAGAACTGTCTGAGGGGCAAAGGGACCGGAGGAGGATGCACTCCCTCTCCTCGTGCGTGCCAGCCAAGCAGGCAGCAACTCTGGGTTAGTCACATAAGGAGCGGTGCAAAATCGGAGAACGCCCTCCGAAATGGTGTTCTCCCCTGCCACGAGCCGCGGCCCGTAGGTGTCCAGTAGTCGCTGCCTGTCGGGGACGGTCATGCTGCCACAAGGGGCAGCATTCAAGGTGGCACCATGTTTGGCGCGTGCACCGAGCAGATGGCCTTTAAGGCGAGTGAGGGATGCAGCAAACTCGACGAGACAGTATCGGCAGCGCACGATCTTCTGACCGGTCTTGTTGGCCTTGTCGGCAACCCGCCTGACAATGTCTACCTCGTCCCACAGACCGGAAAGGTCGGATTGCACCATTGCAGATGAAATGAGGGATGGATTGCTGGAAAAAAAACAGCAGGGTTCACTGTTGGAGAGACGCTGAAAATGGGCGAATGCAGGGCAAAGGAAATCAGATGCAAGGCAGGGCGTTGCGTGGGCGATGGGCGACGCAAGGAATCAAAGGCAGGCAAGAAAAACCAGCAGCGATGGCAGGGCGGAGAGGGCGCAAAAAAATTTCAGAGGAAATGCGAGGGGGGCGGGTAGGTTTAGGTAAAACAAAAATTTAAAAAATATTAAATAATAAATATATTATTATATTGTGGTACCGCGGTACCATGATGGTACCGCGGTACCAGTATGGTCCCGCGGTACCGGGATCCGCGGTACCCAGTACCACGGGACCTATGATATATATATATATATATATATATATATATATATATATATATATATATATAATATTATTATTATTATTATTATTAACAGGAATGAGGGTCTGGGCCGGAATGCCCCCGTCCGCGTCCGCATCCGGACCTGGACGCGTCCGACCCCCGCGTCCAGCGGTCGGACGCGTCCAATGTTTTTTTTTTAAACTAAAAAACCCTAAAAAAAATAAAAAAGGACGTGTCCGTACCGCTGGACGCACCCGTGGCTTCATATTTTTTTTTAAATTTTTTTTAGTCTAAAAAATTTTTTAAAATTAAAAAAAAAAAAAAAAAAAACCGGACATATATATATATAAATGAACCTTGGACGGTTCACCACGGTTCTAAGAACCGTACGGCTCACAAAAAACTTTGGCTAGAACCGTGGTGGACTACAGCTAATTGATAATTTAATTAATTAATTTTTTTTTAGTTTCCCACTCCCAAAAATAGCCCAAAAAAATGCCAAAAAAATGCCAAAAAATCTGTGAGATCATTTGAATGGAAATTATTATGGAACAGGGTGAGATTTGTCCATGTCTAGTGTGACTGTTGTAGCCTATCGAGGGCAGGTAAAAACAACTGTTCTTGCAAAATCTGTTCTTGTAAAAACAACTGTTCTTGCAAAAACAATTGTTCTACTTTGATTCATCCTGCATTGACTCTTTTCAGTGTAGCACAATCTTCTTGAGCTAGTAAGGGAATATCACAGAGCATCAAGAGCAAATGAATTTTTTTGAATGGCTAATGGGATTCAGGGTGGATACAGATTGGCCAGACAAATTTCCTTTTGGAAAATGCTTTCCATCACCTGAGAAATAATTTGGCATAGAATGTCACCTTACAGCTACTAGAATTTTTTCATAATTATGTATACCATTTCACATATCTAGGATTAATTAATTAATTAGTTAATTAATTAATTAGACAGAACCGTACCACGATTCATGAATCGTGGTATGGTTCACCCCACGGTTCTCAGGACCCACGGTTCTGAGAACCGTGGCTTCCATGATATAGATAGATGTTCCAACACTAGAATTCCAACGATACTTGAGCATTGACAAGGAATCCTTCTCAATCAAGCTAGTACTCAGTTGGACTTGGCTAGAATAAAATTCTTAACATAATATTTAGCACTACAGAAATTATAATTGAAGAATTGAAAGAGCAATATGAATAGACTAACTAGCAAAAGAATATCTCTCATTTTTCAGGGACCCATTCATTGTAAACTAGGTTACTAAGGTTTTGTTCTGACCATAATCATATCCAGTTCTTAAAGCCTAGAGCTATCCAGTAGGATTGTTGTTATGGCCATATTCGGTTAAGAAACTGGAATAGTCCTAATATGGTAGACCGGCCCTCCAATGTTCGAGATTATTGGTCACGCCATGATTTAATTCCATGTCAAGGCCTGTTTGTGACTAATTACTTTGAGAGGACCCAGACACTCTAATTGAGACATATGGAGTATTGCATGTCTGTGTGACGGATATAGGCAAGAGGACTGCATGAAGAGATGTGATCTATTTATAGTTGACCTGCATGGGGGTTGCATGGTTTCATGCACAGGACTCTACTCTCTATATAATGAGGTAGGGATTCTCCCGTCGACATATTGGGTTTAAGTTACCAGGTTCTCTCTTCTCCTCTTGCTTCACATGGCATGGCTTGGGGGCTAGATCCAGGTTTGATCCAGGATTGGTTGGGCGGTTTGGCTCCATAGTCTCTCTTATTGTGTTTTCCTATCCTCATCTTAGGGGTTATCCCTTGGGGTCTTTACATTAGTATCAGAGCCCGGCTAAGATGCAGTTTTGGATGGGATTGGAGGCAAGCTCTACATCAGATTGGAAGGAGGAAGCACTTGGATTAATGTCCCGGAATGGAGTGCTGATTTCTCAAGGGGAACTGGTTTTGGATTCACTCATTCGTGAGTGAAGCATGTTGCCGAAAGTGGTGGTAGAGTGCTTTTCCCACTAGTTTTGGTTTTTGTAAATATTGCTTCTAGTTGGTGTTTGATTCATTTCCTATTTCCTGGTTGCTTGAGAATTCCTATCGGATGTGGAATGGTTGGCTTGTTGCTAAATTTTGCTTATTAATGGAGGTTATAATGACATGCAAAAATCCAGAATGTTAAGAGGTTGGATTCATGTTGTTTCAGCTATGTTTATTGATAAATTGATTTAAGAGCATAAATGGATTCTAGCTAAGAATATATTGAATCTAACAAACTGCATGTTGAGGGTTGTGAATTAATTTACACAAATCCTCCTGTGAAGCCTGCAGTCTGCAAACATAGGATGTAATTGCAAATGAAAGTCTCTATTAATAAGTAGAATTTAATGATTGAGGTTGGTCTGAACTCCATCTCCCTGGAGATATTGTTCCCTGCAAAACAATGCTTTATGTTGTTTTGTAGAACCTTGGATGCCTTGTGAAGCATGGAATGTTCTTGGTTGAAAAACCCAGTTGAAGAACATTTTGGAAGGGGAACCGTTGCACTGAACATGCAACTCATTTTTCCTTATCTCTGAAGTTCTGTTTCCTATTGATTGGAATAGAAGGATGTCTATGAGACTCTGCAGCGCTCTCCAAACTCTTGCCTTCGCCTGTAAGATTTCTGGCCGTTGAACAGCTGAGTTGCACTTAGGTGTTGAGACCTTTGTTGGTTGAATCTTCTGGGAATGACTGAAGCTGATAGTTGTGTGGAAACAACTGTAGCGGATTTCGATAGGCCGTTGAAGGGTTGTGAATGCAGATGGGTGGTCGCTGATTTGATTCCAGTTGAATTGATCTCTCTCTTTGTTATTTCGACTGTCAGGGGTGACTCATCAGGCTGTTGTGGGAACATGGAGTCGCATCGATCCTGCTTTGTAATGGATGTGCATAGCAGTGCAGCCATGGCAGTAACCACGCGATCTGTGGCTAGTTCCTGGCAGCTGTGGAGTGTCCTGATGGTGCGGGACTGTGAAGAATGGAGGAGCGATGGCAGCCTACTGTGTTTTGGACAAAGATGCAGGCCACGATCCGGAACGCGATCCGGAACGTGATCCGGGAACTCCCATTAGGGTTTCCCGGAACGCAAATTTTTTTTGTTTTTTTTTTTCAAACCTGCCAATATGGGTATCATGTGAAAGGATTTCAAAAGAGCAGTTCTATTGCTTGATTTCAGATAGTTAATCCCCAATATCTGCTAGTCACTTCAATCAGATACTGAAGCAAATTGTTTTGCAGAAACGGATTTGCAGATATAACATTGGCTAATCATTTCATTTGTAGCTGCTTCAGTATTTCTGCTGCTATTCATTGGTCATTTATTGCAACTAGCTGTGGGGATCCCTCCACAATAAAAAAAAAATTTGCAAATTTTTTTGCAACCGGATCGCACGATCCAGATCGTTTTTCCAGCGGATCGCGATCCGCTGCAACTCAGGTTTTGGATAGGGACGCGTTGTGGGGGAAGAACCCGAATTGCCATTGTGGCTGCAGCCGCCAGAAAAAATGGAAATGACTCTCTTGTTGGGGAGAGTTTAGGGTTTTTGAGGGCCATCCTCTTTTCCCTAAGGTTTTATTAAAAAAAAAAAAAAAACCATGTGAGGACTTTGGTAGCTTAAAAAAAATTCGCATGGTGAGGTTATGGCATGTTTGCTCAGCTATGCTAGTAATTGACTCTTTTTTCTTGCAGCATGACTTTAGTGTTGGTTGCATGACGATCTAGAGATGACATGATGATTTGGAGTTGTCCAAATTTTGCATGGCAATGGTGTCTAGTTTGGAACTATCCCGGAATGGGTAGTAACTTAATGGTGAAACCTATGGATGGTCCAATTGGACATTTTTCCAATTCAAATGGTCTAATTACCAGCTTTTTAGCTTCGAGTAACAATTGGAAAAATATATTAAGGAATTATTTTTGTCTTTTCGGAAATTCCTAACTGGAAATTTTTTGACTTGGGTCATGAAATTAGGAATATTGGCAAATTGTAATTTCCTATATAATTTTTCTTAGAATTGTACCCAGTGAAGGAATTTCGATTTCCTGGTACGATTTTGTCATTTTTTACTCTAGAATAAGGATTTATTCCCAGTTAGAGAGTAAATTATAATTGTGGGTTTTTAATCCATTTATTTTTTCCTTTTCTATCAAAAGTCTTTTAGACCCACATTAAGATTGTGCGTCTCTGATTGATTTCAAAAAGTAAATCAAGTGGAAGTTTTAGCAAAGTACTTATTAAAGGTGAATTTAAGTTGTGATTAATTTGAAATCACCCGTGTGATGAATAGTATGAGAACTCTTTATTCAACAAAAATGTTTTGTTGAGTACGGTAAGAGTGTCGAAATTTGGTGGATTTCCTATTTATGTAATTTCATCTTTTACAACTTAATTAATAAACTTTAACGGAGTAATGCTAAAGCCAGTAACATGGAAAGGAAAAACGGTTCATCATTTGCTATGTGTCTAAGGAATTTTTTGTACCTTTGCTGACAAATTTTTCGGGGGACCGAAAAATCTAAGGGAAGAAGAAAAGCGGACACCGGTGCTAGTAAATGATTTTGTGTTATGTAATTTGGATTTCTTGTTAATCCCTGTGGAAAAGTTGCATAATACCAGTTATGGAGTAATTCCATAGTAAAGTTGATTAATGGATTTCATTTAGTTGAATTTTTGTTTGATATCATGTATGACCATGAGAATGACCATAAATTTTGATCTGATTTGGATGAATAAGGAACATATGGATCACATTTAAGTTGTTAGTACTGTAATGGCTTTCTTTTAAGAATATGGATCTTTGATTGATAAAGGTTTTACTAACTAGAAATACTTAAAATGTGACAATAATCCACGTGTGGAGCCTTGTGGTTGGATCATCCTTTCGTATATAGAAATAAATTTATGGATTCTCCAGTGTTTGGTTATAATGATATATCCTATACTTGTAGGAATTCTAGATTGATTCTTCGGATCTCTAGAATATCAGATATGGCGGTTAAGGATTGTCTGGAAGGACGAGCTGGTGGTATGGGACATCAGTAATTTTGGAAAGAGGATTCTAGGACTGTAAAGATCTGAGTACCAATGGTAAGTTTGAGTACCTATTCGCGATATGGAAAAAATTAGATCATTGGTTGATTAAAGGGTATTTTGGGGAATTTTGAGATTTAGTCTAGACCCATTATTGGGATCTCATAATTTACAAAATCATAGAGCCCTTAAAACTATTTCTCGCTATTGAAAAGAACCCTTACTTCTTTTAATTTCTCATATTTGGACATCGGACAAAATTCATATGATCCTTCCGGCATGGAAATTATTTTCTGAAGGATTGTTTATAATTCATGTGAATTACTACTTGGATAAGGCTTGGAATTTGGAATATTCCAGCTTACTAGTATTCTCAATTTCTTCATCCCAAAATTGTCTCTTGTGCATAGATAGATCTCAAATAGATGATAGTTATTGTCACTCGTGTTGAGAATATCTAGAAGAGAAAACCTGTGTATAATAGAGTGAATCCTATTTGGAAGGCACTTATTATTGACTTTTCACGATTCTGATATTTTCATTTGTCATCTCTCTAGCTAACTTTTATAAGAAATTGGAAATTTCTTTTAGATGGAGAGGTGAGGTGATGAGTAAGATTCTATTAAAGGACCTATCAGTTGCACAGATTTGAGAGAAATTCTCTAGGTATTGTATTGGAACAATCTAGAACTAGAGATGGATTGAAATTATAAATCATTATAAGTAGTATTGAATAAGATAAGAAGTCACTAATCCTAGGTTGTGGGATAGAAGTGAATTTGATCATTGGGATGTCTATGTTTAAATCAACCTAATCTTAGTTAGAATACTAGGATCAGGGAGGGGTTGATTAGAGAAATTTTGTACAAAGTTGTAAGTGGTTTGGAAAACTCTTGAGAGAGGATGTGTTCCTAGTCTTAGAGATTTCCCAGATATGTTATTTACTCACGAGATATAAAATTCTTTTGTAGCTGAGTTACAAGATTCTCAGTGAAATATGAGAGTAACATATGCGGGTTCTGGAGAAATCTGCCAGATAGAACATATGTGTTATGTATTGGGTCATAGTGAGATTATTCTCATATGTGCACATTTAATCTTGTATGGATCTACTATGTATTCCTGGTTGCTAGGGTTATTTGGTGCACTTAACCTAGTCAGTAAACATAGACATATGATCAAGTATTGTTGAAACAGATACTTGCAGAGTTAACGAATCTTTCTGAGAAAGACTTATAGGTTAACTAAAAAAAGTGATTTGGATAAGGATCTAAATGTGGTGTTATACATGTATAATTAAGATCTGCACCTAGACATTTGAGATTTCTAAATCATCTTGAGTAGTTGATTACTCCAGGATGAAGTTAATTGGTAAAACGATCAGTGTGATGAGGATTCACCGGGAACTGATGGTTTTTTATTTATATCACTTGTAAGATGCATGATTAGTGAATCATCAGGATTCATCAGGTAAAATTTTGTGCATTGGATATACAGTATTCTTGGATAGAGTATTCATTAGTTAAGGTTTGAGACTCAATTCTTTGATGATTGTATCCCAGAGAGCTCAATTGGATAATGAATCATAATGAATTCGAGAATAATAACTGTATCGATATTCAGCAGGACTTTGGGTATCTAGATTTGATTCTAGATTGTAATCTAAAGTTTTTGTAGTTGAAGATGATTGTCATTTTGGCATTGCGTTCAGTCTTTGATTACCAGTGGTTTATAGAACTTGAAATCTTGCACTTCAGTTAAAGAATCTTGTTTTGAGAGTATTCCCAAAATCCACTATTTTCCTGTTGGGAAAGATTTTGGAATGATTCTTACTTTTCCAGAGTTATGTTGAACATATACTCCAGTATCCCGTAAATGATTAAGTATGATTTTGGATCCCAGAAAATTATGATTGACGAATCATACGGATCTAGATATTTATGGTTGACGGATCATAGATAGTTACTTGATTGTTGTTAGAGGATGATATGGAATTGTGATTATTCTTAAGTGTGACGGTCAAGGAACTATTAATTGAGTAAGAATTCGGATCAATGTTTTGAATCTCTCTACTCCAGTATTTTATTGAGAGCTTGTGGATCTCACAGACATTCTCACAAGGAAAGTTATGTTACTTGTGGAGATTTTAATTATTCTAGTGGATGTTATTCTACTACAGTTTATGGTCTGCAGATGCTTGAGTACAGTTCTTCATTTGATTGGATCTCCAGTAATCATAGGAGATTGACAAGTCTATTAAGATGAATGAATGCTATTTTCTTGCATTTGGTGCTAGAAACAGGAGCATTTTAACTCAAAAGAGTATCTGG